>OZ026562.1:1545000-1630000 GCA_964020155.1 Chondrilla cf. caribensis
GTCTGGAGGGTACATTGGAGGCAACAAGGGTTAATTGGCAGTTTGAGTGTAACATAATAAGGTTATAATCCTACGACAAATCGTTTAAAAGACAGACACACACATGGATGTATGTACATGCCTACCTAATTTGGTATATTAGACTTTAGAGAGACTTGTCACTAAGGACAGGTGGCCTTAGTGTAGAGGTGGTCGGGTAACGTATAACGGGAAATTTTTGCCAGATAAAATTTTCGCAGATGGCTCCAAAAATGAAAATTTGCAGATAACATTTTCGCAGATGCTGACCACAGTCACATGATACAACAACGAGAACACCTTATTCACAGATTTTATTTTCGTGGAGGTTATAGGCCAAACGTGAAATCTGTGAAAATTTTGTCCTGTGAAAATTTCCCGCTATGTAGTACAAGTTCCACCGTACAAGGATACACATGTCATACACTTGTAGAGTACAGTACAGTACAGGAGTCACATACTGTACATGTGTATATATATACGTACAGACACACAAATGTACAGAAAGAAACACAGGCAAGTAAACATACGGATGAAATATATACAGACATATTATATAGCAGTAAACAAACAGACAGACAAGCAGATAAACATAGATAAACATACAAACACACAAACAGGTAGACAAACTTAAAGACATGGATAAACACTCAGACATAGGGACAAACAGACAGACACGTATAGGTACACATCAACATACCAAGTATAACTCCTCTTACCCAAGAATTAGCCACTCTCCGATGAGAGTGAACAGCAGAGTGAAGCGTCTCAACACGGTGAACATCGGTAAACTGAGCGTGATGGTAAATTAGATATATTCAACACAGCAATCGGATTAGTATTGAGTGCTGCGTGATAGGTGTCTCCGCAGGGGGTTGGAGGCCCTAACTACCGCCATGACGATCACATTACATGTGGCCGTGGTGTTCAAATGTGTAGAATGCACACAAGTATGCTAGGACACTATACTTTGGGTTTGTAAGCATGCTGATTAACTATAGCATACGGTGTAGCGTGTATGGCAGGAAGGTTTTGCTGACACAGGAAGTACATATATCATTTGTTTGTCAGGAAGTGGCTTTCGCTGAAACAGGAAGTCCATGTTTCATTTGTATGCCAAGAGCCAGCTTGCACTCAAACAGGGAATGCTTGTTTCATTGGTAAGACAGGAAGTGGCTTCCGTTGAAACAGGAAATCCTTGTTTCATTTGTAAGACAGGAAGGGACTTTTGCTGAAACAGGAAGTGCTTGTTTCAATCTTGGTACACACACTACCTGCTCACATGCTGGTTAACTGGGAAAACATTTTAACTGGTTGAGGGGCTGGTAAAAACACCGTGAATACAAACACCTATCATAGCAACACCCATTCCAGCTGTGACCTCAGTCAGAGAGCGAACACACAACAATCACTCCCCCGTCGACCGTACCTCAACTTCTGTGTTCCCGCCAGTCCAAACACGAGGTTACCGAAGTATATAAGTGGCAGGGGAAATATCTGTAGCAGAAATAATATGATAGTATTGTAGCATCACCATATGACAACATGGCAATAATAGTATTGGGTACAAACAGTAATACAGTTCCTGCTTGTACACACGTACGTATATACCATAGACATTATAATATGTCTACGTATATACAGTCTACATATACATACGTATATACGTACAGTCCATACATACATACATACATACATTATACAGTCCATACATACATACGTACGTACGTACAGACATGCATACATACATACATCTTTACATGTACATGCCCTACATACATATGTACATGCAGTGCAGTAATGAGGACGGTAGGAAAGTACGTATATGTAGTTATGCAGATACCTTTTCTATACATATGTACTGTATATACCATTCAACAATAACATAAGCACACACAGGTATATGCAGTGAAATCCGTATATAAAGACCACCAAAGCTACTGGCAATATGTGGTCTCGAGAGACAGGCAGTCTCCACACTTAGGTATACTATACTGTAGTTGAGTTGATATAGTTGACAGTTCAATAATGGTCACTTGAATTAGGTCTTCACGTGGATTTTGTGGAGATGGTCTTAAATACAGGTTCCACTGTAAGTACACATATATGTACGCATATATGTATGTATATATGTACATACATAGCTGTTCTCACTATACCCTGAGATTTGCTATGATGCAATTATCTTTAGCATCTGAAGGAACCTTCAAGTATTTGGGAGCATTTCAACGAGATTACACTGTTAATACAAACACATATACGTATTACGTAGGTACTACAGGCTAACAGACAGACAGGTAGAGACTGAATAACATACAAACATCATTACATACGTATAATACATACATACATGTATCCTGGTTGAAGGTGACATCAAAGGAACTAACCTACGTATGTATGTACATTTCCCATGTACTAGCTCAAAACGGGTCAAGTTGATGTACTTTTTGACAAAACCTGATTAATTTTAATACACTTCTTGACAAAATGTACATACCAGGATACATAATAGATAAATCCCACCTTGGGTTGGTACATGGGAAAGATCCCAACCCGAGGAAGGATTTATCTACTACATATACATATACATATATAATACTGTATATAATACATACATACATAATACATATACATACGTATATAAATGTACTGTATATACGTACGCATGTACATACACATACATATGAAAGTCACGAACATAAACAAAGTGAAAACTTTTGCTAGGCAACCAAAGGTTCGGAACATTGTCAAATCGCTGCGCAGTGCTGTGTGGTGACTTCATGTGTGCGTATGCAAGCCTACAATGTAATAGTATATTGATGTGTTTATTGATTACATATTTATTTAATCATATAAAATTATCACTTGTTCATTGTGTTCATTACATCTTCACATATGAAGTTGATATTTAATTACAAATTGTGTAAACTATCGTATGTACGTATACACGGGAACAATTGGGTGTATAAAGTTTCGTATGCAACACATGTACACATATGTACTCATATACTGTGTGCATACGTTGGAACAATTGGATGTACAGAGATGTATGGAGTGTCATGTGTACATGTTGTAATACATACACATGTATCTATGTATGCGAGTATGTATGGGAACAAGTAATTTGAGTTCAAAACTCGTGGGGCTGCCGCCCCCCACACTCGAATTACTTGGGTATCTTTGTTAAGTTTATAAGAACCTTTGCTGGAGTTATTACGTCCATCTAAGCCATTGTGTTCGAATTCTAGCCTAATTTCTAATTCTCCGCATTTCACAATCAGTCATCTTCCAGCGCAATAGAAATTATAATATCAATTCACTGTTGCGGTTATGCGTAGGAACACATATATCTACAATATCAGACGAGCGTAACATACCGGAAGTTGAAATGAAAACAATATAGCCAGCCCCTAAAAATTGGTGTCATATGTTCCGTGTGTGAACAATTGGATTAACTGAGTTATATAGAGTGTCTTGCATATGGTAATATATACATACGTGCATATGCAAATATGTATGGGAACCATTGTTGTCATACGTAATACATACATAAGTATGCAATTATGTATGGGAACCATTATTGTCATACGTAATACATACATAAGTATGCAATTATGTATGGGAACCATTATTGTCATACGTAATACATACATAAGTATGCAATTATGTATGGGAACCATTATTGTCATACGTAATACATACATAAGTATGCAATTATGTATGGGAACCATTATTGTCATACGTAATACATACATAAGTATGCAATTATGTATGGGAACCATTATTGTCATACGTATGTACTGTGTGTACACATGCACATTGTATGTATGTACACATGGGAATAACTAGATGTCAGAATGTAACGAATATTGGGTCATGTTGATCAAAGGGAAAAAGTGGTTCATAAAACCTCTACAGCACACTTGCAGTTACTGATACAGCAAACTTGGGAATCAAGTCATCAAGGATGCATCACCCTTTCCATCAACTGATCAGACCAATTTCCTTTCACCAACAACATCAGCAACAGGAAACAATGAAGCAAAAACAAATTTGTCATCTCATGACACAAGCTAGTTATGTCCCTTCCACACCGGATGTGCAGCTATACAGTCACACTCTCAAATAATCACCTCGGGCTGACACCCTCAGTAATTAATCGAAAGTGTGACCATTAGATGCACATCCGGTGTGGAAGGGACATAACTAATACCTGTATGCTGTATATGTACTGTACACACATACTGTATGTGTGTATATGTACTGTAATACAAACTGTACATGTGTATATGTACGTATGTATGTACTGTAACACACACTGTACACTGTATATGTACTGTAACACATACTGTACATGTGTACATGTGTACATGATGTGTACAACTGTGTGTAATACAGTGCACAATGCAAAGATAACTACGTACATATACACATAATATTATTATATATGCATGAATGTATGTACATACATACTATGAGTATTGTCTACAGGTACTATCATAAACCTGTAATACGTATGTACTGAATGTATACATGTCCATATATATACATACATATGTACCATATTATGGTCACGCATGTACAACACGCTCACTGTTAACTCCATATGTACTGTAATTCGATTATGTCCAATCTGCCCTCCAAACAGAGTGTACATGGTCACCGGAATATGAGCCTGTCTCGACCTTATTGAATAAGTCATCCTGACCACTATTTCCACACAACCTCTCCCACCAATAACCAGTTGGACAGCTGAAACCACTCACAAATACACAGCTTCCATAACATGCTCAATTGTACATACGTATATTCTGTATGTACTGTATGTTTTGAATGTAATGTATGTACTGTATGTACTAAATAATATACTGTGATATGACTGGTACAGCGACTGCGATATGGCTGGTGCAGCGACTGTGATATGACTGGTACAGCGACTGTGATATGACTGGTGCAGCGACTGTGATATGACTGGTGCAACGACTGTGATATGACTGGTGCAACGACTGTGATATGACTGGTACAGCGACTGTGACATGACAAGTGGATTGGGATGCCCTTGTACACGTGGATTGGGATGCCCTTGTACAAGTGGATTGGGATGCCCTTGTACAAGTGGATTGGGATACCCTTGTACACGTGGATTGGGATGCCTATGTCGGGATTAGCACACAGCTGTGATATACAGACAAGGTTGGGAATAGGGGGTTGGGTGTGGCCACAAACAGCTGGAATCCTAGCGGTAACCATACAGCAAATTAGGTATGGAATGTTTCCAGTGGGAATAGCAGAACAGAAAACAGGCACCCATATACACACCCCCACACACGCCTACGTACATACACATCAATACCTGCTTTATGGGCTGTAGCCCGAAATCCGGGAATCTTATAAATCCAGTAAGTTTGGCTATTCCAAGAACCAAAATAGTAACAATAATCTAGACAGAAGAGAACAGATACATGTACAGAAATGGAAGAGGGACAACATGACATTGTGTACAGAATGGGAGAAGGACAATACATGCACAGAATGGGAGAGGGACATGTACAGAATGGGAGAGGGAAAACACGTGTACAGAATGGAAGAGGGGCAACATGACATTGTGTACAGAATGGAAGAGGGACAACATGTGTACAGAATGGAAGAGGGACAACATGTGTACAGAATGGAGGAGGACAACACGTGTACAGAATGGAAGAGGGACAACACGTGTACAGAATGGAAGAGGGGCAACATGTGTACAGAATGGAAGAGGACAACACGTGTACAGAATGGAATAGGGACATGTACAGAATGAAAGAGGACAACACGTGTACAGAATGGAAGAGGGACAACACGTGTACAGAATGGAAGAGGGGCAACATGACATTGTGTACAGAATGGAAGAGGGACAACATGTGTACAGAATGGAAGAGGGACAACATGTGTACAGAATGGAAGAGGACAACACGTGTACAGAATGGAATAGGGACATGTACAGAATGGAAGAGGGACAACACGTGTACAGAATGGAATAGGGACAACATGACATTGTGTACAGAATGGAAGAGGGACAACATGACATTGTGTACAGAATGGAAGAGGGACAACATGACATTGTGTACAGAATGGAAGAGGGACAACATGTGTACAGAATGGAAGAGGGACAACATGTGTACAGAATGGAAGAGGGACAAAGTGACATTGTGCACAGAATGGAAGAGGGACAACATGTGTACAGAATGAGTTCACACCACATCAATCTAGTGAATATCTTGTTCTTATAATGTGTTACCTGTCCCAAGCCAACAACTTGAGGAGAAGGAAATCTGTAAAGACAAAGGCAAGACATACGTAGGTGACCATTTTCGACAGGTTTCACTGTACACAAGGTCCCATAGGTGACCACATTAGACAGGTTTCACTGTACACAAGGTCCCATAGGTGACCACATTAGCCAGGTTCCACTGTACATGAGGTCCCAGGTGACCCCATTAGACAGGTTCTACTGTACTTCAGGTAATACATGACTTCACTCAGTCCCCTAGCTCATGTATCCCTTGTTAATCAGTACTGACAGCAAGTACCTCTAATAAGAAGTACATACATACATACTGAGTGTTACCTTCGAGGTACTTATGCAATATGGACTGCTCGTATACTGACCAAGTGGAACATGCAGGGGTAACAAGTGTTTCTACATGTACACATACGCAAACACATACGCAAACACACACACACACACACACACACACACACACACACACACACACACACACACAAACACATGCGCATG
This sequence comes from Chondrilla cf. caribensis, assembly GCA_964020155.1. Taxonomy (NCBI): domain Eukaryota; kingdom Metazoa; phylum Porifera; class Demospongiae; order Chondrillida; family Chondrillidae; genus Chondrilla; species Chondrilla cf. caribensis. Next base: position 1,551,797 of record OZ026562.1, read on the forward strand.
TACACACACACACACACACACACACACACACACACACACGCACACACACACACACACACACACACACGCACACACACACACACACACACACACACACACACACAACACATGCGCATGCACACACACACACACGCGCGCGCGCACACACGCACACACACACACACACACACGCGCGCGCGTGCGCGCCACATATGCAACACGAAGCAGACATGACTTACTTATAACTGGTAAGGACCACTTTATTCACTGTGATAATGAGTATACTAGCTATGCCGTAGAAGGCAGCAGCTCCAACTTGCTTCACTAGTGGAAAGCGTTGAGGTATATCTGTAGACTGGTGCATACCTACACCATTGCCACTAGTATAGAGGGAGGATATAAACGACTAGATATAAAATACATACTAACTTATACATATGTACATATGCAAGTACGTGTGTGTGAAGCACTCCCGCGTTACAGACTGTTACTAAGCACAAATACATGCACTATAGCTGAGTCAGTTTCCCTTGTGCTGCTTCGGCACGTCTCTTTTGTTTTGACATATGCAAGTACATGCAGTTAAAGACATCAACTAAGACGCACTGTATGAACCTACAGAACTTGTAGAAATGTTAAGCTTTGTTGAAGTTATCGTAGTACAGGAATAAGAAACTTTGGTTACTACCAAGGAAACAGGGAATAGGCCTGTCATGGTGACCAATACATACAAATACAGTGAATTCTCATTAATCCGTCACTGCTTTATCCATCAAAGATTTTTATCTGTCTCAAAGTACATCCAGTTAATCTGCCTAACTTGTTAATCCAACAAATTTTACGAAAACAAATTGCAGCGGATTAACAAGTATTCACTGTCGCTCCAATATACCATGCAAGACTACCTGGTAAAACATACACTTATACTGTAGAACTCAATCAACACAAACTCAAAAAGACCTTCCTTTTACCAGATTTCAACTCAACAGAACTCGTGACTGTACATATGGTCAGTGTCAAGAGCAGAAAGAGCATATTCGTAAACCAAAATTTCACATTTGTTTCTCCTACTCTACCTGCATGTGAAACTAATGTACGTACATACGTACATGGGCAGAGGTGGTAGACACGAGTACGCAGACATCATTAATTGGATCATACTTTTAATGTTCTCGCCATTGGATCTCACACCGCGTTGACAAAAAGAAACACAACACAAGTTGAATGCAATTCGAGCATCCCAGCAAAGTGAACCTCGCTGAAGTAATAGTCTGTGTAATTAACCTTCATTTCACTTAATTTTCAGCTTCATTTTAAGGGCTATCTATTCTTCCTAAGTTTGTCTGAAAAAGAGAAAGTTTCAATGTCGTTTCTCGTTAGTATTTCGCTGATTAGGATGAGGCGGGGAGCTATTGGGATATGGGATAGCTGTTGCAACATCTGAAACATGGTCGAAATTTTAAGCATCCCACCGAATTGAACAACCACTGAAGTAACGGTCTGACCGAGTGAACTGGTACCCAACCATTGACTACTACCCCAACACTGGCCAAATACGTAGGTCTGGCTGATGTCACTTTGATGGCTAACATTTGGGCATGTAGCTACACACTCATGTCCGTAGGTAGGACTAAGAAAGGGGGTTCCAATTTGATGAGCGAAAATACCAACATGCACATCAGAGAGGCAAACTTTGGAGTACTGGTACATCACAGGTTGACGAACTTGGAGTACTGGTACATCACAGGTTGACGAACTTGGAGTACTGGTACATCACAGGTTGACGAACTTGGAGTACTGGTACATATAGATAGTGTATCACTACACACAATACACACAGTACATACGTACTATACACACACAACACATAGTCGTATACTACATAGGTAATGGATGTCCAAGTGATAGCCTAAGTAACAAATTGACTCTAGAACTACAATTGAACCAAAGACTGTGTAAATTGTCTTCGATTCTGTTTCATCGACACACTAATAAGAATATTTTATGGGTTTTCTGAGAATAGCTTGTAACAGTAGCGACCAGGCCATTAGAAATTCAAATTGAGAGTACTTTCTACACATTTTGGTGTGGTTCCAAACATGTTAGTGAAACTAGGGGAATCTATAAATTAATTTTAGCCTCCATTGATAAATATATCAATCATGAAGACCTCGTAGGCTGAAGGATGTATCCTGTATAGTATACGAAATGTTATAACACACACTGAATGTTCCGTTCATGCTAGCATGATGATAATCTTACGTGATGAGGACTGTGTATAGTCAGATCACTCCTCTTAGTCCTTCGCTAGATGCTACGTTACCCCGAGCTTGGAATATATACCGCGGTCGAACGAACTGAACAATGCAAGTTAGTCGCAGTGTGCCATAATTATCATACCGCGTGCGCTGATCAACAAAATGGCTGCTGAAGGGGAGTCCCATTTCTGGTTGTTATGACAACGGTGACGCGTTGTGATGGACGGAAACGCTTATAAATTGCCGCGCCAAGTTCGTATGGTCCTCATAAAACTACAACTTGCGACTCGAAGTGGTCCTTGTTGGTTCTTGAATTTTTCACGCCGATTTTAGAGTGAGCGTCATCGCTATGTCGACTTCGTCCTTATCCTCCTCAGCGAGTGGAAGCAGTTCTTGTCACGGATGCAACGGCGCAGCTTTTCGTGCTACTGATGTGGTAAGTTGTAGTCTAATGTAAGAAAATCATCCTCTCATCGCAAATCTGAGTTACATATTGTGCCTCCATATTATAAGTTGAGGCTGTAAGCTCTCGCACCGTTGATTGCATACATTTTATTTATGTTTATTTCTTAATACGTTTATTTCTTCGTCGATAACACAGTGGAAGAAGACCATAAAAGACTTTCGTAAAGGAATTCCTCTTAAGAAGAAAAGGTACAAAATGAAGTACTATGAGCATTCTTTCTCAGGAGCCGACGCTGTCGAATGGCTACACAAGTACCTTCAGACTTCTGGTAATTTCGGAAACGTTTCTAGATCCCAGGCCATAAAGTTACTGGAGAAATTTCTTGAGTGTAAAGTCATTGCTGAAGTACGTGACAAGGAAGGAGTTAAATTCGAAGACGATGGTCATCTCTACCATTTTGTAACGACTCCTAATGTCTTTAACTGCCTCGACGAGGAAGATGAGTTTGAAGAGGGTTCCATGCACGATATAACCTTGCGACACCCTTCCAACGACTTCTACACCAACTCGTATGCCGTGATGCAGTTTGGACGGTGTGCTGATACGACAATGGACACTACTTCCATGGGATTCAGGGATTCAATGATGGAGATCGGCGATGAGGAGCCTCAACAACAGTTGAGCAGTGAAGAATTGGCGTCAGTGTGGAAACAATTTGTGTTGACAAGGTGTGTACATGAACTACATTTTCATTTTGTTTCATATGCACATGGTTCATTGTTCGCAGTATGTTTGTACATATGTACAGTATTTAGTATTATACACTAACAGACATCGGAAAATGGATTACTGTATTGTTTTGTTTGCAGATTGCTGCGAGTGGTCGACCTGTCAACATTGGATGATGTTTTGAACCACGAAACTGTGGATGGTAAGCACATTCTGAGGAATATAGGACCTCTCTCCCACTTATTGAGACTGGCTAGATCAGTCAGTGGGTCCTCGGCCCATGGTGAGCCATACATACAACACACAAGTGCCTGGGTACATGTATGTGTGTGGATGTGCCTGTTTGGATCCAGTGAAATGAATCCTCAGTTTGTCGTAACAAGAGCACAAGTTGAAATACCTACTTATGGACTGCAGTATGCCTTCTGGCATACATACATCCTCATAGCACATACACTCTTTAAAAGGAGAAGTGTAATTGCAGGACAGACTGTATTGTTTTCACCTGAAATTCGTCTGTTTAGCACCTGTTTAACATGGAGATTTTGTCTATAATAGTGTGTATTAGGAATGTTGTTAATCTGATTACTACACACATCAATCATTGTGCAATTAGTATTATGTGAATTGATACTGTGTTTCTCCTTGTGCTCTCATCAGAAATGTCTGAAGGTGAAGAAAAGCTTCCGTCATGGGTCTCCATGGCCCAGAAGTATCTTATGAAATGTGAGTTGTGGTTTTGGTACCATTTTCAGTCTTGCACTAATCATAAATTCACGTCTCACGTCATCCCTGACATCATCTGCACGCTCATCTGGTCTCATGGTTGTACTGCTGACTTGCAAAGTACAGCTAGTCTGGTCAAATAACATGACAAAAAGTACCTACTCCTACATACATAAATACATACATTGGCAAATAACCCAATTTGTCAATGTACATAAGTGTCATATATTGATTTTATCTATTCTTAGGGCCAGAATACAATGATGAGTTCCACTGTGAGCTTCCTGTATACAGAGGTTTTGAAGTTGATGTCTTACGAGCTGTTTGGGAATATTACTCCTCTTCGAAGGACAGTCTTGTGTGTTCCAATCTGTACGAGCTTTTCCTAGCAGTTCAGAGCATTGTTCGCTCCGGGAAAACAGACACGGCAATCAATGCATTGCAGCTTTGCATGCTCCTCCTCCCAAGAGTGAATAAGGTTAAGCTGCAGAAATTGCTCCGTTTCATGTCCAAGGTGGCATCAAACAGACAGCTGTTATTAACAGACCTGATGAACAACAGACAAGTGGTGAGTGAGAGATTGGGATGAAGATAATAACTCTAGTCCCTAATACTTGGTGATAGGAAATATGAATTTATCATATTTATGAGATGTGTATATCACTGTATGTCTTGTTGTCTATACCTGTGTTCACAATTTTCATCTACAACATTTCACAGATGCTTGACAGATTCACCACCATAATCCTTGCTCACAAGAAGGCATCCCCATCTGAATGTAAAGAATTAGTATCTTTCATGATGGATCACTATCATGACATTTTTAAGGTATGTATGTCCTACTCGCTTGCTGCTAAGTCCAATTTATTACCCATTGTATAATTTTACTTCACATGGCATAGATCCCTGATGATTTAAGGGCCAAAGTAGAAGAATTCGTAGCCAAAAGAGACACTGATCTTGAAGAGGCCACCTTTGTATCCTCATGTAGGAAGGTCACCACAGCAGAATATGAGAAACAGAAGGATGAAACTAGTATAGCACTTGCTGGGCTGTTGGAAGACATCATTGCCAACACAACCCTCTCAGCTAAAGTTAAGAAATCCAAACTTAAAACAGTACGTTCCTCAAGTTTGTCAAATGGTGTGTAGCATGTTTACTTGTTTTTTTGTCTGTTCTCGCCCTCCAGTTCCAAAAGCAATATCCTGACATTTATGCTGCACGGTTTAGATAATACCTATTTGACTGACAGATGCATGTGAATATTGTGTCAAAATTGTATCACTCGATCGTTTTTGTATTTTTATTACTCTTTGATGGACGACACTTCAAAGCTTTGTTACGTAATGTTATGATTGTGTGTGATGACGTGGAAATTATAATTGGCGGAAACACGCACGTGTACTCGTGTTGCAGCTGGTGTCCGCGAACGCCGACGGGTAGCTCATGCCGCGATATCTCGGACAAGATTATGTTGCTCAGGTATTTGGACAAGCGTTCTCCCTCGATATGGGTTCAATGACGATGCACTCTACGTTTTGACCATTCACCATCTTTTAGGCTTTATCCAAAAAGAGACAGTTACTATGTCGTCTTTTATTGGCATGTCCCGAGCATTTGGATGAAGTGGGGAGCTATTGTCACAAGGGGAGCATCGACAGATCCTACTACAGCGATTCCTGGAAATTTCTCGAAGGTACTTTAAAGGAAGTAGCATTAAATTCGTTCCTTTGTGGTCCTGCCTCGTTGAACATTCATTATCCTCTGTAGGAAATGACACGGGAGGATTACCATGCGTGAACGAAAGCGTGTACCAAAGAGATACGTCTTTCAACGACCTAGCATCAATTCCCTCTCTCTTGTCCGATTTCGATGATCTGCTCCAAGGGGTCCAGAAGTACTCCTCCAGTGAGCTGAAACTTTTCACTGAAGTAGACAACCCTTGTAGTCCTGAGCTGATTGGACCAGTGAGGTCACGTGATGACATGTTCAATGACACAATGTCTGTTGCAATTGACAGTGCAATGGCAGAAATGGAATTCATTGTGGAATGCGAGAGCTACACCTGTGAGCGTCTTGACAAGGAAGATGTCTTCGAAGAATCATCCTTTGAGGAAATGCTGGACAGCAGTTTCCTTCATCTCGGTCTGTTTGGTTTGCCTTCTGTGTTGGATCTGCTAAGTCGTCTTCAGCCAAAGCCTGTCCAAGATCCGTTTATTAGCAGTAGAGGGAAACTCTACAATCACCTTAGTGTGTTTCAGAAGGATTTAGGACCACCATACCACCAGGAACAAACTGATATTGTTCACACGGAGAAGCTTTTTTCAAAGGAATCTCATCTGCCCTCTCTCCAAACCATGTCTGATGAAGAAACTGTTGCCATTGACAGTACTTGTAAGGAGGTAGCGTATCTGGTTGAGCCTTGGTCCTGCTCACCAACACCGGGGATGGCACAACTGTCCACTGAGCTCCCTGAGACGGACCTTTGGGACTGCATTGACGATCACGAAGATGAAGACCGGGAAGGTCCACAACATTTGTCCATTTTGTTCATTTGTGGCAATAATGCTCAATTCTCTCTCTTGTAGCATTTCACGTGTGGTGTCTCCCACAAGAGTGCTTCCAGTTGGAGAGAAGGATGGCCGAAGATGGTGATACTGACCAAGACCACATGACACAACGGGACTTCGCTACAATGAATCACGAATGTAAGAGTTTTATCTCTTTTGTACATTTTATGTGCATTGGTAATAGTGTGTACATGCATACATACATACATACATACGTACATACATACATACATACATACATAAATACATACATTCATGCATACATTCATTCATATATATGTACGTACATACATACATATGCCTACTTTGACCTAGGTATGTACAGGTATTACGTAGTGTGTGCACATCATCGTATTCTTGGGTATATGCACGCTCATCCATGCTAATACATGCTTTGAACTAGCAGTCATTTCCTCCAATCGTCTCAAATGGGAACACACAACTACATGCTTGGTTCCATTCAATAATTCCTGGAGGTTAGGGTCAGTGGTACAAAAGGTGATGACTATAAAGTATATCATTTATATATAAACACATCTATGTACGTATGTGCGTGTAACCTTGAAATTTAAAGGTGTTTCAATAAGAATCCCTTCCCACTCATTTCAAGATGAAACACTCTTATGCATGTATTGATGACCATGCTGGTCTTATCCCTGTGTAGCACTGCCGGAGTCCCATGACTCTGGATGTCAGCTCCTGTATCTGGAGTCTCCCACCTCGGTTGATCCGAGTCCCTGTTGTAAGGACAATAGAGTTGTGGTCGGAGGAGGAGTGTTCGAGAAGTTGGAGCCACTCCCTATCAGTCCTGATGTTGACTTTAGGAAAATGTGTGTGCTTGTGTGTGTATGTGTGTGTGTGTGTTGTGTGTGTGTGTGTGTGTGTGTGTGTGTGTGTGTGTGTGTGTGTGTGTGTGTGTGTGTGTATGCGTGTGAGTGTGTCATACTTAACATCCTTAAATGTGTGTACATGACATGTACAAACACCCATCCACACACACACAGTACATCCTGCACAAAATGTTACCAAAGCTTTATAGATTGACACATTCCACCAGGCATGTCATCACTCCCCACGAGGAGAAAGACTTGATGAAGAAAGTTAGAAGTAAAGAGATGATGTTTGACGATATACTGGCTTATCTTCTCCCTAGTAAGTGTCCACTACAGTACTGAGGTAGTATAGCATGTAATTACAACATCCAGTGGACTTTGGATAGTCCCACACTCTTTGGTGTATCAGATACGTACATGTCTGATTGTAAAGGTTTTGGACGTTATCATTGTCTGGCCTACGATAATGGCTGTGTCACAGAATGTGGTCAGAGTATAGAATTGCACATACCAAGGCATCAAATAGGTTTCACTTTCATTGTGGGGAAAAGGAAAACATTGCTTCTTTATTAAATTACATCGGTTAACCCCGATTTATTGGACCCTAATTGAATATACATTAAACCAGATGCCTCTTCAACCAACACTGGTATTGTATCAGGCTAACCACTCAATATTCTAAGGAGTATACCCTCCCTTATCTGACAGGCTTTGAAGTAAAGAGATATGGTCAATGAATCAGCCGCATTGAGTGTGTACAAGTGTTCCATAGACAAAACACTATTTCAACTGAACGACCCTCACACGTTGTGTAGACGAAACATTGTTTTTAACTAAATCACTACACGAGGATTATGCAGTAAATGTTACAACAGTATTAATTAATGTTACCATGGATTTTCCCATTTGTAAAAAATCCACAACACACAGTTTCAATCATTCATCATGTAATATAAATTAATATAAATGCGAACCATGTGTTAATAGCATGTAATATAAATTGAAAAACAAGTCAGGTTAATTGATCGTGATAGACATAAATGAATATCCCGTAAAAGCAGCAACAACAGTATTATGCCGTATTACCCTAAGGTACTACCCACTGCCTTGTACTGTGTCTATTGTGTAGGCAAAGGAATATTCTATAGGAAGGGACTCTGTACTATATATAATATGCATTTAGGGTTTCTTACAAGGAAGTAGAGAATACGAAGTAGGGGTGTGGGTGTGGGACACTGGGATGGGCGAATACAGGTGTTGGTGTCAGTGCGTAGACAGTTTCAAGGAGGGGGAGTTGAATTCCGAAGACAGCCAGTGAAACTGAACAAGTGAGGGCAAGTTCTCCCATCATCTCCTCCTGGAGAACACCTCGATTGATGTGCATGAAATCTGGACAAAATGCCATTAGATATTATGAACCAACTTATGTATGTACGTATGTATGTATTACAGCATGTACATGTACATGTTTACATTTTGTGGATATAGAGTTGTTGTGATCTGTTCCACTCCTGTTCCCCCACACACTTACATTCATGCACACGTATGACCAGTACCTCACTGCAAGGCCACCAGTAGTAAACCACCATCTGTTAGTGAAGTCATGTTACTGTGCAAGCTCACTCCAGAAGATGTCGATTCAGAGTGAGTGTTCACAGTAATGTGTGCGTATGGATTTACATACATACGTACATACTGCATATGCTTATATTGACATCATGTGCATATGTACTGTTCACTAAGAATGTCTATATACTGTACATACGTATGTACCATAATACACATGTATGTACTATGGATATGCATTGATCGGACTCACGCAGGTTTGAGTTCGTTTTATCCTGGGATCCACTGTACTATGCCATTGATACTATGACTGTCGTTCAAAATGTCGTGAGAGGTGGTGTGTACCAGGATGGGTCAGTCACAAGTGCATGTCTACATGATCATGTCCAGCCACCCAATCCTGTCGAGTTCAGCAAGGATGACCTGGAGCAAGCCACTGAAGAGCCTTACATGAGTCTGTTTGAAGAATCCACTGGTATGAGATCACGTCTCCACCTCATCTAGTGGTGACAACTTAGAATGGTTTCATTGTCTCCTCACTTCTTAGATGTTTTATCTACGACAGGTCATCAGATAGAAGAATTGTGTAGTCTTCAACTTCCTCAGTCCAGGTTTGTACCTTGCTACAGTCCAACTTGCTCAGTATGTACCGGTATGTTCCTCATCAGGGGTACACCAAATCTGTACTTCTTATCAGAGGTGTGTACTATCGATACTGGTTGATATAGTTCAGAGTTGGGGACTGAGTGGAGTGTATGTGTTAACAGAAAAACTCACTAACCAGGGTACTTACTAACTATGTTCCACTATACATTTACTATAGACTTATCACTCTTGTGTTAACAAGGGTAAATGAGTTACGTATGTGCGTGTACTATGTACATTTGTATGTGTATTCTTCCACAATGTACAAAAATTGCATATACTGTACATGTGTTTAGAAATGAAATGACAGTTGGGTCCAGGAGACAAACACACAACAATCACCATGGCAACAGGCTTAATGTGGGGTCATTAACAACAACAACAACAACAACAACAACAACAAAGGGAACAGTAACTGTACAGAAGGGTGGTCTTTCCTCGGAGATGTCACCTCTTGATCTCTTTATGATCATGAGAAGTAGTGGAGAAGAAAAAGGAGAACGCCTCTCTGAAATTGTTCATTCTCCCAACCAAGGACACAAGAGTCACTCAGGCAAGAAGAAAGAGGAGACTTTCGAGCAGGATCAGCCCATCCAGAGTGATCGGAAGACAACTGGGAGTAGAGTGGTAGAAGACGTTCCACTGACAGGTATGCACACCACTGTTGCTGTTTGAGATTGCACAAACAATCGACGGTGGATATCCTGAGGGAATCCCCATTTTTATCAATTGCCAGCTCAGCAAGCTGTCTGTGCTGTCATATGAGCACATTTTGCTTTAACTGCAGGTGTGTTCTTGAAGGCATTTCAGACTCTTTCACATCATGGTCAAATAGCGATAGACACGTTGAATGGATTAGGTGTTCGCGTCCCCCCAAACTTCACTCAAATGACCGGTGATACGTCCAAGTTCTACCTCCGACAACAGGAGAAGGCCCTACAGAATAGCAACACCGAAGAGAATGCTTGTACGTCCGTCTCTGTCCACACTGATGTCTAACCTACTTCATCTGTAAAGTTTCCTTTGTCTGTTGCTTTTTCCGTGTGTGTACATATGTTGCCATTTCTGTCTCTTCTACAAGACATATTTTAGGTTCCAAAATACTTGTACATGGAATGTCCTGTTTGGGGTCTGTTTGTGTATACATTGTGTGTTTACGTATGTATGTGGAAGTACATGTGTACATAAATATGCGTATAGGTATCAATGATTGCACGAACAACTCACTCTCTCTCTCTCTTTCTCTCTCTCTCTGTGTGTATGTGTGTGTAGTACATGTGTGTGTAGGTACGTGTGTGCATATGATTGTGTGCACACACTTGTGTGTGTGTGTGTTGTAGGTGTGTCTACATATTGGAATAGTGGCTCTCTCATAGGTGCATTGTTGGAGAGCTGTCATTGGTGTGCAGTCCTTGTTGTGCTGTCAAACACTGCAGAGTGTCTGAAGGACACAAGTCTCTCAATGGCTTTGAGTGAGTACAGTTTGCACTGTGTGTACAGCACTGTACTATACTCAATGCACTAGTATACGTATACAGTGTATTGTACCTCGCACACTGTACCCCACACACTGTACCTCGCACACTGTACCCCACACACTGTACCTCGCACACTGTACCTTATACACTGTACCTCACGCACTGTACCTCACACACTGTACCTCACACACTGTACCTCGCACACTGTACCTCACACACTGTACCTCACACACTGTACCTCGCACACTGTACCTCGCACACTGTACCTCACACACTGTACCTCGCACACTTTACCTCACTCACTGTACCTCACACACTGTACCTCACTCACTGTACTTCACACTACATGATACTGTTACCATTATCTCTTCCCTTCAAGCACATATAAGCACACACACACGTTTTCTGCATTTTTGTATTCTCTCCAGGTGTCACACAGACATGTACAGTACATTTGTATGTAGCGTAGTATGAAGAGAAATGGTACAGATTTATCCTTTCTTCTTTTTCAGATATATTTCTTGCCCTAATGGAGAAATATGCCCATTACATAGATGGTCAGTAAAAATTACACATACGTATGTGTAGTATGTGTAATAATAGGCCTACAGTAAAGGCACACATGTACACATATACACATATATTAAATATTCTACCGTGTGTGCAGTATGTATATGACAAGTACATACATGCACCTACAGTGCACACATGTGAAACATAATCACAATACACACACGCACGCACGCACGCACGCACGCACACACACACACACACACACACACACACACACACACACACACACACACACACACACACACGGTCTTACCTACCATGTAGATGCTTTAGACAGTGTGTCCTCTGAGCTGGGCAAGTTACGAGTCACAGCTGGTGAACAAGGCACCTTCCACCCCAAGGTCGACTGCTTGGTTTCCAAGCTTGCCCAGTGGGTACATCAAAATGACACTCATGTCATTTTGAAGTCAGTGGTCCTGATTGCCGGGGAATTCACTCCGGTGTCCACGGAGGTGATGAACGCTCTCAACATGGTGGATGGTTTGTCTGCGTGTGTGTTCAGCCTGGCTCCTGGGCACCAGGGGGACGTGGAGTACCTCCAAGAAGCAGACTCAAGGTGAGCGGTGGACAGGACACCATTGCCCATGTGATTGTCCTTGTAGAGATCAACAAGGACAGGTAAATCTGCAGAACACAATGTGGTATCTAAAGCGTCCATAATGTGTCTGTAATTAACGCTACGTATTCAGCAGCACAATTGCTTTTTCAGTTCCTCACATACGTACTGTACGATGTATGGTGCTTTGTGTACATGAGTGTAATTTTAACAATTTTGCTGACTTCATTGGTAGAACTGGTCTTTCTACCACCACCCAGGGTGCACCACTACTCTTGCCTCCTTCTTCCCTTGTCTTGCTGCTCTGAGCTTTTTCCTTGGGAAAGAATCTCCCTCCTCATTGAATACAACTTGCCCTCTCCCAATACTTCCGGTCTTGATCACTCCACGTCGGTTGGTGACCACATCCCGCTAGCCGCCAGACATACCTCCTTGATGAAGAAACACGCCCACATTGATGTACATGTACTCAGAGGTGTGCTCTCAAATGGTCCCCATACGGGCACTCAGTCTTATACAACACATAGACCTGGTAAGCACATAATATGCATACTTACATACGTACATGTATGTGAGGATGCATTATACATACACACACTGTACGTACATATGCCTGTATGTAACACACAGGGCCAGTTTATATACTGTATATGTGTGTATATTGAGTGAATATACTGTATATATATTCACTGTACATGCTGTATGTATGATATGACATCATGCACAACGTGTATGTAGAGCTCGTAAGTGCATACATATGTACATGCTGTATGTATGTTTGAGTGCAGTATATGTGTGTATCATGTGATAGTTATTGTGTATATTAACCAAAACGCCATCTCAGCAGTTGAAGGTCATTTCCCAGTTCACCAGTGTCTAACTGTTGTTATTATCTTTCTGTGAGCTGAATCAGGAGCATTTCAGCGATAGAAATTGACCTGATGTCACGTTCTGCTGCTCATTTGCTTGCGTGTCTCCAAATGTGCAGTACACACAGTGGTACATTGTTGACACAGCACCTCCATCATTTAACACCTCAACAATCAAACATCTCTATAATCCAACACCATTATACAGTACTTCAAAATCTCTATAATCCAAAATCTCTATAATCCAACATCTTTATAATCCAACATCTCTGTAATCCAACATCTCTATAATCTAACACCTACATACTCCAAAATCTCTTCAATCCAAAATCTCTATAATCCAACATCTCTGTAATCCAACATCTCTATAATCCAACACCTATATACTCCGAAATCTCTATAATCCAACACTCAATAACCAAACACATTATAATCAGATATCTAAATGCCTCTGTATATGCCCCAACATCCTCTATAATTTCACCATCTCCTACACACAGACATCACTTTGGGCTATACTGTAGCACCTTCACATTCGGACACCCTTGTGATCTGACAGGTTTTTTGTTACACGAAGGATGCTGGATTATCAAGGTCCTTCCTCGATATTTCCCTACCTCTTTGCTTCATTGTGTTCAGGAAATGTACCCTATAAGCTCATCTGCTCTCAAACCATCACATCTGAGGTGACATTATTGCAACTTTTGGAATCAAGGTATGTACATACGTACGTACGTCGCAGCTCATTCCACTCTGCAACTGGCCATAAGGGACACCTGTATTGAGCAAACCACTGTAGTAAGGCCACCTCTGTAGTCATGGAAGACACTTCTGTGTTTATGGAGACATGATTAATAAGGTTGCCCCTATATAAGGTTACCCCTATATAAGGACACCTCTGTATTAGGGACACCAATACTAAGGTCACTTGTATAAGGTATACACAACTAACACATACAGGTGAACACATAATATGTGTGCACACACACACGTACACACACACACACACACACACACACACAACACACACACACACACACACACACACACACACACACACACACACACACACACACACACACACACACACACACACACACACACACACACACACACACACACACACACACACACACACACACACACACACACACTATGTAGATGGATCTCTAGTAGTAAGAACAGCACTGTATGGGGGACACCTATCTCAGCCTTGGTTTCCAAATTTTCACTACAGTATATTATTGGTTTGTGTGAAACCTACGTATGTGTGTTGACCTGCAAATTTGCACATGTTTCCATTTCAGATTCAATATTGTAATTTTGGAGCGGGATTATAATCGTCTCTGTCACCATAGTAACAATGGTGCACCATTAGTCAAACCCTTGCAGTATGCCGACATCATCTATGATGAAAGATGTGGAGCAATAGTGGTCCCGTTGGGTCTCCTAGCAACTCCTGATGGATTCAAGTCCGTCACAAACAGAATAATGTCTCTCTCTCTTCAGTTTGTAAAACTTGGATTCTCCTCTATAACTCAGAGAATGGGAGGTATATATGTATTATATGTATGTATGTGTGATGCATGAATAAGTGTTCTTCCTAATCTACTGCCATTTATTCAAATATGTAAATATACTGTACATACATACATATGCATACTGTATACATGTATATATACATAAATACAGTGGAACCTCTCAACCTTAAACCTCTAAATTGATGACCTTTACATTAAGGACACCTTTCTTCCTCCTGGTGTAGTACTGTAGTGTGCCAAGTAACTACTAAATCGAGAAACCTCTGTATTAAGGACATGAAAATGAGTTTCCAATATGTCTCTCATAGAGAGGTCACACTGTGCCTATACTTATGTATGTATAGTACATACATAAGTACGTACATGTGCATGTGTGTGCGTATAGTACACATGTGATAGTTTGAGTGTACTGCCATACTGCTGCAGTACATACAGTTCAAAACCGTCCATTGTCAACACCCACCCACCAACACATGTACTGTACGCACACGTTTATTTACTATTGCTTTGTTTCTTGTTGCTTTGATTATTCCCTGTAGCTACATGTATTCCGGACATACTCCGGTAAACATTGCTAAACTTCATGCCGCAATTGCTGTGTTTGACTCTAAAAGAGATTCCTTCACCGGGAAGGTGCTTATAGCTAATTCGTTGAACGAAACAGCCTACACAATAAGAGCTTTGGGTGAATGGAGTCACCACAACTCTGAGGTGAGGGGAGGTGTGTATGAGGGTGTGTACACTCACCACACCTCCTGGGGGAGGGGCGTATAAGAGTGTGTATACTCACCACACTCCTGGAGGGTGGAGTGCATAAGGGTGTGTACACTCACCACACCCCCGGGACAGGGTGTATTAGGGTGTGTACACTCACCACACCCCTGGAGGGAGGGGTGCATAAGGGTGTGTACACTCACTACAACCCTGGGAGTGGGGGGTATATTAACACTCATGTCAGCATGTGCATAAGAGCACACCTACATTAAAATGTACATAATATAACATTCGTGTTAGCATGTACATAATAGTACATTGGTGTCAGCATGTGCATAATAGTACACCCGTGCTGGTCTGATTAGTTCATGCAATGGTGTATTATACACAAATCAAATTATTTCGCTGGAGGAAATACCAGTTCCTTTGGCGGTGAGCTCCATTGAAACTTTCCATTGAAATCCCTGTGTGATGTGTGCTTTGAAGGACCGACATTCATTAATGGTTCAATAGCTCTAGTGGCCTTTTCCACCTAATTGGTACCCAAGTTGTCTGTAGTGCAATCTTGCATATAAAAACTTGTCACCACAGCCTCCATAGACTTGCCATCACAGCCTCCATAGACTCCAACTGACACACAGTAGCACACACTGCTAGAGTGGTTACTTTAAATCACCACTGTACATAAATGAATACACCTCTGGAGATGTGACGGACCTTATGGTGACCAGCAATGGAAATTCTTCTTCGTTGCTCAACATGGCTGTAGCACCTCCAGAGTGGTGTACAAGTGTGTGTGTGTGTGTGTGTGTGTGTGTGTGTGTGTGTGTGTGTGTGTGTGTGTGTGTGTGCGCGTGCGTGTGTGTGTGTGTGTGTGTGTGCTTTATGATTCTTGGTTAAGTGGACTGGGTGTATGAGGGAGAGTGCTGTTGGACCTTTTTGCGACGGTACTCTCGACTTCCAGCTTCAGCTACAACCAGTTTGCTGTCAAATAGGGATTTTGGACTGCGAAGTTTCCAACTGTTGTTGGGAAAATCCTTTTAGATTCAGGAGTGTTTAAAATCGCATTCTGGTGAAGAGGGTTCTTCATCTGGACGTTTAACCCTGTGGGTCGTCTTCAGCAGTTTCAAACGCTCCTGAATCCGAAAGGATTTTCCCAATTTCCCAACCAGTTTGCTGTTGTAACCGATGCAATTACTGTGTGTGAATACAACTGTGTACACAAAACATGTTGTTTGGAAAAAACTGCCAGTTCTGTAAAGAGGTCCAACTGTACTACTGTATGTAAAATCTAGACGTGTGCATGTACATACTCCACACAGTATAGCCAGAATATCAGTGTGGGATTCTAATTTGCCAGTATTGTTGTGGTTTGCAATTGAATGAGCATTACAGTCGAACCTCTTTTACACAGAACTCTATGGACAACTTCAAATGTTCATGTTAACAGTATTTTGTGTTGACAGTACTTGCATAATGTGTACGTACATTAGCAGTAAATGTAGAGAATGGGGAGTAAGGCAGGGAATGGGGAGTAGGGCAAGGAATGGGGAGTAGGGTAGGGGATGGGGAGTAGGGCAGGTAATGGGGAGTAGGTCAGGGAATGGGGAGTAGGGCAGGGGATGGGGAGTAGGGCAGGGGATGGGGAGTAGGGCAGGTAATGGGGAGTAGGGCAGGGAATGGGGAGTAGGGTAGGGAATGGGGAGTAGGGTAGGGGTGGGGAGTAGGGTAGAGGGTGGGGAGTAGGGACAAAACTTTCATGATGACGGATATTTTGTGTTTACGTGTTAATGAGGTTCAACTGTACATGTAATTCCTTTACATAATGTACATATTGTCTTCTCCAAACAGCATTGGGACAGTAGTGACTGGCCAAAGAGAGATTGGCTAACAGAAGACTTGAGTGCAGTATGTTGTCGTGATACATTGCGTTATGATAGTTCTATCACGTTTATCCTGTATGTATGTACGTACATACATGTGTGTACTTGTATGTTGCTGTAAGTACTGTGTACAGTATGTGTATATGTATATATGTATGTACGGACTTATGTACGTATGTAGAAGTGTATATAAATACAGTATGTGTGTATATGTAATATGCATAATATTTAATAGTGCTAAAAAGACATTTGTGTTCGGTACACACGCACACACACACACATATGTACACACCCACACACATGTACACACATACATGCACACATGTACACACATACAGTACATGTGCACACATACATGTGCTCACACACAATACACACACGCGCACACACACACACACACACACACACACACACACACACACACACACACACACACACACACACACACACATGTACACACATACAGTACATGTGTACACATACATGTGCACACACACAATACACACTACACACACACACACACACACACACACACACACACACACACACACACACACACACAACACTGTACATTATGTACATGTACAATAAACACCTACGTATGTACATATGTTCAGCAAATTCTCCCTCACATCGTACAGCATGAGAGATTTCTGCTCCATTTTCCCTGTCTCAATGCTTTCAGGTCAGTACAAATGATGCACACATTTCCAGTAATGTGAATACCATGTAACAATACACACATATACACATGCATGCATAATGTGCTTACATGTACACTCATACACACACACGGTAAAATTATACACGCAGACATGTATGCACACATGCATGTACATATACAAACACATACATATCTACATACAATGTGTCCTATACATCAAGTACATACATAGTGTCCTATATGTACATACATTGCATAAATACACTCCTATAATATTATATGAGTGTACATGCATACATACAATGTATCCTTTAGTGTACATACATTTAGTACTACAGTGCATACTGTGCATCTTCTTACGTAGTGCACAGCTCATGTTGACCATGTCAAGTCTGAAGGACCTGGTAACAGTTGACAGGTCGGTGTTGAAGCAGCTCTGTGCTATCATACCTACCAAGTGTCTTGAGATGTTTGCCAGCATCACACACACATCTGGAGTCAATAGGGCCACTCTTGGATCAACACAGGTCTCTCTCGCACACAATTTGCCTTTGTATAACCGATTGAGACATCAGCCAGGTTTGTGTGCATGTTTTTGCACACACACACACATGCATGCACACATGCACACACACACACACACACACACACACACACACACACACACACACACACACACACACACACACACACACACACACACACACACACACACACACACACACACACACACACACACACACACACACACACACACACACACACACACACACACACACACACACACACACACACACACACACACACACACACACACACACACACACACACACACACACACACACACACACACACACACACACACACACACACACACACACACACTTATTGCATGCAATTTTATCTCTTCTCCACAGAAATGCCACATTTCGTGCAGTCAACCAGTAAAACTGGTGCACAAGCCCCTCTCACCCAAAACTCTCAGTTTATTTCCAGTCATCATGCCGAAGCTGTGGTTCCCACATTTAATCTCAAGTCCAAGGATCAACCATTGGAAGCTTCATTGGATGAACTTCTTGGTAGTCGTATGCAGTCATTTCCCCAGATAACCACTCAGCACCCAGGAGAACGTTCATCATCAATCGCTCCCAACATGGTACAACACGAAACACCAACAGAGCGAGATAGAAAGAAAGTGAAATCGAGCTACCGATACAGCAACAGTGGGGGGTTACCAGTGGGTGGTGTTAGTAGAGCTGAAGGGAATTTGGACATCAAGAGCCCAACACATCATTTTCAATCCTCTGCCACTCCCAGTGGTGTAGTTAGGTCGAAGTATTTCCCATCCAACCTACAGGACACCACGGGCAGTGCGAAGGGACTGAAACGTTTGTTGGCATTTGGACAGCGTAACAAAGCAGGAAAGGAGAAATTACTTACTTCTCAACCTCGATACCCCATATGCACGACCTCTACTTCAGATTTAACCTTCGGCACCAATACAGGCTCTACACACTATCAATTGGAGGATGTGGCACTTGATGTGAATAAGGTGAGTACAGGGGTTGATTTTCTCAACACCAGCTCAACAGTAGCAGATACAGTACCAGGACATGCAGAACGCAGGGGTTGGAAGGAGGTCAGCCTGCTGACAACGCCAACAACCAGAGAGAGACAGCCAGTGAGGTGTCTTGACTTGGAAGAGCCCAGCAGTGGATTCATGAGTAAGTTTCTTCCAGTCCTTCCCGGGCGTGAATCAAGATGACTGGTGTTGCATTTGTGTGTACAGTGGAACCAGTTATGAGGACCACTTGTACACAGAGACCACCTGACCCAAGTGACCATTATTGTACTGTCCACTATGTCAACTCAACCACAGTAAAGAACCTCTGTATAAAGACCTCCTGTCTTTGGAGACTGCTGATCCTTGTGGTGTGATCTTCATATGCAGATTTTTAAAACCAGGGGTATAAAAGTAGTATTAAGCGAAGGAGTTGAGCTAGAAACACTAGTACGTAAGCATTTTAGTCAGAATACAAGGACCAGAGGAACCCTTATGATACTATTTAATTCATTGTCATGATGCCGATAATAACAGTAGAGAAAGATAAACATATCACGATTATTGCACGGGCCTTATTAAAATGACTGTGAACTATTCATGAGTTATCTAACTTTAGATCCGTGCACGAGAAAGAGGGATTGTGGATTGTTGTCCCCGAACAAGCACTTCCTGGACAAGAAGCCCAAGTCTAGTCAACCAGAGGATCGGATGTCCAGTGGTTGGGATGGAGATCGTGACAGAGAGCACCGTCAAGGACAGTTTGATCTGCATTCGTTCCAAATGCAGCAAGCAAGTGGGAATCGGGACCAGGCACAATTTGAAAGTTGGAACCTCAATTCTGACTCAAACATTGGAATGGCAATATCCAGTATACCCTCTACATCATGGTTGGTATAATATACATACCTATGTGTGCATGTTCACTGATGTATAATAATATGTGTATACATATCACATATTGATCCTATTTCTGATTCCCAGTTCACATGGAGAAAATCGGAGTGGAGATTCAAATCTGGAGTCCATACCCTTGGCAGGTACTAAAGTCTCGAAGTGGTCCCACTGGGTGGAAGGAGACCCAGGACAGGTTACCTCGGGTAGTCTTTTTGGACAGACAAGATGGCCGTCCATTGTAACTCCACCACGAACTGTTCCTCATGGTCGCAGAATCTGATATTTGTGCCGTAACATGTAACGTGTGTACTGTACATAATTCAAATGTCAGATTTTACAAACAATAGTCATACTATACATGTGAAATAATGAAAAATTTTGGAAATAGTAATAATCCCATAATACACAGACTGTGCGTCATTGTCAAATCTTGTGTTGTATTTCATGTGAATATTATGTGGAGGTTATTCTGTTCATTATAATGCTGTACCAGTTAATGTTTGGCACTGAAGTCAGTTTGATTAACATACATAGGATCAAATAACGCTATAAGCACCTTCTTGCATAGCTCATGGAAGAGGGGGTGTGTCATAATGATATTTCAAGGTTACCTAGCTGCGGATGTATACTAACCTATGAAACAACTCTCATCTCTGTAGTTGATCCCTAATACTAATTACATCCAATGGTGCTTATTATTTTTATTAATGTATAGGAAGGTATAGGAGACATAAATGTATAGCACTTTCTTATGTAGCTTAGGGGATGTGTCATCATGATATTTGATACATGACAGTTCTCATCTTCGTAGGTGATCCTTAACCCTAACTACATCTGGAGGTGATTAATATTTTTTATTGTATGGGAAGGTACAAGATGAATAACGCTAAGGACCTTCTTGTGTAGCTCATGGTAAAGGGGGTGTGTTAATCTGATATTTCTACTAGACCTAGTTGAGGACGTAAACATTTAGACAGACTTAGCTGGGGACATGAACTAACTTCTAAAACAGTTCCCATCTCAATAGGTGGCCCGTAACCCCCCCCCCAACTACATTTGAAGGCGCTTAAAATTAATTATTTCAATGTATGGGAGAGTATAGGAGAGGAAATGCTAAGCACCTCATTGCATAGCTCATAAGGGAGGGGGCGAGTAAACCTGATATTTCACCAGACCTAGTTGGGGATGTGAGCTAACATATGAGGCAATTCCCATCTCCATAGTTATATAACTCATAACCTCAACTACATTCAAAGGTGCTTAATATTATTTCAATGTATGGGATAGTATGTGCAGGAAAGAAAATACTAAGCACTTTTTTGAATAACTCATGGGAAAGTGGGCGTGTCAACCTGATATTTTCATCAGGCCTACCTGTTATTTTTACCACACCGATTCCAATAGGTGGCCTGTAACTCCAGCTACATTCGGAGGTACTTAATACTTTTTCAATGTATGGGATAGTATAGGAGAGAAATGCTAAGCACCTTTTTAAAATAGCTCATGGGAAAGTGGCCGTATCAACTTGATATATTATTTTACCAGACCTAGCTAGGGATACGCAATAACTTATGAAACAATTCCAATCTCCGTAGCTAACCCGTAACCCCAGCTACATTCGGAGGTGGTTAATAGTTTCAATGTATGGGATAGTATACGTACATTAAAAATATTAAGCACCTCCTGATGTAGTAAGGGGTAAAATCCACCTATAGAGATGAAAATTGTATCATACGTTAGTAAAGGTCCACAGCTAGGTCCTAATAAAATATCATGTCGACACGCCCTCTCTCCCTTGAGCTACACAAATAGGTGCTTAACGTTATTTGATCCTTTACCTTCCCATCATTAAAAAAGTATTAAGCACCTCCGGATGTGGTTAGAGTTAGGGACCACCTACGGAGATGAAATCTGTTTATGAGTTAGTATAGGTCCACAGTTAAATTTCCATGAAATATCATGTTGACACGCCCCCTCTCCCATGAGCTACACATAAAGGTGCTTAGTGTTATTTGATCCTATACCTTCCCATACATTTAAAGTATATTAAGCACCTCCGGATGTAGTTAGGGGTAGGAACCATGTACGGAGATGAAAATTATTTCATAAGTTAGTATAGGTACGCAGCTAGGTTCCCATAAAATATCATGTTGACATGCCCCTCTCCCATGAGGTACGCAAAAAGGTGCTCAGTTTTATTTCATCCTATACCTTCCCATACATTAAAAAGTACTAAGCACCTCTGGATGTAGCTAGAGTTAGGGACCACCTACAGAGATAAAAAAGGTTTCATAAGTTAGTATAGGTGCACAGCTAAATTCCCATGAAATTTCATGCTTACGCACCCCCTCTCCCATGAGCTACACCAAAAAGTGCTTAGGGTTTATTGATCCTATACCTTCCCATACATTAAAAAAATATTAAGCACCTCCGGATGTAGCTAGATTTAGGGACCACCTACGGAAATAAAAACTGTTTCACAAGTTAGTATAGGTAACTAACTAGGATCCCATAAAATAATATGTTGACACGCCCCTTCTCCCATGAGCTATGCAAAAAGGTGATTAATGGTATTTGATCCTATACCTTCCTGTACATTAAAATATACTAAGCACCTCCGGATGTAGCTATAGTTAGGGACCACCTACAGAGATGAAAACTGTTTCATGAGTTAGTATAGTCCCACAGCTAAATCCCCATGAAATAACATGTTGACACACTCCCTCTCCCATGAGCTATGCAAAAAGGTACTTAGCGTTATTCCATCTATATACCTTCCCATACATAAAAATATATTAAGCACCTCCGAATGTAGTTAGGGTTAGGGATCACCTACGGAGACAAAAACTGTTTTATAAGTTAGTATAGGACCACAACTAGGTTTCCATAAAATATCATGTTGACACGCCCCCCTCTCATGAGCTACGCAAAAATGTGCTTAGTGTTATTCCATCCTATACCTTCCCATACATTAAAATAATATATTAATTTTAGTGACCCCAACAATGGTATTGCAGTCCATGTGGCAAAGAGTCGACACAGTATCGATTGGCCAGGAGCCAAGGTTGTGAGAACAGCTAAAGAGTACTGGGAAAGGAGAGCAATGGAAGCTATTGAAATCAGGAGAAGCAGGAGGTCCATGAACCTAGACAAGGGCTTATTACTCCCCTCGCTCTGGAACCCAATATTGGATCAAACTTGACATCACCTGCACCCTCCATCCATCCTTTGTTCTTTTAATTCACCTCCCTGTCAACACTGTATGTAACTTTACTTATTAACTGTATCACACCCAAGCACACATTAGGTCACAGTAGGACATCACCTGTCACTACATCATCATCATGTTACTGTAACCAATCCACTCCTCACAGTTGTTTATCTCCAAATTTTGTAACTTATCCCATCATATCACAACACTTTGCTATCACCCCGATGTTATAAATAGCCACCTCTCACCTCACCCCCTTACCCTGTACACAGTTGACAAAGACCCCCGGGCCGAAACGTCCTGCATTTGATGAATTATTAGTTGTGCCTTGCTCAAGAAATTCGTATTAATAGTATCATCTATGCAACTTTGAGCATCTACAGTATCATCCTATACTTCCCATACATGAAATAAATATCAAGCACCTCCAGGTGTAGTTAGGGCTAGGGAACACCTACGGAGACGAAAATGTTTCATAAGTTAGTATAGGTCCAAAGCTAGGTCACCATAAAATATCATGTTGACACGCCCCCTCTCCCATGAGGTACGCAAAAATGTGCTTAGTGTTATTTGATCCTATGTATACCTTCCCATACATTAAAAATTATTAAGCACCTCTGGATGTAGTTAGGGTTAGGGACCACCTATGGAGATGAAAATTATTTCATAAGTTAGCATAGGTCTACAGCTAGGTCCCCATAAAATATCATGTTGACACACCCTCTCTCCCATGAGCTATACAAAAAAGTGCCTAGTGTTATTTGATCCTATACCTTCACATACATGTAAAAATATTAAGCACCTCCAGATGCATTGATTTGATTATGGGTCACCTACGGAGATGGGAATAGTTTCTTCTCCTATTCTCTCCCATACATTGATGGTCGTGGTGCTATGGTCAAAATTTGGCCATAGCACCACCTCCAATAACAAGGGTTACAAAGCACACAAAGAGATGGAATGTATTTCATAACTTAGCTCACATCCCCAGCTAGATTAGTTGAAAATATCAGGTTGACACGCCCCTTCTCCCACGAACTATGCAAGATGGTGCTTTCATCCTATACCTTCGCATACATCAAATCATTGTCTGCCATTGATTGATTGATTGATTCTGACATTTCATGCTGAGGTCAAGGGCCATTTTGGCTTCAACCAGTGATGTATATATATATATATATCAAGTACCTTCAGATGTAGTTAGGGTTAGGGACCACCTACGGCAATGAAAATTGTTTCATAAGTCAGTATACGTCCACACCTAGGTCCTCCTACAATGCCATATTGACACGCCCCCCCCTCTCATGAGCTAAGCAAGACGGTACTTAGCATTATTTGATCCTATACCTTGAAGTTCCCATACATGTAAAAATATTAGGCACCTCCAGATGTAGATTTGATTATGGCCCACCTACAGAGATGGCAATTGTTTCATAAGTGTTTTTTCTCCTATTCTCTCCCATACATTGACGGTGGTGCTATGGCCAAAATTTGGCCATAGCACCACCTTGAATAACAAGGGTTACAAAGCACACAAAGAGATGGGGACTGTTTCATAACTTAGCTGACATCCCCAGCTAGATTAGTTGAAAATATCAGGTTGACACGCCCCCTCTCCCACGAACTATGCAAGATGGTGCTAAGTGATTTTTCTCCTATTCTCTCCCATACATTGACGGTGGTGCTATGGCCAAAATTTGGCCATAGCACCACCTTGAATAACAAGGGTTACAAAGCACACAAAGAGATGGGGACTGTTTCATAACTCAGCTGACATCCCCAGCTAGATTAGTTGAAAATATCAGGTTGACACGCCCCCTCTCCCACGAACTATGCAAGATGGTGCTAAGTGATTTTTCTCCTATTCTCTCCCATACATTGATGGTGGTGCAATGGCCAAAATTTGGCCATAGCACCACCTTGAATAACAAGGGTTACAAAGCACACAAAGAGATGGGAACTGTTTCATAACTCAGCTGACATCCCCAGCTAGATTAGTTGAAAATATCAGGTTAACAAGCCCCATCTCTCATGAACTATGCAAGATGGTGCTAAGTGATTTTTCTCCTATTCTCTCCCATACATTGACGGTGGTGCTATGGCCAAAATTTGGCCATAGCACCACCTTGAATAACAAGGGTTACAAAGCACACAAAGAGATGGGAACTGTTTCATAACTTAGCTGACATCCCCAGCTAGAGTAGTTAAAAATATCAGGTTGACACGCCCCCTCTCCCATGTGCTACGCAAAAAGGTGCTTAGCATTCTTTCATCCTATACCTTCCCATACATCAAATAGAATTAATATCAAGCACCTCCAGATGCAGTTAGGGTTAGGGACCACCTACGGCGATGAACATTGTTTCATAAGTCAGTATACGTCCACACCTAGGTCCTCCTACAATGCCATATTGACACGCCCCCCCTCTCATGAGCTAAGCAAGACGGTACTTAGCATTATTTGATCCTATACCTTGAAGTTCCCATGCATGTAAAAATATTAAGCACCTCCAGATGTAGATTTGATTATTGGTATTGGTATTGGTATTGGCATCTTATTTTACGTGGGGACCCCTTTAGCCTGAGGCTACTTTCCAAGGGGCCCACGAATCACAGAGTACAACAATCACGCTTACATAGTTTAATTATTAGTCTATCTATCTATTAATCAAAGTTAATCAAAGTTAATCAAAGTTTGGTGGCTTCTTCATTTCTTTGTCCCTTGTGTTGGCAGGGGGGTGCAGGGAAAAAATCTTGGTTTTCTGGATTCGATCCTGGGCGAGATCACTTCTAGCCCTCCACTCAGTCTTCTCAGCCACCAGCACCCCCCGATTATGGCCCACCTACAGAGATGGCAATTGTTTCATAAGTGTTTTTTCTCCTATTCTCTCCCATACATTGACGGTGGTGCAATGGCCAAAATTTGGCCATAGCACCACCTTGAATAACAAGGGTTACAAAGCACACAAAGAGATGGGGACTGTTTCATAATTTAGCTCACATCCCCAGCAAGATTAGTTGAAAATATCAGGTTGACACGCCCCCTCTCCCACGAACTATGCAAGATGGTGCTAAGTGATTTTTCTCCTATTCTCTCCCATACATTGACGGTGGTGCTATGGCCAAAATTTGGCCATAGCACCACCTTGAATAACAAGGGTTACAAAGCACACAAAGAGATGGGAACTGTTTCATAACTTAGCTGACATCCCCAGCTAGATTAGTTTAAAAATATCAGGTTAACAAGCCCCATCTCTCATGAACTATGCAAGATGGTGCTAAGTGATTTTTCTCCTATTCTCTCCCATACATTGATGGTGGTGCAATGGCCAAAATTTGGCCATAGCACCACCTTGAATAACAAGGGTTACAAAGCACACAAAGAGATGGGGACTGTTTCATAACTTAGTTCACATCCCCAGCTAGATTAGTTGAAAATATCAGGTTGACACGCCCCCTCTCCCACGAACTATGCAAGATGGTGCTAAGTGATTTTTCTCCTATTCTCTCCCATACATTGATGGTGGTGCAATGGCCAAAATATGGCCATAGCACCACCTTGAATAACAAGGGTTACAAAGCACACAAAGAGATGGGAACTGTTTCATAACTCAGCTGACATCCCCAGCTAGATTAGTTGAAAATATCAGGTTGACATGCCCCCTCTCCCACGAACTATGCAAGATGGTGCTAAGTGATTTTTCTCCTATTCTCTCCCATACATTGACGGTGGTGCTATGGCCAAAATTTGGCCATAGCACCACCTTGAATAACAAGGGTTACAAAGCACACAAAGAGATGGGAACTGTTTCATAACTTAGCTGACATCCCCAGCTAGAGTAGTTAAAAATATCAGGTTGACACGCCCCCTCTCCCATGTGCTACGCAAAAAGGTGCTTAGCATTCTTTCATCCTATACCTTCCCATACATCAAATAGAATTAATATCAAGCACCTCCAGATGTAGTTAGGGTTAGGAACCACCTACGGCGATGAACATTGTTTCATAAGTCAGTATACGTCCACACCTAGGTCCTCCTACAATGCCATATTGACACGCCCCCCCTCTCATGAGCTAAGCAAGACGGTACTTAGCATTATTTGATCCTATACCTTCCCATACATGTAAAAATAGTAAGCACCTCCAGATGTAGATTTGATTATGGCCCACCTACAGAGATGGCAATTGTTTCATAAGTGTTTTTCTCCTATTCTCTCCTATACATTGATGGTGGTGCTATGGCCAAAATTTGGGGGGAGGGAACACTAAGCACCTTTTTGAATAGCTCATGGCAAAGTGGGCGTATCAACCTGATATTTTCATCAGGTCTAGCTGGGGGCGTGAACTAACTTATAGAACAGTTCCCATCTCCGTAGCTAACCCGTGACCCCAGCTACAGGAAGGTTAAAACAGGATTAATGAGTCTCTTTAAACAATATAATATGTATTGCAGTTGTGGTCATTTCCACTACCTTAAGCTGGTGCACATGTATGTACTATTGCATGTTTACTCTAAACTCTCTCTATGAACACATTATGTATGTGTTTGCATCTACACATATACATACGTATAAAACCACAGTATGTACACATTTATAATTATTATCATGTATATTGTTTATTTCTGTAGGAGACAAGTGATGAAGATGGGCAGATTGCCTGAGCTGTGGCTGACAGGGAGGCTTAGAGAAGGTACATGCATATGTACATACGTACATATACTATAATATATTATATCATAGTGTGTCCGTTTCACCACTTGCACATTCTTAATTCCGTACCTGTAGTCCTGGTTATGTGTATGTACTTCCATACAGCATATGTGTACATACTTCCATACAGCATATGTGTACATACTTAAAGTACATATGCTACATGTTACTAATGTACTAAAACATGTTCATGTGTTTAATACATACATACAGTTGAGGCCAAGCTAAATGGCATAAACTCAACCCGTCTCCAGATACCTACCGATCAGCCCAAGATCAAGGGTGTGCCGGTTAACACACAGAATAGAATTGTTTTCACTTGGTGAAATGAGTTACTGTAATTTTACCAGGAGCCGATGTATCTAGTATTGACATTTAATATTAGTTTCTTATTAATTGTACTGGAAACTGATGTATCTAGTATTGACATTTCGTATTACATTATAGTAAACATTGGCAAGTTACTTATGTAATTATTGGACATTTACTGTTTGTTATCAATATCAAATTATAATTGTAGTGAATAGTCTTACAGTATTTATGCAAGTTGTGTATTATGGAGAATGTGATAATAATAGAACATATTAAGCAGCATATTAACATGATACAATCAGGTACAATAAAGCATGCTGATATAAATTTATTAGAATGTCACACTGCAGCTGCAGATTCATACATGGTCCACTTCAATTGTAAAAAGAGGTTCCCTTGCTTTGCTTTGCCAGGAGGTCCACTGCACCAAAAAATTGTCACAAACTATGATACTCCACATAATAGTATTATAACGAATACACACACTCACACTAATGCATAATATATACACAGACTCATATTTGCATCCATATATATGTACACACATGCACGTACATGCACTCACACTATTTCATGCATACATACATACGATGATTTACCAAATGGAGTCAGTGATAGTGAAATGCATGCTATATCCTTGTGACTACCATCACAGTAGACATTTATAAACACATCACTTTGTGGCATTAATGATTATCATCAGTTCAATACTTTCACACGTACATACGGAAAGATCATTGATCCAAGGATCACCACATGATTAAGAGAGATGAGCAACTACATCTTGCATAAGGCTTTGCGTTATGTGCTACTAGAATAGATACCTAGAATCAAAGTATATAAAATGAAAGAAAAAAATTGCCTTCTGCACTATAATCACTATAGCTTACAATCATACCACGATGCACCCTCCTGTATCTACTATGGAGCTGATGGTGAATAGCTGATGGTGAATGTGATTAATCATAGCAAAAATACTGATGTGTCACACACACACATTCAGGAACCCACAATTGAATGCAGGCAGGCAGGCAAGCACGCACGCACACACACACACACACACACAAACACACACACACACAAACACACATCTTCCACACAACACACGTGCACATGCACATGCACATCTAACAGCACATGCACATGCACACATCCATACAGTACACACATGCACATGCACATCCATACACATGCATTGAAATTACAGTCCGAATTGAAACGGTATACATGTTTGTTTGGAGTTTGGAACATGTTTACAATTTGGAACATGTTTGTTTGATGTTTGGAACATGTATGTTTATAGTTTGGAACATGTTTATTTTGAAATTGGAACATGTTTGTTTAGTGTTCAGAGCATGGTTGTGACAAAGTGACAATCATGGCTAGGATCTGTGTCTGATATTGCTGGCGCCTAGGGTCTGGCAAAACATCACACAGCACCGCCAAATCAATATTCATCGTTTGGGAATCCCCGAAGTACGAACCTCTATAAAAGCTCACGTTGGGCGTCCATTTTCTTTGTGAGTAGACCCGTGCTGGGGAAGCTGCAGATGCTGGAGGATTCGAATTGGAGGGGGTGCCCCGAGCGCAAGCGTGGTTAGCTGTTCTACCCTCTCCTTCTTCGGTTCGCTGTTTGATCACGCATGGAGTTCACACGTCCCGGTCTCCTGTGAGTCGTCGGGTCTCTCGAGTGTTCTCGGACGAGGTTTGGGCGTCCGTCCTCTTCGGAGGCGGGCGGTGCCTGGGATCATGGTCGGCTAGTCTCCCCTAGGGGTCCTGTAAGTAGGTCCTACGAAGGCTATGTTGTCAGAACCACGCGGCTCTCTACTCACCACCCCTTTTCCTTTATTATTGCCTTCGGGCGCACGTAAGTTAGGCCGTGCCGCATTACCTTTACGCTGCATACACATTACTATGCATACACTACGCCTTGCACACACCCTCCTATGCACACAGTATGCGCATGCGGCTATAGTAGGGTCCAGACATGCTACATTAGTTTAGGCTTTGGGCCCTACCGGGGAGTCTCTTGTCATCGTGTTGAGGAAGCTGCTGCGCTGTTTGATGTGTGTCCTGCCGGCCTGAATCTGATGAGTACCGATGTGAAGTCAGTTCATCTGTCTTCTGGTCCGTGGATTGGTGGTAAATCCGTGATTCTTGGGTCTCCGGGCCCATGAAGCTATCAAGTCACAAAGGACAACATCGGTGACTGGCGCCCGTGATACTCGGTGTGCCAGACGTAAAAGATCACGGCTCTGAAATCTGGACCTCCCGAGAAGCCAGTCCACCACCCTATACCATGGGATGATGGCTTGATATTGACTACACGTGAGATGACATCAACAGCTGAGGCATGGTGGCAAGTGGCATGTTCTCCTCGGCCACGGGGCATGAAGCACCTCCCCGTCCTCGCCGGATGCCCTGGGCACACGTAAAGTGTGGCAGAGAGAGGTGCAAGTTTGAATGAGAGGACATGGAAGATGTGTAATAGTTACTGTTTCCTTGAACCTGTGCTATCAATAATTGTTATAAATTTGAATGCTTGACATACACTGTATGTGCATATAATGAAATGACATTGCATGCTATATGTAACAATACAATCATTATATAATATTGTGTGATTTACTTATAACCAGCACTAGCTCCATGTACTGCATCAATGTGTGCATTGAGATAATTGGATAATTTTATATATTAAGTGAATCCGAATAATATTATATATAGTTGACAATGTATTGTTTCAATGATTACACATAAAATGGATTAAAGATGTTACTTCTGGACAATTGCAAAATATCATTAGTGCAAGTCACCCATGCACTGCACCATCCGGACTCATCTCATGAAGCAATGTTAAATGTGCTTCTCATATTTACACAAAATGTACTTTATACATTACATACATATGATATATCCCTAAATAATTGTTCTAAAGATACGTACATAAAATTTAACATAACAAAGGACACTATCGACTGTTTATTTCATGACAGCCCTGTAAAAATTAATAGTCCACATTGGCTGAAAGCTCGATTTTTATGATTGAGTAAAATCAATCCCAGGTGGTTGAGCTATAGCTGACCATCATTATCCGAAATGTATGTATGTGTGCTCAGTACACAAACTATAATAATACTGGTACAAGTATTGTGTGCGTTGCATAATAACTAGATAATTCCCTTACAATGCAGCTATACACACACTCAATATGTAGTTCAAGTATCCATACTCTCTGGAAGGGGAGTGTGTGTATGTGTGTGTGTTTGTGCTTGTGTGTGTGTGTGTGTGTGTGTGTGTGTGTGTGTGTGTGCCTTCTGCATTTATGGAATGACCAAGTACGCAGTCTCAGTGCAAAGTCCCTGTATAGCTGGCTATAGCAGGTTCAACCCCAAGTGGGTGATTTTTTTCTCCCTAGAATTTGAGCGCAATGGCTTTGATGAACATACCATTTAATCTGACACATTGTTAATTGAAAAACCTCATTAAATCAGCATGTCCACGTACTGTATGCATTGCTTGGGTGCTTTGCAGTGATATTATTTGATCATAATGCACACATTGAAAATGAAATGAAATCACGTGGTCTCAACATTATTATACAAGGTTAATGTACAAATTCAACAGAAACAAAAAGACACAGACACATACATATGGCATATGCACAAAATTTAATGTGTACAAAATCCAATTCACGAATGCCAAATACGTACACCACTTGCTAGTTCAGCTCACACACACATTTGTATTCATTCAACAAGTTTACTTTGATCCACGTACAACAGCATGCTTGTGGCAACGTCCCTCCCAACAAGACTGGCATATTCGGTGATCTCCGACTGCATAACTTTGTTGAACAGAGCCTTGAAGAGATGGTAAGGTATGACCTGTTGTTCAAAGAGGAGCAATGTTTGATGAATGTAGCTTTCAACAGATTGCATCCCGTGCTCTGCTTCTTCCTCCAGGCGAGAGTACTTGGCTTTGTCTAGTTTGGCAACACATCTCTCGATTGGTTGCCATCGATACGTTTCAGGACAGAGAAGAAAAGAAGGAAAATAGTTCCCCTTGTATCTCATCTTATGACAGCTGTGGACATAATAACCCATGTAGTATTGATCCAGTCCTTGAATTAATTTAGACAAATGGTTAGTATATGCAATCTCATACAGAGCCGAGAAAACTCCAGGGGACAGAAAGCCGAAATCAGGATCATAGTACAAGTACACTGAAGACAAACACTGAGGCAGAAGGTCCAACACACCAACCATGAAGAGTTTACCATCGATGTAGTAATGGCAGTGGTAAGAGCCATATTCTGGTCCAGCCCCTTCACTGGAACAGGGGATGAGGGGAGAATCGACCAAGAAATTAGTAAATTGCTTTTTATCACATTCGGATTCCTCATCATGGTGGATTGCCATCTGATACTTTTTATAAATGACGAAGGATTCCTCAAAGGTTCTGTCAAACTCAGGTGATCGCGGTGAGGATCTCACAAGATTGACATCTAATCGGTGAGCTTGACCTATCATGGGACAGTCAGCAACAATGAAATCAGCTAGAATCTTTTTCGCTTGTTGCACTACGGGTTTCTTCTTCTTTGGTACAGATTTGCTCCTATTTTTTGAAGACAATTCAAGCTGTGCACCAGACACAGTGTCAGGGATATCCTGAAGCGTCTCGGGTGGTACATTAACGGTCGTAGGGGTGGCAAGTGTCTCAGGTGGTACATTACAGGTTGTAGGGGTGGCAAGTGTCTCAGGTGGTACAGTAGGGGTCGTATGGCCGGCAAGCGTCTCAGATGGTACATTAGAGGTTGTAGGGGTGGCAAGCGTCTCAGGTGCTACATTACAGGTTGTAGGGGTGGCAAGTGTCTCAGGTGGTACAGTAGGGGTCGTATGGCCGGCAAGCGTCTCAGATGGTACATTAGAGGTTGTAGGGGTGACAAGTGTTTCGGGTGACACTTCAGTGGGTGCTGAGGGGGGCATCTCATGGGAAACCTCAGAGTACGTATTGAGGGGAGCGTCAGACTTGGTCTCAGAGGGTAACGTGACGGGATTCTCAGAAGTCTTTTCCATTGGTTCTCCGGTAGACATGGAGGTTACGTTTTTGTCAACATATTCCTCTTTATCCACAGCAGTATTACCAATTGGCTTCTTCACACTTCTCTTCTTTTCTTTTCTCGAAGGTGAAACTAACTTCACTGCTTCACTCTCCTTGGGTGGGTCTCTGATGGAGCCCGTGTGAAGATACTTCTTAAACTTGATGAGGGTTTTCTTTTGTGATTTTGACAGCGCAAAATTTGTCGCATCACATGATATAGCGTACAGAGGACAACACATCTTATCGTTCTGTGGTTTATAACAATACTTGCCGCTTCGTCTCCAACCACGGTCTATCAAATTTTTGTAATCTTTGCAGGTTAAACGATGAGCCCACATTCCGTTGGAAACGAATCCGTCCTCACTGGAGCAATAGCCACATCGGTGTCCAGATGGACCCTTTGGTTCGTAGAAATATTCGACAATACTTGGCAGAGAACCTCTGGCTGCCATTTTGAGTAAGTTCCCACAATTTGAAATTGCACAATAGACTGTTCCGCAAGCCTAATCTGCTTCGGGACGGATAAAGCGAACACAGCTTTCGTACAGCAGACATAATATAGGTCTACAATATCTTTTTATATTCACCTCGAATATTTGTATCAGAGGGATAAATGGCGGAGTGTCCTGAAGAAAGAATCGACCTGACAAGTAATGGGACTACAGTGGAGAATGGCGAAAGTTACTCTCTCCATCAGGCCGTGTTCGAAGGAGACATTGAAGAGACGAAAAGGCTCTTGACAGCTGATGATGTTAACCAGGTCGATATGCACGGTTAGTGAAGGCCAACTCGTAACATATTTGTACGACCAATGAACTAGGACAAATCCAATCAAATTCATCATATGCGTACCTGTTGGTGTACGAGAGACCATAAATGACTTGTGTTTATACGGTCCTAAAGACATCTCCTTATTCGCGTGTGTCTATGACAGCGGTGGGTCCAGTGGCAGATGCAGAAGGAGCTCCACGGGTGCCCTTTAGAGTGACCATACGCACATAACAAACGTCAGTGGCTATTCTAGACCAGTCAAGTCCCAACTCTCATATAATACAAGCCACATGGATCCTCTTCAGCAACTACTGAGCATCACAGTATAATCCTGCACACTGGTCCATTTGTCGTCTAGATGTACATAGGGTATCCTGGTCTAATTTGTTGGCTGAATGTACGTAGTTGTACTGTAATGTGTGTATGTCTATTCTAGACATCAACTCCTATCTTCCTTTCCTCGAGGCTAGCAAGTGTATGGGTTCCACTCAGCCCTGCTGCTTGTGTGACATTTACGTACATGGTGTGGTCTTGTCCAGGTTCCTCGGTGTAGTGCACAGCGGTCAGCGTGTTCCTCAAATCAAATTTTAAGTGACACCCTTCATTAGTCTTGAATGGTTTTGGTTCAACTCTTTAATTTAAAATTGATTGTCCCAAAATGACAACTATCACATAACAAAAATAGTTCATAATGGAAGGCAGGTGTGTACTTATACAGTGGAACCTCTCTATTAAGGACACTTTGGGACCTTGATTTTGGTCCTTATTACAGAGGTGTCCTCAATTCAGAGGTCACTTAATACACTACAGTACTACACTGGGACACAGAATGGTGTCCTTATTATAGAGGTTTCTGCAATTCAGAGGTTTGTTATAGAGAGGGTCCACTGTACAGTATTTACAGAATAAAGATGAGTATATTACATACAGTAGAATCTCGTTAAGACAAACACTCTTAAGATAAATTTTTGCTTAACACAAACCAATTTTTGAGCCTTATTTGATTTGCTGTACTAGTGTACATATATCAAGAAATCCTGATAAGAAGAACATCTGATAACAAGACCTGATTTTGGGTCCCTTGTAGTTTGTCTTAGCGAGTTTATACTGTATATGCATTCTTCACATCCCTTATATTGAATATGTTATACTGTTTGTTGTGTGGAATTTTGAAGCAATTTCTGAAATCAGCCATAATGTTCATCAACCAGTTATCCTACATACACACCTTCTACTGTGTTTTTATGGTCTTGCAGGTATTAGTACAAGAAGAGGTAAATGAAGCATGTTTATCATAATAGCCCTCCATGTAATATCATGTGACACTCTCTGTGATGTCATGTGAGACTATCTATGATGTCATGTGATACTGTTTCTTGTCACATGAGACTCTCTGTGATGTCATTGAAGCTCTCTGCCTTGTCATGTGTACCTTGTTTCAAGCTGTGTGTGTGATGTCTGTCCCCGATTACACACACTTACTCAGGTACTCCATAGGAATGTCATCAATTCTAGATTGTCATGCATGCACATCTCGGGACAAAGGTGGCCATGAGGTGGCTTCCAGACCCTTGTATGTACAGTGGAATCCCATGTAGAGTACCCCCTCAGTAGTGAGACTGCTACAGAAGCACTGTGTCCTGGTCCATGGAACTCCTGTACTGGATTAATCGGACACGTTCAACTTCACAATTAGAACTACCTCTTGATCGAGGCCACTTTTTGACTGGTCCCATAGGTGGTCTCAGTTGTGACATCATACTCTACATCAGTATATGCATCGTGCTTATCCTCATGCAGATATTGTACAGTAATGTAATAACAGGCAACAAGATAGGTATAGTGTGTATAATGTATTGCTCTGGGGAAACAATGCTTTAGTTGATTTGGTACATACATATATTTCTGTGGGAAGACATTACTATAGGAGTGTAGGTATGCCCCCAGGGATACGATGCTGTAGCTCATTTCCCTTCCTGAAAACTTTTATGGCATATGTATATATGTACTGTTTGTACATATGTATTGTATGTATGCACGCAAGTACACTTTTGCATACACATACATACGTATATATTGTTACTTCTTTCCTTACCTTTCCATCATTAGGAAATACCCCTTTGCACTTGGCAGTGACAATGGGACACCAAGGTGAGCTAGGTCATGCAGAGTGACTTTTTGATAATTGGCTGCATTTGATGAAGTTTGATCAGTTTGATACACAGCAAAACGACCATTCCTTAGTGTCACCGTACCGGCATAGTGTAACATGCTTAGTACCTGGGTTAGTACATACTCCTAGTTAGCGACTACACTTCACTTGGTCCTTAGCTCATGTACGTACAACCTGTCAATTAGTATTGATAGTACATGCGTACCTCCAACAACATGTACAGATTCGGCATGTGCTTCAATGTACTAAGTAGCTTTACTAAACATCTTTAACTGTATTTTATATATCACTCTTTAGTGTGACATAAGCATATTATACTATTGCATACGACATGGTTGTGTACTTGTACACACATATCATATGTCAACCAGCACCGATAGTACATATGTACAGTAGGTACCTCAGATAAGTACCGACTTGGTGTAATCTTCATGGTACTTACAAAGAGATTGTATAGTGTTTGTCCAGTATCTTCTTGCAATGCGCTAAACAGCTATTTTGACATTTCTCTTGTCAGCCATCATAAAGCTTTTAGTGGACTCTGGTGCCAGGGTTAAGGAGAAAAATTTATCTGGTTGGACTCCACTGGATGAAGCCATCAGCTATGGACAGAGGGAGACCAGTGAGTCCACTGCACTGCATCACTCTGTCTTGTTGGCAGACCCAACCTGTCTCCAAGTTGACCTGTAATACTGTACATGTTTGATGGGTGCAGTTCTGACTGATTTACGTATGTGTATATATGTATACGTGTGTGTGTGTGTGTGTGTGTGTGTGTGTGTGTGTGTGTGTGTGTGTTACTGTGCATATGTTCATGTGTGTGTATGTGTGTGTGTGTGTGTGTGTGTGTGTGTGTGTATGTGTGTGTGTGTGTGTGTGTGTGTGTGTGTGAGAGAGAGAGAGAGAGAGAGAGAGAGAGAGAGAGAGAGAGAGAGAGAGAGAGAGAGAGGGCACATACATATGAACACCTACTAGTTTACACACATTGTTTTTCTGCTAACTTTCACTTCTTGCTTAGTTCACCTACTACTGAAGAAGCTTCGTGAGCAGTTTACAAGTGACCTAATATCACGCAGAGCTGATCTCATCAGGAAATTGAGTGAAGTACGTGGATCAAATTCAAATGTGCAAACGTTCACATTAGATTATTCCTGTACGAAATAGTGTGTATGCATACACATACGTAGCACATAGATATATGTATAAAGTAATATGTATTACGTATGTGTGCAGTAGTGTACATATACATACATGTACAATGATTGTTGTGGAGATAATATATGTGTGTAGGGTGAGACTTTCTTCTATTCTGTAGTTGGAAGATTTCTATGCAGAGTTGAAATGGGAATTTCATACGTGGGGTGAGTATGTGAGATGAGGATTGAGGGACCCCGAGGGAGCTAAGGGAGTACAACCCCTTTGTAAACTCTGCTTTTTGTTTTGACATCAGGTTCATGTAATTCATCTTCACTGTCGCAGTACATACCTACGTATCTCCTCAGCATCCATTAGTCATCCATTAGCTATCTGTTGCTGTGTAGTAGGAAGCAATAAAAATTCGGTCATTTTCAAATGTACACACTCAATGAATTCAACCATATAAGCATATGATACAACAACGATATAATAATATAAATAAATAATATGTAATAATGACACCAACGAATATGTAATAGCATGAAAATTAAAATGTATGCCATGTGAGGCCATCAATATAAATATAAAACTTTGTCTATCATAGACATGTATAAATCAGATTGGTACATGTCCTTCTGCAACAATTAATGGTATGGAATTAGGTGAATCGCATCGTGCCAATGATCTAGATCCTCTAATTGCTGTGATAGCTGCTCTTAGCAGGCTGAATGAAAGTCGACATCTAATCCATCCCATCACCATCTCATAGTGCTGGTCTCTTTTTGTGGCGATCATGCTTGCCAGCCTTCGGTACAGGATGGTTGCCATTGGTCCCATCCCACCAGTTGCAGAGAAAATAAGTGGGGTAAAAGAACCATGCTCGATCTCTCGGACTCTTTGATCGTATGTCCGTCTCTTCTCCATTTCATTTCGCTTGAATAGAGATTGCAAAGGGAAACTTTTGTTGCTAGACGCTAGAGGGTTAAATACCCTGACATCAAAAAATGCGTCTTGTGCATTATTCCATATCCCCCTGCACTTGATGTCCAGCCGACTCTCATCTTGGATGTTGGCAGACCTTCCGTTTAACACTTCCCCTGAGAGTGGTTGTAGCACTGGTTCACATTCTACACATTTAGTCACTTCGGAGAGGAGGGTGGCAGTTAGATCACGAATTTCATTGTGTCGTGATATGATAAAATTGCTGTGTAGTTGGGTTAGGGTTAGGGTCCCACCCCACAGACTCTTCAATCCGCATACAAACTGTAGTTAGCTAGTTTTTCATGCTGTTTTCCGCTGCAAAGGTGATCTTTGATAAGTCTGTTATCAGACGCAGCTATTTTTCATAGTAACCACTAATTAGTATATGTACGTATGTAATAAACATGACACATACATTAGACTTTGTACCATATGTATTGTTTGACATTTATATTAGATTACCTATTACATGCATAATGTATTTGTATCATATGTATAGTGTACGTACACTGTATTTATTTACTGTGCGTATGCTGAATTTTCGTATGATATCCTTGAAGTAGACTGCATGCTGCTGGCAAGTAGGGCCACCTGTGATGATAACCTAACAGCCCTGGTTACATAAAAGTGTTAAAGTGCTTAATTTCAAATTGGTTTTTTGAACGGATCTCAAACCACCTCAATGTGTGGTTTACTTCAACCTGTTACATAATCGCCTTAATGTATTTGCACTTGGTTGTGTTGAGCCAGTTTAGACTTGAAGTGGGTTGAAAAGTGCTTAATGTTCTAGTAGTGTCACCAGTGTTGTGAATGGATACCAGTGTTGTGGTAATGGTAATTAGTAATTGTAATTAGCTGTATTCATTATGTATACCTTTTCAAATAATTGTAATTTAATCGTAATTGACAGTTAATTTCACTCAAATTTCTTGTGTAATTCTGCATCAATTGCATAATTACTTACAAATCCATTCACACCCCTACCCTAAACAATACAAACTTTCAAATGAGAGATATCATATGTATATTCTATGCCTGACTTGGGTTGGATTTTCCACATTTGCACAAGTAGAATGAAAGATCTTGAGGATACTGTACATACATATCCAATGTATCCCTATCAGTCTCTGATGCGTGCCACCCATTAGGACACATACATACATACATATGTGCACTATATATGTATTCACCTACATATGTACATGTGTGCCTATGTACTCTCCTCTCAGTACCCTTTTTATCGAGACTCCTGCCGTCCGATGTCTGTCGCATATACAAGACAGATGGATGCATTCGACTGGACTCCACATTGGGTGACTTCACCGAAATGAAGTGGAGCAGAGGTGACCTGAGCTTCATATTCAATGGCGACGACGATCGAAACGGTGAGCACTGGTCTGTTAAAAGTGATATACGTACATGTGTGTGTGTTCTCAATAGTGTTGGGTGATGTCCTGAATCTTACACACGATGCTTGTCTGTGGTGAATATTGTGATTTTCATGATTATCGAATAGTATCAATTGGAAGGTCATCGCTGCTTAAAGTAAAGATATTCGTTAGTTTGAGTATATCAAGAGGTCATGCTCCACCGTACAGGGTTGTGTACTAGTAACCTGCGTTTGCACACAACTCACTCTCTGCAGGAAAGGCCTTGAATATAACAGTTCTGAACAACCAGACCAAAGAGTATCAGAAAGCTAGACTGTTAGGAGGAGTAAGTTATGTGTTGTGATGATGCACATGGCATTCTTTTGCTGTGTATGTACATTACATATTTGTTGTGTGTGTGTGTGTGTGTGTGTGTGTGTGTGTGTGTGTGTGTGTGTGTGTGTGTGTGTGTGTGCGTGTATGTGTGTGTACCTGTGTGCATGAGTGCATGTGTGCGTGCACGTGTGTGTGTGTGTGTGTGTGTGTGTGTGTGTGTGTGCATGCATACTTAAACACCTACAGTACTTAACGTGCATACACACTAACTCCATATACAGTACAAAAGTACCTGTGTCACTTTACACACGCATGTACAGTATACTGTTACATGCGCATGTGCTATATCTGGTATGCAGGAGAACCTGGATGCCACACTTGACGACCACGTGGACATGATCATGAGTAGACCCATAGTCTATGCCAACATGTCCACTCAGCCCATCCAGGTGACCAGAGCACAGGCTGGATTCTTCTTCCGTTCAGATAAGGTCGAACAGGTTGGGGAATACTCAACTGAGGTGTACAATGTGACGCAACTTATATTGATATCAAGGAAGAGGTGTGTGTGTGTGTGTGTGTGTGTGTGTGTGTGTGTGTGTGTGTGTGTGTGTGTGTGTGTGTGTGTGCATGTGTGTGTGCATGTGTCTCCCTGTGTATGTGTGTGTGTGTCTCCCTGTGTATGTGTACTTGTGTTTCTGTATGTACAGTGCTCATATACTTACGTACATACACTATTATATGAACACAGGTGCACATATCTGTGTGTGTATAGTTACAGTTTGTGTGTGTGTGTGTGTGTGTGTGTGTGTGTGTGTGTGTGTGTGTGTGTGTGTGTGTGTGTGTGTGTTGGTGTATGTTTGTGCATGTGCTACATTACATGCATAATGCGTGTTTATGTTTTCAATATTGCAAATACAAATTATCATACATTTACATGTACATCTTATATACATATGAATGTATTCACATATGTTAAAAATACCTTGTTTAGTAATTCACTGTTACTGTGTTTGTATAAGATTTACATTCCATCAGTATACAACATGTACTAATTGATAAATATAATATGCACATTAACGGCCATTTTATTTATATTCACTTTTTGTTACATAATTATTGTGCTGTACTTTCCTCTGCATTGGCACAGAACAGAGCACTTGACAGAGGAAGAGGTTCAGAAATCCGAAGAGATGAAAGAAAAGCTTGAAAAAGGAATGTTTTCTCACAATGATTTAGAAGACGAGGTATTGTAAAAAATTAAACCTGTGTGTAGTATGTACTCCTGTGTGTGATGTGTATGTGAATACATATGTACTCCTGTGTGTAGTGTGTATGTACTCCTGTGTGTAGTGTGTATGTGAATACATATGTACTCCTGTGTGTGTAGTGTGTATGCGATAGTTATACCACTTTTCAGCAGATACAGTACAACTTACTGATATCCCAGCAACTGTAATTTGAAGTGCTAAACAATTAATACACGGTATTAGAAAGTATCCAATCAAGCCTGTGACAGGTGCCTATAGACCCCAGCTGTGTGTCTTGTCTACAGGACTCACAGCTGCACCTTTGATCGTACCTTCACAAGGATACAAGTTTGTACGTATGTACTCCTATGTGTAGCATGTATGTACATATGTATGTACTCCTATGTGTAGCATGTATGTACAGATGTATGTACTCCTATGTGTAGCATGTATGTACATATGTATGTACTCCTGTGTGTAGCATGTATGTACATATGTATGTACTCCTATGTGTAGCATGTATGTGCATATGTATGTACTCCTGTGTGTAGTGTGTATGTACATATGTATGTACTCCTGTGTGTAGTGTGTATTGTATTGTCTGCAGTGTTCAAACTTCTACATAAGTACATATGTATGTTTGTACATAGGTTAGGGTTGCTTTCACAGGTGGCATGGAGATATTTCCCCACTCTTACATCCCATCCTGTAGCACCTACTGGTGACCAGTGTCCTCCAAGGCATTTTAAGGGATTAAACAATTTTCTATTTTCATGAATTTCATGTAAGATGTGATTTACAAACATTTAGTCTTGCATATTTTCTCCTCCAAAGGAACCCAGCTGCAGGGATCCAACTTTTCGCAAATAGAAATAAATTATGAATTAGTCCAGTTGCTGATTTGTGAAATATTTGTCCTACGAAAATTATCACATGTAACATGATCAAACATTAACACTTGTCCAACTTTCTCAAAATCACATTGAATGCTATGTCTTCAAGAATCAGGAATATGGAGCAATGTCCCAAACTGTCTATAAGAGTACTGTAGTCTACACCTATCACCACCCCTCGCTGCCATAGCTGGTTAGGTATTTTATTAGCTTCAACAGTCTTCCTGGTAGACCAGGTCAGCATGAGCCTATACCTTGTCTACTGAACCTCGACAATAATTAATCGCATCACTTGATTATTAGACTCATGTACACTACAAAACTGATTGTGGTCATCTCAATTTGCTCAATAATTGTCATTTCTAATCAATCAGTCACCCGTGTGTCTGCATGTGTAGTAACCTCCATGCATCCCAAGAGAAGCCAGTGCAGTGCTGTACTGTAGGTGTCAAGTGTTTACATGTTTGGTGTGTTTGTTGTGACTTGTGAATGTTGTGATGAAATGTGCAGCAGGTCTGTTGTTGTGAGTTCCTTGTAACCATGGTAACAGAGATGCTATGTGTTGTTAAAATGGAGGACCGCTATCCATTGATTGTTTTCGATGATTATCTGATCAGTTAACTCTCCTGATTGGTTGGAATCGAGACTGATGCATTATATACCACATTCATGCCCTATACTATCCGTATACATAGTGTGTGTTTTGATGTGTATTGTGTATTTGTTGTATTTGATTAAAGTAGAGAGGCATTAAGCTTGCGTAGTATGGTAAATACATTGAGATGCATACATATACTGTATGTACATACATACACTGTGGTGTATGTATGTACACTGTA
Source organism: Chondrilla cf. caribensis (assembly GCA_964020155.1). Lineage (NCBI taxonomy): Eukaryota > Metazoa > Porifera > Demospongiae > Chondrillida > Chondrillidae > Chondrilla > Chondrilla cf. caribensis. Next base: position 1,595,333 of record OZ026562.1, read on the forward strand.
TGTACTTTACTTATACCAGTTAATTGTGTATTGTATAAAAGGATATGATCCACTGTAACGTAAGGTACATTCGTGCATCTCTGTGTTAAAATATGTGAATAAATTTCTACAATGTTCTTGTGTTTGATGTTTTTACCTGTATTAGGACGAAGACAGTCAAAGGCGGCCCTCTTTGACTCCTCCTCCTTCTTGCAATGTTACCTGGGAACAGTATGTCTCTGCTGCTAGTGGATCGTGAGTTGCTTGAGAGATGCTACCTATGTACTGTACTTATGTACTATATGTCCTTGGAGGTGTACTGTGTGTACGTATGTACTGTATGTATGTATGTATGTATGTTCTTGGAGGTGTACTGTATGTACATACATATGTATGTCCTCAGATGTGTACTGTATGTGTGTACTGTATGTTGTACATATGTCCTTGGAGGTGTTTGGTTTATTGTTATTGTCACTGTTGGTGCAGTAAAATCTCACTATTGGCACCACCTTTGCTAAGTGGTCTCGATTGCGAGGTTGTCCTCCTTGTGTTAGAAAAAGCATGTATGGTGTGTTTTGTAATTTGTCAATGGAGTGAAAAAGCTACAAGTGGAAGGATTGGAATAGTGACTCAGCAATTTTTATTCAGCAGTTTCCTGAGCACTATGTAGTCTTTGTTATTGAAGCCTTGTCCACCCTGCCATTGCAGCTGTCTGCCTGTTTCCTGTTTGTTATTGTCTCTTTATAATGACTCTGCTGATGTCTCCCTTGCACAAACATAATACCATGCACACTAAGCACCCTCAATGAGGTAAACAGTACCTCAGTACACACTAAGCACCCTCAATGAGATAAACAGTACCTCAGTACACACTAAGCACCCTCAATGAGATAAACAGTACCTCAGTACACACTAAGCACCCTCAATGAGATAAACAGTACCTCAGTACACACTAAGCACCCTCAATGAGATAAACAGTACCTCAGTGCACACTAAGCAGTCATTGTAAGGTAGCCCTTACCACAATGTGGGTGACTATTTTGTCATTGTGGCAACAATACCACTGTGCTGTGCAACTTTTATTGCTGGGAGACTGTTTGCTGATTACTTCACTCCTCCACTTCACTTGGATACCACTAGCCCATAGCTCCTACACATACATTCTCACGTATTTGTAATATCATATTTGTACATGTGCAAGAATGGTCGTCACACAATAGTGTGTTAAACTGATGAAGGAGTACAGGTACTGTACTGTACTTGGCGATGTGGCTGTGTAAGGCTATTTTACACGTACGTATGTAGCTGCTACAGTTAATGCTTTCACCCCATAGTTTTTCCTACATTTTTCCCATTGTCCTTGTGACTTCATGTAATGTACATCCCATTTCATCAGCAAGTACGTGTAAAGTTACCACAAGGCAGGGCTTGGCACGGCAATCAAGCACATTGACTACCTTCTAACCCAGATGTTCTGTATGTAGTCGCACACCACCTCCTTAACATTATGTAGTCAGATACCGCCTCCTTAACAGACTGTAACAGGTGGCAGTCATAACAAAGAAGCCACTGACGGCTGGCCCAACTGTGTAACTTTTTTAGAAGTCTAGTATCTTGGATAAACTGTTGACTGCACTTATACCCGCAGGCCACCATGCTTGGGACGGTCATTGGAACTTAAGGTGGACAGAAAATATTATAAAGCAACCATATCAGTGGTGAGTTGTGGACAAGTAAAGTATACTACTGTATGGTACTCAAAGACACACGTATGTACGTGCACCCATGTTGGTATTTGCACATACATCCATATGCACATACACACACATGCACACATGCCCGCACACACACATGCACATGTGAGCAACTGCACATCTCTAACCAAACATATCTCACCAATAGGCAAAGCAATGTCCAATACAGATGACCAAGCTACTGGATATTCTTGAAGTTATAGTTCCTTACAAGCACTTTCACAAATTGAGGCAGTTTGTTGACTTGAAGCTTCCACCTGGATTCCCTGTCAAACTGAGTGAGCATACAAGCACCACTTGTACCATATACCGTGTGTATGTATGTATCTATGAATGTACGTACCTATGTATGTACGTATGTATGTATTTACATACTTATGTTTGTGTGTACTGTGTATCAACACATGTATGTATGTATTTGCTGTACATATGTACTGTATGTATGGCAATGTATGGTACAGATGTGAATGTGTTGTTGAAAATTACAACTTGAATTCATCCACCAGTGCCAGCCATATTTGGAAGGTGGGGGAGTATGTGGGGTATTGCTTTGCTTCCACTTAATCAGTAGATTTGATCTGAATTTTTCAAATACCTCCCACTCACCATGGCATTGGGAATGTCTCCTACCAGATTCACACATTCATAAGGTGCTGGCCGCATTTTTGTGTAGCGTGTGCGTGTGCATTTGCCTACAGTGTGTCTGGATATAGTAGAAACTCTCCAAACCGACAACTCTTAGGACTCGTTCCAATGTTTGGTGTGAAGGGGTGTTTGGATTAGTGAGGTATTGCAGAGTGAATAATATTATTATAATTATGTTGAACAATTACAGCAATCAATTCATGCCTACCTTGATACATATGGTCAATGGGTTGCATGATTGAAGTGCACAAGTATGAACATCACTGTTGGGGGTGTGAGTCCATTTCTTGTCAAATCTGAAGTTTTTAACTGGAAGTATCTCTACTCCCACTTACGTATTTCATAACAGACTTGCCCAACTTGTTCGATACTAACGCTCGGCATGTTCGGTTTACTGAGATTAATTTTCAAACTGAACTGGAAGTTGGGACTTGAAATTTAGGTTCAGTTTCCAGAACTGAGTGGTTCCAGTTACTGGGGCACTATTAGTACTAAGTTCAAATGAAAATTGGGACCATCAAACATTCTGTTTGGAGTGATTTCCGGATTACAGAGGGTTGGGTACTGAGAGGTTTCTCTGTAGTATGTACAGTATGTGCATACTTGCATCCGTATAGGGCATTTATGCATGCACCCACCATATCTGTGTGTGATATGCACAGTATGCACATACTCACATCTGTGTATAGTGCACCTGCATGCACTCCGCCATATTCGTATGTATACTGTGTACGTACAGTGCATGCCTGCCAACATCTGCACACAGTGTATGTGTGTGCACTCACCTGTGTACGTATATTTGTATATAGCATGTGTACACTACATACATGCATATACGTATATCCACATAGACAGTAGTATGTGTCTACTCACTCACGTCTGTACATACATTAAAGCTTGTTAACAAAGCCACCCTTGTTCATTTGAGCATCTATTGTGAATTTTGCCATGCGATTATGCAATGTCCTAAAATCCTACTTACTGATACAGTACTGTAGTTCTTTGTGGTATGCATGTACTCTATGATAGGAATAGAGGTACAAGATAGAGATTCTGATTCATGTACAGAATTTTGATACTGATGTGGAGTTTTTTCTTGGTCCCCCAGGTGTGCCCATATTCCCAACCGTAACAGCCATTGTGACCTTGGAGCGGTATGAACCGAGGAAATCGCCAATAAACCTGTTCCTAGTTCCAAGGGACTATAAGAAAGTTTGTTTCCATAAAAATGTACATTGCACACGTCTACAATACATCCCACTGTACATATGGCTTGTGTGTGACCTGTTACCAGTATAACTGTGCATTTTAAGATTGCCTCACACTTTTCATACTATACTGAACGTGTGGCAATAGTCTAGCTTAGCCATACCTTTCCTGAGAGCGGGTGTATAATGTACTATTGATTATGAGGAATGATTAGAAGTGTAGCTTGTTCCATCAACCTGTATGTTCCAACCCGAGGGTCACTGTCAGCAGTATAGGAAGGGGTGCATACATAATATGTGCATGCATACATACGGAACATGTACGTAGATCAACACTTGAGATAACCACGAATCACCTTATTCAAGGAATACATACGTAAACAACAGTTAATGTTGTGGTTGTATTGGAGTTGAGTTGTTGTCCCAGGAGAGAGTTGAAAGTATACCTGTGTCTCACCAGTGTATGCTATACACAGCACCTGTCTGTGTATTGTACACAGTGGTCAGAGTATTTGTACCAATTTGCCACATACACAAAACTTACACACAGGATTAAGCATGCAATGTGAAGCACATCTGATTGCGATGTTCATAGTTTAATTGTTTATTATTCTTTTTTTTGTATCTCATTGTCAAAGTATGTACCCAAGCAGGAAGGGGAGACAGTTTGCGAGTGAACAAAATGGCGAGATTGTCGTTGATAAACAAATCACAATTTCAAATCTTATTATGCATTTATGTATTCCAATATTTATTATTAACCCAACTTTCATGTTTTAGTATTAATGAGGCTTGGTCTTCATAATATTATATGTACAATGCATGGGTGTCAGGCTATGCACAGAGGCGTAATATACCGTATAATTCATTCAATTATTTCAAATTATGCAATTATTTTGAATTCTCATTAATCCACCACAATTCGTTTTCCAAACATAATATTATTATTGTGGTAGATAAGAGGTTTGGCGGATTAACTGGATATCCATTAGTACTTGCAAATTATTATTATTATTTTGACTGAAAAATTTTGGGCAGATAATTAATGAAGCAGTGGTGGATTTACAAAATCCACTGAACACATACATAATGTTGCTTTTCATTTGTGGTGATCATAATCAGTATTTTGTGGTCGTAGTAATTTCACAGTACACTATAGCTAGTAATAATTATATTATGAACGTACATAATAATATTATAATACGTATATACATACAATTGTTATGTATACAATGTATATGTATACAAAACAATGATAAGTATCATTATAAGCTATAATTAATTTTACAATACTATAACAAACATACATAATAATTAATGTACAATACATGCGGATATAATAAGTTTTTCATGATGTGTATGTAACATAGATACGCATATAATATATATATAATTATATGTACCAGAAGTATATCTTATACATTTATGTATTATAATATTATATAAGTACGTACATACATGATACTGGTGCATGTGTGTATATATTACATACAACATTACCACCCCTGCAATAATGTGGAGCTGAATACAACATTGACATAATGATGTTATAAGCTGATAATTACACGTGACAATTTCATTTAGTGCATGTGTACCGAAGTGAATACAATGTCACACTTATGTGTCAATGTCATGCTTTACGAGCACATCTCTACATACTGTATACGTGGATATTGCACATTGCAAGTGCAACTGCACACAGGTGGATGCAATGAGGGCAAAAAACAGATGATACAACATTAAATTTTGCAATTTCTCTTGCACGTATTCCACATCTGATAATAATGTCATAAGTTTTTATGTAGCTTTGTACTGTACATTAACTTTCATATGTACTTATAATGTTATATATGTGCAATTATTATGCCCACCATACACACACATATGTACGTATTATGCACACAATGCTAGCTCCATGCAGAAGAGGTAGTCAGATCAAAAGACTAAAATTCACCGTGTACAAGATTAGAGGTGCAATCATTTGTGATCTGCACATTGGGGTGTGCAACAAACCTTGGCACGAGTGCTCTGTGTGTACATAGAATACATGTACGTATAAAAACAGTACAAAGCGATGATCAATGTGGTTGGGGTTTGAACCCATCAACATAAAAGTTTCTAGTAACTTTTGGTAATCTTAAAACTAGTCCTTCCATTTCTTTGGTGAGGATGATCTGGCAGCCTACAAGCAATGAAAGAACTCTACTGATATGCATGCATGTACATGTATGTACATATACATGTACGTATGTTTGTATGTATGTACGTATGTACATATTATGTATGTGTGTATGTATGTATGTACATATGTATGTCTGAATGTATGTATGTACATATGTATGTGTGTAGGTACGTACGTATGTATGTACCCTTGTAAGACTAGAATCTGCATTTTTTAAATATTTACTTACACATGTTGAGAATTTTACACGTTAAAGAAATGAATACACTTACCAAGTCGTGAGTTGCTGGCCAGCAGTGGAGCCAGATCCAGAAGGTCCTCCTCTCTGTGGATGAGTATACATTCAAATTCAAATTCAAATTCAAATTCAAATACAAATTACTATATTAATATCAAGTTCGTCATAACCAGCTGTAATGGTGTGTGCATAGTCAAACTAGCAAGCAATTGTTTACAAGCACTCTAACTGACTGAGTAGTACACACTGTGGAGCCATGGATACTTGTGGTAGAACCACAGATAGTGGAGTATGAGAATAGGACAGATTCCACTCTCTATGGTAAAACTTCCACACACACACACACACACACACACACACACACACACACACACACACACACACACACACACACACACACACAGGAATTAAATGAAGCTAGCAGTACAACCAGAAGTAAACATACTCTTCTGTGGGTTCTTGTAATCGCTCGTAGAAATCTTCTTCCACGTACACATGGCAAGTGGTACAGGCCAGAGAGGCTTCGCAAGCTCCTGCAAGTTACATGAGCAGTGGGGTCAGTGCAGAGAGTGGCAGTCCTACAGTCTGTGGGATTTACTACAAACCCACAAACCTCAAGCCCTAGCAACACTTAGGCTCGAGGGTGTCTCAGGTAGGGCTTCCACTGTAGACAGGTATACTGTAATATTATAATATTATGTATTGTGTGTGCACATACAAGCTGTGTACATATATGTATGTACTTACATGTTATTTATCTACATACATATGCACTGTATGTAGGTATGGGAAACCATATACAGCACAGATGTAGATATGGATATTGTGTACGGATGCCCACACACACAGGCACCTTTTGATTGCAGTTAAATGGGACATTAACCACAGCATAATTAACAGGTACTTGTGGAAACCACAGTGTTATCATAATGAGGAATTGTTTACATAATGCATAGAAAGGAGTGAAGCAATCCAGTTAGAGATGTAAATGTGCGTGTGTGTGTGTGTGTGTGTGTGTGTGTGTGTGTGTGTGTGTGTGTGTATGTGTGTGTGTGTGTGTGTGTGTGTGTGTGTGTGTGTTGTGTGTGGATGCATGTGTCTGTGTGTGTGTTTTGTTATATTACTACAGTTAATTGTACAATGAGTTCAAGGAAAATCTGACCATATGTGTATGTGTATGCGTTCACACAAACATACACATACACACACATACACAAACACATGCACACATATGTACACACACACACACACACACACACACACACACACACACAGGAGCACAGAAACACTACATAAACTCACCCTCCATGTCTATACCATACCGATGTGCCAGATAGAGAATATTGTCTCCTACTTTACCTCTAATATTGTGCTTGGTCCCACCACTGTCAAAAATGGTAATGTTCACACTACAATGAACAAGAGCAAAGGGGAGAGAATATTAGTTATACTGTATTTGTGTGGAATACTGTATGTAGTTTGGTTCATACGGAGCACATGTTGAGTCAGGAGGGCATGTGGTGAATCAGGAGGGCATGTGGTGAATCAGGAGGGTATGTGGTGAGTCAGGAGGGCATGTGGTGAATCAGGAGGGCATGTGGTGAATCAGGAGGGTATGTGGTGAGTCAGGAGGGCATGTGGTGGGTCAAGAGGGCATGTGGTGGGTCAGGAGGGCATGTGGTGGGTCAGGAGGGCATGTGGTGGGTTACGAGGACATGTGGTGAGTTTGGAGGGCATGTGGTGAATCAGGAGGCATGTGGTGAATCAGGAGGCATGTGGTGAATCAGGAGGGCATGTGGTGAATCAGGAGGGTATGTGGTGAATCAGGAGGGTATGTGGTGAGTTTGAAGGGCATGTGGTGAGTTTGGAGGGCATGTGGTGAATCAGGAGGGCATGTGGTGAGTCAAGGGTATGTGGTGGGTCAAGGTGAAACCTGATCTACCAGCAATCAGAAAACACTGGATTGTGTGGTAGGATAGTATAACAAATAACAACAGAGTGCAGGTGCCACATGGTAATATCTCACAATGCAGTAGGCAGCACACCCTAACACCAATTACATGAAGGCGTACATACACACCCTGACAACTGTGGGGTTCAGTGTCAGCATACAGGGAGTTTAAGAATATCAAGTTAAAAGCTAAATAAACACACCAAACAATCATTTCTCCCCAAGTTAGTTGATGAGGGTTCATGCAAAGCTGTGCATGTTGAGTGTGTGTGTGTGTGTGTGTGTGTGTGTGTGTGTGTGTGTGTGTGTGTGTGTGTGTGTGTGTGTGTGTGTGTGTGTGTGTGTGTGTGTGTGTGTGTGTGTGTGTGTGTGTGTGTGTGTGTGTGTGTGTGTGTGTGTGTGTGTGTGTGTGTGTGTGTGTGTGTGTGTGTGTGTGTGTGTGTGTGTGTGTGTGTGTGTGTGTGTGTGTGTGTGTGTGTGTGTGTGTGTGTGTGTGTGTGTGTGTGTGTGTGTGTGTGTGTGTGTGTGTGTGTGTGTGTGTGTGTGTGTGTGTGTGTGTGTGTGTGTGTGTGTGTGTGTGTGTGTGTGTGTGTGTGTGTGTGTGTGTGTGTGTGTGTGTGTGTGTGTGTGTGTGTGTGTGTGTGTGTGTGTGTGTGTGTGTGTGTGTGCACATTATGTATGTTAGTGTTCATGTGTGTGTTTGCATGAATAAAGATGATGTCAACCTGACTTCCAAACAGTAATAAGGAAGTCAATCAATCTACTGTGACGGTACATGCACTACAGTGTCACTACAAACCATCCCTGTCTATCCGAGTGCACACCATGTGTACCTGAGCCTGTTTATGGTGATCATTTAGGGTAACGTCTTCTCAGTTTGCATTAGACAGTGTGCTATGCTATTTTCAAGATTGAAGGTAGGCACAACATGGAGGATATACATGCTGACGGAGAGGTTGAATCAGGAAGACAGTTCTCAGCAGGTGACCAGCCTAGGGAGCTGGCTGGCTGTACACTATACCACAGGAGATACGTACCAGAATGGCACAATCCCTACACAGAATGTGTAGTAGCATAAGTATGGAGGATAAGTTCAATTGTCATGTACTAGTATTGGAAATCTTACAATAGCAGAAGATTGGAGTGTTTGCTACAAGTTTGACACAAACAAACATGTTCTTCAACATGTAAACATGTTCTTCAACATGTAAACATGGTGAGTCGAGAAAGTTCAACAAGAGTGCCCAATGTTGACTGCATCACTTCGTTGAGTACAATTGTACAGCTATGATGAGATACAGTCGGAGCCAGAGGGGCTCCTTACCTCAGAAACGTGTGATTGTACAAACAACAAGTTCTCCTTGCCACCTGTCCCACCTGAACTAACATAAGTGTCAACTCAACTACAGTCCAACTTACCTGGTGAGTACCTTGAAGGGGACACCAAATCTGGACTTCTCATCAGAGTTACTTACTATCAGTACTGTTTGACATAGTGTACGTATGTGAGCCAAGGACCGAGTGAAGTGTATGCATTAACAAAAGTATGCACTAAACAGGGTATTCACTGAGCAAGTTGTACTGTAGTTGACAGGGTCACCATCCCCTTTCTACTGCAACAATCCTACCCAGTACACTCTATAGGCAAGGGCAGTTGGACTGTAAGGTTCACCAGCTACATATATAGCTTTTCTATAGGCTGTCGTCCATGTAGACAGCAAAGTGCCATGACATGAGTGACAGTGATAGAAGGAAATGTGACGCTGAAATCAAACTGAATTTTTCATAAAGCGACATTGTGGCACACCAGTGCATAAGAGAGTACCAACTGACACCAAATACACACACCAAGTGACAATACATATTCACTTATGTATATACAGTGTAACGTGCTTATTGAGTACCTCAGGGGAGTACGTACATAATCCAGGTTAACAAATACACTTCACTCAGTCCCTAGCTCATGCACACAATATTGGATAGTAAGTCTCTCTGATAAGAAGTACATACTTGACATGTCCTTCAAGGTACGTACTAAGGAAGTTGAGACTGTACATATAAAAGATGGCTGCCCCTTAGAGCATAAGACAGGATTAGACTGCTCCCTATAACCTTGGAAGTGTCTGTGTCCCGATTGAGTGTATGCAAACACACGTGATTAGTATATGCACCAGCACACATCTACACATATAAACACACACACACATACACATACACACACACACACACACACACACACACACACACACACACACACACACACACACACACACACAGGGGTAGACAGACAAACATACACTTCGTCTTCTGACTTTGGATCCTGCCACTCGTATTCTCCGTGCAAAAGTACTATAGATGAGACCAAATAGCCATTGGCGTCAATAAGCGAAGGATAACGTTACGAATTATAACCAATTTTATGAGATTATGTAGACTCTCACTCACAGTTTGACGTATGGATGCTCCTCTGTGCTAGGTATGCCTTGTTTCTGTCCATAAAATTCACTTTTGCCGAGTTGTAATGCCTTGTACAAAGCTGCGAGTACCTTTTGCAGCAGATGCTTCTTCTAAGTGGTGATCTAAACAAGCACTTCAGCCGAACATCTGGAAACCTCGGCATCTCTCCGCGTGCGAGGTGGATTGCGCAACACATACCAAATACGGAGGGAGCCTGGCTCGTAGATCTATCGGTGTCAATCTGCGAATACCGCAAAATCCTTAATTCTCTGTAGCGTTTGTGGCAGGTGATATTCTTGAAGGGAGGGTTCGATTATACTTGTATCTGAAACTCTAGTGTCACTAATCGGTTGTTGAAACAACTACAACCTGCTTTTGAGGAGAAAGAATGATGCGAGTTTGTTCCTTGGTACTCACGGCCGCTCTGTTTGGACTGGCCGCCGCTCAATCCCCTTTGGACGAAGTGAACTTCGATGGTGCCATTAAAAGTCTCACAATTTACTTCAAAAGTCTTGCCCATGAAGTATTGAACGCAGAAGTAGCTGAAGTGAGTGTTTGCGTGTTTGTGTGTATACGTACATGTCGTAGCCAGAACGTACTAAAGACCTAGCTACACTCCCTTTAGGACGTTTTTAACAAATATCTAAATCTTTCCGAGTTAACAGAATATGGTTCGATCTCTGTTTCGAAAGACCTTCGGTAGCCGTCATAAAGTTATAGCCGCATTCAATCGGAGTGCCGTGAACATTAGCGCTTATCTATTGCATAACGCTTATGATAATCTATCTCTGTGCACGGATGAGTTGCTATACCTAGCACGGATATTGCTTTGTTTTGTGTTCTTTGCATTCGCTAAGCTCGCCCTCAACAACCAGCGCCATTGCACTCGGTACCTTCAGTTTCACATCCGACTCCTCTACCCCTCGTGGCGGGGTGACTGTATACCCTTCTGCTGAGTATGGTAAACACGCCGCTTTCATCTCGTCTTTGATGAACTCACCCGGATCGACTTGCGGGTTTCACTGTTATTAGATAATTGGGCGTAATGCATTTATCAGACGCTGTACAAAGGGGAGATTTAACCGCTGTAAAAACGAATTAGAGTAGACAATGAAATAACTTTTCTTGGTTGTGACATCCTTGCAGAGATTATTAACTCTTTGTTCCGATTGTGTTGTTAACTAATAAAATTTAATCTACTAATTTCGGATGGAAACCCTTTGAGCAGTGTTCAAAATTAAGTGTGTTGCATGTTTTGATGTTACATTGTTGTTTGCTGTCATCTAATGTAATTTTGGATATAAATTGAGGAATGCACCAGCATGTACATATGCACGTATGTACGTATGTATGTAATATGCACATGTGCATACACACGCACACAAACACAAACACAAACACACACACACACACACACACACACACACACACACACACACACACACACACACACACACACACACACTTTGCTATCTGGACTCTCTATCTCCGTTTATTTACAGAAATATTACCAAGATTCTCTTTTGAACACAACCACTGGACGCTTAGCAGACGAAGTGAGTATTTCTATAGTGTTCACAGTAGGAGATAATGTTTCACATGTAAATGTAGATATATAATCAATCTGTTGATACGTAGCTTTGTTTGATTGTATGAACAGAGTGCTCATATTACAATTAAATGTCCATATGAACACTTACATGTAGTATGTGTATGTGAGTACATATACACCAAGTCGCAATGTACTGACAGACAATCATGGTCATGTATAAGGGTTAGTAATTCCTTTGATGTTGGTTCCTTTGGCTGTTACCATGTACATGCTATATGTTATGTAATGTTTGTAGAAGGACTAATTGTCTGTGAGTCCACTTTTGAAGTAGAAACAAACTTCATTATACATTTCTGGTTTGAATTCATGTTTGAATGCATGTGTTTGCATGCGTGTGTGTCTAGTATGTGTGTGTAGGTGGTGTGTGTGTGTGTGTGTGTGTGTGTGTGTGTGTGTGTGTGTGTGTGTGTGTGTGTGTGTGTAGCATGTGTGTGTGTGTAGCATGTGTGTGTGTGTGTGTGTGTTGAGTATGGTGTAAATAAGCACCTCCTGCTCTTTTTCTACACAATCAGCAGCTGAAGTGTCTGTCAGCAGTTGATGCTTTTGGCTTCATTTGCTGTCATGGCAATAATGTTAACTGACAAACAAACACTCCTGTTTACTCAGTCAACCTTTATGTGCTGTGTGATGTGGGTACCTTTTGGACTCTGTGTAAATGTCTTGACTAGCTCTCCCTTTGTGTGTCTAAAGATCTTAATGAGAAACTGGTATTCCTATATTGTATGTACTTACATTTTCTACTTCAAACAGTACTCCACATTTCAGTAGTACATGTGTAGCCTTGATGTTGTGCTAATGTTTATAGTGCTTATAGTGCCTATATGTAGTTCACCTGATGGTCTGTAAGATGTTGTTATATGCAAATCTGTACATATATGAGCCTCGGTCACACTAGAACACTGAAGTGCTTTATTTCAAGTCAGTTTTTGAACTGGTTTCAAATCACATCCCTACATACGTACATGTGTGGCATACTTGAATCGATTACATAATCAGTCGACTTAGAGTGTTTTATTCAATAATGTGTTAGTCTGGTTCAAACTTAAAGCGATTTGGGAAGCATTTCAACAATCTAGTGTAACTGGGGCCACCAACATAGTCTGGTGTGACATTGCATTTCAATGCTCTCTTCTTTCTCTCAGTTTAATGAAATAAGAGGCAATTTCCAGGAAGTGGTAAATTTTGTTGTAAGCTCTTCCAATGCCGTATTGACAGCTCTTACCAACGGCTCTGCAAACAGCAAGACAATTCCGGAATGTTGTGGGTGAGTAGATGCCGTGGTGTTGTGTGTATGCACCCTACACAGATTGAGCCACATTTGACCAAATTAGTGTTGATATTGTGTCTGGTGATAAATAATACATGCACATGCTGAAGGTGGGAGTGTTACATACGTATGTACGTACATCTTATGTATGTAGCGTATGTGTATGTATGTGCAGTATAACTTGCTTAGTGAGTATCCTTGGTAGTATGTGTGTATGTTGGATAATATGTACACCTCACTCAGTTCCTAGAGCATGTGAAGTATACGTACCTACCTACGTACCTACGAACTAGTGTTGATGGTCAGTACCTCTGATAGGAAATACAGATATGGTGATTACTTTGAGATACACTTACTAACCAAGCTGAACTGTACATACATACATACGTACATACGTAATGGAGCAAATGAATTGTTCATTTTCATTGTCTTGTGTGTTTTATTGGGTCACTGTTTAAATTCTTCGTAATATTCTCAAATACAATTTTCTTGAGTCTTCGGTTTCAACTTTGTACAGACCTCCATAATGTAACATGTACATTATAGAGATCTGTACGTATGAACCCACATGTAGTAGTGCAGTCTAGGTACGTACTTGTTTGTGTGTGTGTGTGTGTGTGTGTGCAGTCTAGGTACGTACTTGTTTGTGTGTGTGTGTGTGTGTGTGTGTGTGTGTGTGTGTGTGTGTGTGTGTGTGTGTGTGTGTGTGTGGTCTCTGCTACTGTGTACACGATCTTGGTGCAATACCTATACTTGTGCTATTAACCCGACATGTTTGTATATAAGGGAATGAAGCATAGTTTGGTGCCTTGGTGGGTGTCATGGCACTCCAAACACTTAATTCCTGGACAGCCTGTTCATAACTGTCATATTTAAGAAAGGTGGCAAAGGTTGGAGTGGTGAGGACCTATCGTGTTGTGGCACCTGTTCTTAATCTTATCAATGACATCCAAGTAAAGTGAGATGGCTCCCTGACTGCACACTGTTAGGGGATAGATAGGATTTAGATACCTCCTGACAAAAACACTAATTGAGTGAATAGTACATGTTGCCGCTCAAACCGCAACACATAAAGGTATAACCTATGGCAGTGATGCTATGCAGCACCTGAGTATAACTACAATACATACATATGTGTACATAGATATATATGTACATATGTATAGCCTTGTTTATGTACATATGTATAGCCTTGTTTATGTACATATGTAAAGACGTATGTATGTTCAGTATGCACACCTGTGTATATGTGTATTTATGTACTACACATTTCTGTCCCCTTTCTACATATGTGTGCATGTAATGGTTGTATCCTGGTGTAGTGAATGATAGGCAATTTACGTATATATACTGCATACGTATATATGCATAGCCAAATATGACATATTACATATATATATGCCTTGCTCTCACTCAATTAATCCTAACAATGAAACCTGTCTGGTGACCTGTGCTGTATCACTGACCTTTGCTACATGGCTTATGTATGTACACATGGTTTTCCCTTGATCTACCCCTCAACCAGGATAAAAAGTATATGTACATACATATACATACATACGTACCGTATAGAGGGAAACTTTGGCAAGGTTTTTAATTTGGCAAATTGGCGATTTTACGGAAAATCGCCAAATTTAAAATCCGCCATATTTTATTCTGACGTAATCTGACGATCCTGGATTTGTCATGCTGCCATATTTAAAACTCGCCAATTCGTTCCGGGGACTGATTCGCCAAATTTAATGCTCGCCAAAGTATCCCGCTATACGGTATATTGCTGTATATATTATTATAGTGTTTATCTAAATGTACGTATATGTATACGTAATGATGATTATGGTTTATGATGTATATGTACACATACTGTATACATACTCAGGAACACAGCGGGTCCGTGTTGTCATCGTTGCCATGACTTTGACCCATCCCAAGCACCGGATTTGGTGACACGCATAGCCAACAGTGCCGAGGTGGTGCAGAGAGAACTGGACAGGTTTTTGGCCAACAGCTCAAGTGATCCTGGGGTAAAAGTGGAGTTTGGATTTTCCCAAGGTGTCCTGGTTCGCTATCCCGAGTCTGGTGACCCGTGTAGATTAACAGACTCCAGAGTCCAGTGAGTCCAGCAATGTGTGCAACACTGCGGTTGTGTGTTTGTTGCACGGCATTGCCAAGTTCATGTACACTCGTACATACACAAGATTGTTGAAGAAATCCATCCATCTGTATCCATCCATCGTATGTAGAAATTCTCGAGAATGTCTACTGATTGGTTGTTTTGTATCAGCATAGCATTCTCAATTGACTGTAACACTGAAGTACAGGCATAGTGCCTACCAATCTCAGTATACTACCAGTTGGGACTAGTATACTACCAGTAAGGATTAGTATATTAACAATGACAACATGTATACAGTGGTCCCCACTTAATCACATACTACCTCAAGGAATATTCTGATTAATGGAATACAATTTAAAAGTACAGAATCATTTGTATTCATTCACCATAGTATGCTATTTTGTAAAATTTGTGAAAATTTCATATATCACAAGAAAATTCATTCCTACATATGTACATACGTGTACATTTGTGACTTTACAAAGGCTATCTTTTATAACAAACTAATAAACATATGAAATACGTACTTGCACATCTATCCCTGCAGGCCCTGGTACAGTTTTGCTGCTAGCAAGCCCAGAAATGTTGTCATTCTTATAGATCTCAGTTTCAAAGTGTCCTTGTCAGAGAGTGAATTACTCAAGAGTAGTGCTATGGATCTACTGTATTCACTCAATCCTCATGATTTGGTGAGTATTGTACATACAATAGTGGTCTCTCTCTCCCTCCCTCCCTCCCTCCCTCCCTCCCTCTCTCCCTCTCTCCCTCTCTCCCTCTCTCCCTCTCTCCCTCTCTCTCTCTCTCTCTCTCTCTCTCTCTCTCTCTCTCTCTCTCTCTCTCTCTCTCTCTCCTATTATATTGCTAAAGCCTTTTCATTCAAACTGTTGTTCAATCCCTTCAGTTCTTGCCAATCAGTTTGTTTTCAATCTTTCCCTCAACTACATACATACCTATGAATGAAGTTGATGCTGGATAACTACCCTTTCCCCACAAGTGTTGCTTGCACACATTCGGAATGCTCTTGACATGCTATTGGGGCAAAGATGTACACAAGCACAGAGACTCCCATTGTTGGAATGCATTGTTGAATTGTTGTTAAAGTAGATTGCCTGTCCAAACTCAGTGACCAAGCGTATATTGTATCTACATATACATATATACTTGTATCATGTGTGGGTGTACATACATACTAATGTATGTACGTATATACCACACCCACACAGGACATACGTATGTACTGTATGTACATATGTATGTATGTATGTATATCATTTAGTGTACTCCCTCACAATATATACAACCAGGGCATAAAATGCAATCATACATACGTATGTATGTACGTATGTACGTACATACGTACATGCATATGTATGATTGAAAATTATGTATGTAAAATATGTATGATTGAAAATCGATAGTTCTAATGACGTTAAACCGTCCCAACAACTCTACACTGTTCTGTTCACCCAAGGGACAGCCACGTCAAGTAGTATATTATACTTTATCATACGTACTTGAGAACTCAGTACATACACAATACGTACATACTGATACCTGATAGTTCACGTACGTATGTGTATGTTAATACAGGTCAGAGTTGTGGTGTACGGATCAACAGATGAGAGGCCACCAGATTGTTATGACTTTGTTCCAGCAACAGCAGATAATGTGCGGTATCTTAGCAACTTCATCAGCAGTAGTAATGATAAACCAGGATTTGCCAATACTGCCAAATTCTTGAATGAATCTGTGAATGACCTGAATGGAACTTCGGGTTAGTGGGGTGTGTGTGTGCGTTTGCCTGTGTCTGTGTGTGTGTGTGTGTGTGTGTGTGTGTGTGTGTGTGTGTGTGTGTGTGTGTGTGTGTGTGTGTGTGTATGCATTTGCCTGTGCCTGTGTGTGTGTGTGTGTGTGTGTGTGTGTGTGTGTGTGTGTGTGTGTGTGTGTTTGCGTGTGCATGCATGTGTACGTGCATGTGTGGATGGGTGTATGTATGTGTGTATGAGTACTATGTACCTGTGTATCTACGTATCTCTGCACTAGTGTGTACAGGTCTATATATCATATCATATCTAAGTTCACGTACAATATTTTCACATTTTGATTTTCTCTCTTCTATTAGAAGGTTCAATTGTCGTCTTCACCAGCAATTCTTCGCTTGTATACAACGATGTCAAGCAAATGATCTGTAACAATGAAAACATCAAGTTTACCTTTATTTTCTCCAGTGGTGAGACTGTTGGGTCATTGCTTGTATGTGCATAAAGGCATTTAGGTTTGTACTGTGTGTGCACAATCCGTAGGTATCACAAATGTATTTGTACGCACGTACGTACGTATGTACTTGTTGAGATCACTTACATACTGTACTTTTGCATGTACACTTGTATTCCTAATATATGTATGTTAATATAATATTATACATACGTACATACAATATTTGTATGCATGGATACATACGTACAATACCTGTGCACTGTGTTGAATATTTTGCACTATTTGACCTGTATTTCTAATTATTATAACTATTGTCATGAATATTATCATTATTGGGCATCCATGCTGCACGTGTACATGTGTGTAGTATTTGTATTACAATACCTATGTGTTCTACGTATGTGGATGTACATATGTATGTACATACCAAGTGTCAGGGATAGATTGGCTGTGGGTACAGTCTGAGACTAAACTATTTATATAGTTTGTTCATCTGCACAATACGTATGTACATACGTGCGTACCTAATGTGGTACTTGTTAGTACTAGGGCATACATTGGAATGCAATCAGCATCGCTTATGCCATGTTCTTACCGAGTGGTTTTGCGAGGTTAATAGTTTCTGTTCGGCGGGGATGTCTGATCGAAGTTAGCCTATCCACTCCACCGCTACAAATCATCGTGGCTCATTGTCCCACTTTCTATGTGCTGCTGGCACTCAACAGCTCTCACCGTCACCTAGGCTTCGTCATAGCACATCAAGCTTGCAATCAGCACCTGTTTTAGCTGCCCAAAGAAAGCTTTGACTAATCAGTGGGATGGCTCTATTTATATATATATACATACATACAAACGCATTGCAAGATCACGCACCATAATTACTCACCTTGCCTAACGGCTTGGCAATAAGTGTGTGCATCATGCACAGGTGTTGACTGTGTACACCTTTTTCCTTGACTATCTTGGTCTTGGTAATGCATTCTGCATTTTGTGTACAAGTGAGTGCAAGTGAGAGGTTTACACTTTTCATGATCTTTCTCATGATCTTTCAGATTCGAATATTCCTGAAGACCGATCTTTGACAAACTTGAAAGCCTTTGTAAGTTCTTTGAAGTACAAGTGTAATGTACATACATAATACAGTGTGTGTGGTACCTATGTACTTCATGGCGTATGTACATAGATACATGTACTAAGTTTAGTACATGTATGTATGGAATCAAGGGTCATGTGAGCTCATGACACCTTACCACCACTATCACCATGTACTACGGTGACTACATTTGTATGAATGTACTTACGTAGTACATACACATGCTAAGTAGTGATAGATTGATTTAAGATGCTATAGAACCTCACGGAAAACTAAGCTACGTATATATGTATGCATGTATGTACATGCGTACGTATTTTTAATAGTACTTAGCATACTGTACTTGCTCCTACATATGAACTGTATGTGTGTATGTATTGTAAACATACATACTTATGGTACATGTTTAAGATCAGCTATGGCTTTCTGTGTGTTTATGTGGCCACTTTAGAATGGAAGTCCTTGTCTCCTTGGACGTACGTTAACCAATAACGTTTCCCGTACTTAATCCGAAGAATTCCTAGTGGGTGCTTTCTGGATGGCTAGCTGATCTTTGGCATGTACTGTATCTTACATACTATACGCATGTAGTGTACGTACATTGAACTATGAGGATCCTGTCAGAATGTTCTATGTGTTTATCATTTCCTTTCTCTTCCACTCATGGTCTGTGTGTGGATCAACATGCACAAGCAGTCTGTGCTGGAGGATGTCTTCAATCCAATTGTCAATGTGTTTGAGCTGAGAGACACTTCTGCTTTGCAAGTCGACTGGTTTGTAACTACTGACCGTGCATCAAGAGGTATGTACGTACATATGTGCATGTATGTATGTATGTGTACGTATGTACGTATATTTGTGATTGTATTATATACTTTTTAAGGCCTTTTTTGATAAGAAATGTCCACCTGCGTATGTACAAACAAGCCAGCACGCATACCTACGTACGCATATACTAATGTGCATACCTACGTACATATGTACGTGTGTACTATATTATCTATATTATACATTATGTAAAAGAACTTATGTGTCTTTGTACGTACGTACGTACGTATGTGTGCATGCATGTGTGAGCTATGTTCATATGTGGTGAGATCAAAATGTCATCACTATTGATGAGCCTTCGATTTTTCCAAGTACATTTGTATGTATTGTACGGTTTGACAAAAAAACTAAACGGTAATCTCCTTTACCTTTTTCTTTCAACAGTTAACCCTTAACTGTTACCGGTAGTTTTCTTATTACATAATCATTAATACGTAACATATATTGCCAAATGACTGGTGCAAATTGCGTAACTTACCAACAATCTGTCGAAGAGTCCGGTCAACCAGATCCAGGAAGACAAGAGATGGTTCCATGTCTCTTTACTTCTGAATCGTTGCCCAAACACTCGTCTTCAATACTTTAAGTCCTTCTTCTTCAACAATTAAGAATTTATAATGTACCATTGGCGGTTATCCGTTAATGGTTATCTGGTAACGGTTAACAGAAATCAGTTAACTTTCAACTGATAAACATTAACAGTTATCGGATTAACTGGTAACTTTTATCCGGTAAAGTTTAGTTTTTTTCCAAACTGTACCATGTGTGAAGGTATACAGTGTTACTGCATGCTAGCTGATTGCCTATCATTCTCAGCACTGACTCACAACATGAAATGCGTGTACGTACATGTACATGCACGTCCAACTCTGACTCACCATCTCAGGTTACTTGATTACACCAGACAGTGTAATTTCGTTAGTTTGAGGTTAATTGCCACAGATTGTTTGATTGTCCGACTACTGACTATCAACCACATCATTAACAATGCTATGTATGTATGCATATTCCCTACATCTTGCTTTGTACATATGAATGGGTGGTCGACTTCAAAGACACACAGAAACTCCACTACAGATCAGTCAGTGGTACACAATATCAGCACCAATGGACATAGTGGACACTAACTTTTACTATGAGACACTGTATGTCCAAATTTAAAGACCAATGCCTCTTTCTTAAAACAAAGATTACTTACGTACATGTCATATAAGATGCATTCAACATAACAGATATTATGAATACACTGGTGTATGTTATGTTTGTTCGGTATGCATACCATCAATCATTCGTGCTGTACATAGCTGCTTGCTCAGCTACGTGTGGAGTATACGTATGTCGTACTTTCTCCTCGCTCTTTGCAGAACGATACATCAGTTTCACCAGGCCACTGGCATACGAACAAACTTTGTATGGAGTGTTTCACGTGCAAGTACAGCTGGCCAAAATGTCAACTTTTGTTAACTACTTATCCAGAAAGCCGATATCTTACTTTTTCGTCACTGATCAGAACAGTATGTTGATAAGTGCATATGCAGAATGTACAGTACCTATATTTAACCCAAACCTCAATGATAAATACCTGCTGCATACATACGTATGTGTGTACATATGTACATATGTAGGTAAGTAACTTGTAACACTGGGGTAACTTGTAACACTGGGGAATCTTGTACACTGGGGAATCTTGTAACACAAGGGTAACTTGTAACACTGGGGATTCTTGAAACACTGGGGTAACTTGTAACACTGGGGGTAACTTGAAACATTAGTTCAATTAATTTGACTGATTTGTTCGATTTCTCTCTTCGTTCCAGTGGCCGTGGTCTACCATCCACTGGCTGGTAAGGGAGCAGCTTCGAGAATTCGGGAACTGGAAAGAGTATCAGAGTTGGAGCTCAACTTCAGCACAACATTGGATTTCTCCACAACTAAGGTGTTCTCTCTTGCCTTGGGTCCCTCAGAGAAGGAGGGGATATTGAACAAGATGTTCACAGTACGCTATACATGTCAGCACTTGTTCAACATCTCAGGGGTGAGTTACACAAAAATAATTGCATCTACATATGTGCGTACCATCCATGAGGAATTTGATTACAATTATGTAATATATACAGTACATACATGTATCCACTGGGTCTCTGTGTAGAGGCTTCTTAGTGTAGTTGAGCTAAGGTGTAGTGGAGTTAACATGCTCTATATGATATAGAGGTGGTCTTGTGTAGTTGAGTTGATACCTCTCCCATTGACCACTGTTAAACTATCCTACACTTTTATTGGCAGTACAGTACATGCTTCTCTGTGTGATATTACTATTACTTATACTATACATACGTACATACATACATATGTACATAACACTGGTATATTGCACTACGTATGTACGTATATATAATGTATAATATGTGTACGTACGTACATTCATTCGATTGTAG
Organism: Chondrilla cf. caribensis; assembly: GCA_964020155.1. Taxonomy (NCBI): domain Eukaryota; kingdom Metazoa; phylum Porifera; class Demospongiae; order Chondrillida; family Chondrillidae; genus Chondrilla; species Chondrilla cf. caribensis. The sequence continues at coordinate 1,617,315 of OZ026562.1, forward strand.
GCTGAAAACCAGCCAATAATCTGTGCTGTGGTGGAGTCGTCTGAGGAGAGAGATGCTATTTTTACTAATAAAACTGACACTCTGTCAAATGTTGCTGATCACCGACATATTCCAGAGGACGGGTCTTGTAACTTCTTTGCTTATAAGGCCAACAAAGGTGTGTGTGGGTGGATGGGTGTGGGTGTGGGTCTGGGTGGGTGTCCATGCATGTGTGCTTGCCTTCCTGCATGTGTACATGCCAGCTTGATGTGCATGTGCATGTGAGTGTGTGTGCAGGTATGCAAAAATGCATGATTGTTGTGTGCGTGCACAAGTACAGTGATTGCATACATACTTACAGAGCACTTTCCTGCCCATATATAGAGCTGTCGGCAGTCACACTCTCAGACTCGCTTGTACAAGACTCTGCATCTACAGAAGACCTGAACAATTTCATACGTAATGGAGAAGGTGGGCAAGTTCCAGGACATGTCCGAGTGGATGTAGCCGCTGCTTCGCAACTCACTGAATCGTGGAAAATGACCAATGAGTTCTCCAACATGGTGACATGGAGGTACGTGGTTGTTCTTGAAGTTACTTTTGTTTTGTTTGTACGTAGATACCCAGACATGCAGTAAAGTGCTAGTAAGTTCTTGATGTGCCTTTTCCCCCTCAACAGATTCTTTAGATCTCACCGGGGAGTACAGGCTACATATCCAGCCATTACTCTACCTGCAGACTACAACTCCGCATCAACTTCATGGTGAGCCACAGTGGACCTTTGTCATCTTCACATAAAGAAGTGTGTACACTTACCCCAGTCACCCTATTGGGTGACACAATTGGAGTTTGTTTTCTGGTTAACATCACAATTGAGTACACCTCTATATGTACGTATGTACATAGAGATGTGATAAGTATCCACACAGTAATAATCATCCCCCATACTTCTCAAGATATCTGTAGAATGTGGTTAGTTGTTGCGTTATCTACATGGCTGGTGTGTAGGTGTGTCTTTCAGGCCCACTACCTAGCCAAATGTCTGCACTGCCTGTTCCTTATCAGCTGCAAGTTCCATGTTTGGTACTTATCAATTACTTCAACAACCAACTTTTTCCTTATTTGGTGTGTTTGTGTGTTCTGATGTTACACAGTTTTCACATACAGTATAGGGTGTGAATGGACAAAATTGATATGTGTATTATTATTCCCACACATGTTACAATGTTGTGCATACAGGTACCTCACTGGATCTGTGCCACAATCTGGTAACATCAGATTCATACCAGCACAGCGGGATCCCTTGGGAACTGGATACATTTATGGCATTAGTAAGAATTTAAAGTGAGTTGTCAACAGGGTTGTGAAAAGAACAAACTTTACATATAATGTACTGTACGTACGTACGTACATATGTACATGTGTACATACGTATGTACGTATGTACATTCTGGGTGATGGAGGACTGACCTTACTATTCGGGCATTGGTTGATATACATATGTACGTATGTGTGTATGTACGTATGTACAAAAGGAGCTTGTTGAGATTAACTACATACATACATACGTATGAGGTTTTTATTAGGATGTGCTTGATACATGTGCACTTCTACAGCAAACTAATCAAAGCTCAGCACTTGGTTCGTGATAAGCAGCAATTTATATTAATAGGTTCTCAACTGTTTATATTACACGTGCACTATGTCTTGCACCCATGCCTACTGCATGTGTATTTCAATTACTGACTGGTGTCTTATGTTCGCTCGCAGGAGTAATAGTATTTCACATGGAGTTGTAGCAGCCCATTTGTCTCTTGGGTCACTCTTGGTCAAGATCAAAGAGGTTCTACCCGCATGTTCGATTCATGAGTGAGTTTGTACATACATGTGCACTTGGAGCCACACACATACATGCACACACACACACACACACACACACGCACACACACACACACACACACACACACACACACACACACACACACACACACACTTGCACATGTACACACACACACACACACACACACACACACACACACACACACACACACGCACAAGCTATATTAGCACTGCATGCATGTGTGTATAATGGCCAAATCCTATTTTAGTAATTCCTACAACAAATTCACCTGTACTCCTGTTCTTCTGTAAATCTTGTGCAGCTGTAGCCTTTTTGATGACGCTGGGAACGTCATCTATCACACTGGATTTGACAACGAACTGCCTAACAATGTTAACTCCCTCACACACATGGTGAGAATCAGAACACTTCATTAAAATTTATGTTTCTCTGTCTCTCTCTATTTCTCTCTCACTCCCTCTTCTTTCCCTCTCTGTCTCATCCTCTCCAAAGTCCGAAGTATGTATGTACATAAGTATTATGTACCTCTGTTTGTATATATTTGTGTACAGGATTACCCTGGTATGTCACAGTATGCTCTTTACCTCTTGATACTTCAGTCCAGATACCTTTCACACGCCCTTGATGAAATGCGAGCTGCCGACTTTTGTCTGGACTATGGAAATCCTGGTGTATTGAATAGGCACTTCTACAATGTGAGTATGTACAGTGCAATGGATTGTGCACAGTCAAGCCTCTTCACAACAGTACAGTCATCTCTCCCACCCACCATATACCGTGTTTATACCTCTACAACAACACAGCCTTGCCTCCCACCCTATTATGTAGAACACTTGTGCTGTTTACACAACACTTTTCATAAGTCCCATTTCTTTACGACAACATATGCCTTGTGGGTATGTACGTATGTTCACACACATGATAGTTGTTTGGTCACAGTGGCAATCTGGTTATAATGACAGGGGGTGAAGAACCGAGGCCCTCCACATAATCACATGTACATACGTATGTACGTATGTACAATTGATTGAAATCCATCCTTGGAATACACATTTGTCACACTACTGGATAGTGTCTCTGCACGTGTTTACGACTATTGGACAGTGTCCCTGATTTTCTCACTATTTACGTGTTGTGTTGTATTCACAGCACATGGCGCTATTATTGAATGAAGAGTGTCCACGTTCAAAAACCCTTCTCTTTCTCTCTCCCCTTCAAGTTCAAATTGTTGGATGAGAAGATGAACAGTTCCATGACTTCAAATGCTTGTCCCCACTTCATAGCGCAGAGAGTCCCTGGCACCAATGCCATATTGGCAATCTTCACCAAAGGCCAGTGTACCTCGTTCTGTACCTGTGCAGATGTGAGTACGATATTGTGCGTGCATACAGCAAACTAGCAGATCTCAGTAAATCCCAGTTCTTTGTTGGTATTTATGCAGCCACTCCTCATATAGTACACATAAGTCCTATGTACGTACATACATGTATGGCACATACAGTATATACATACATACGTATGTGAGCAAAATGCAAAGAGAAAATCACTATATTTTGTATTATAGATTTCAAGTGTGATGTGAACATGCCATATACGTACATACGTACGTACCTGTACACTGTGTTCATAGGTACATACGTGTGTATGTGTACAGTATGTATGTACAGTCAATATGTCAGCAGTGTGTACTGTTCATGGAGCACTACTATATCATACATGTATGTATGTATGTACATACGCAAGTATGCTACGTATCTCTGTGTACGTGTGTATGTATGTGGCACATGCATGTATGTTCACACATGGACACACACGCACAATATATCAATAAACACGGTGTACGTACCTACCTCTTCCACAGCATACACATATTATGTACATATGTACGTATGTAAATATATGATTTTGCTGTCTTCTCTGCAGTCTTGCACTGTGTGCCCAGTGTACAATTATGACCGGGTCTGTCAGTGCAGGTGCTCCTGTGTACAAGATGATGAGCAAGACTCTTGTACTATGAACACTGACAAGTATGTATTATACATGTATACACGTGTATTATGTTATATTTATGCATACGTTTTTATATTATTCATAAGTGTATGTTTGTGCTATACTGTACATATGTACATGCATGTATCTGTTCATGTCATTGTGCATGTGTGTGTTTGTTTATGTGAAGGTGCTTATGGATGCATGCATGCAAACATGTGTTTATATGTGCACTTACATAAATGTATGTATGTTTGCATGTACACATGTGCTTAAATATCAATCACCACGACATGGGAGGTATTAAAAAGTGCTAATAAAGATGCTACCGTGTACATACGTATGTTTCCTGTCGTCTATAAACCAGTGACAGACTGAATGGAGCAAGTATTTGTCCGCTGTTGGGATCCTCGACTCCTCGCTACAATCCTGTCAAGTATGGAAACAATCTAGCAACCTGTCCCTCTGCTAGTTGCAGTGGGATCACTGACAACAGGTGGGTGGCTTGGCCAACTCATTCAGATCCGACTATGAACCTATATTTTGTTGTTTGATGTACGTATATTGTCTGTTTGGTTATTGAGTTGAAATCGTCTACCTGATTACCAAATTGACAATGTGTACCTGGTTACCATGGCGATTGTGCATCATCTATCCTGTTACCATAGCAACTGTACTTCGTCTGTCTGGTTATAGTGTCTGTACATTGTCTACCTGATTCCACAGTGATCACACGCAGTGATCATGGATTACTTCTATTTGCATGTAAACAATAGCTCTAATGGTGTATTTGCAGTAGTGACTGCTGTATCGGGGTGACATGTACGTATGTGTATGCAATATGCACATATTAGTACACATCCCACTGAATGGTACAATGGGCTGTGTGTGGGTGTACACAGTTCTTTCACTTACATCTTCCTGTAGGACGTGCATCAGTGCTGCATCTTGTCTTCAGTGTGACTCAAGTTGTCGGAAATACACAACTTGTTGTCTGTCGAGGTACCGAGAAGGAATCGCTGCCTGTACAAATCCTCCTACTGGTGTGTGTGTGTGTGTGTGTGCATGTGTGTGTGTGTGTGTGTGTGTGTGTGTGTGTGTGTGTGTGTGTGTGTGTGTGTGTGTATGTGTGTGTGTGTGTGTGTGTGTGTGTGTGTGTGTGTGTGTGTTTGTCTCTCTCTCTCTGTGTGTATGTGTATGTGAGCATGTGAGCATGACTATCTATGTAGTATCTCTGTGCAGTTGATTACCTATACTCTGCGTGATGCTTCACCTACACATTTGATATTCACGATTTGATGATATTATTATCCTTGTTGTTTCAATCTTTTTTTTTCCAGTTCCTGTTATCACCATGGAGCCAAACATCGTAGCTATCGTTGTTCCAGTAGTGGTGGTGATAGTTCTCATCATCCTCATCCTGTTGGCTTTGGTGATTTGGTACAATGTTCGTGTTAAGGGAAAGGGAGACAGGGAGCACCATACGAATGTGTTTGACTTCAGCAAGGACAAGAAGCAGCAACAGCAGGAAGCAGCTAATGGTGAATCCGAAAAGACCGACAAAGAGAAAGAAGCAGAGTTGGAAAAGATAAATGAAACCACACTTGATTCCTCCGATGATACCAAGGATCCCGAAAAAGCAGAAATCACCGAACAGACACTGCATAATGACACGCCCATTTAGCCGTGATTGTTACTGGAATTCAGCTCATCACAAATTGTCGAAGTCAGCAAAGACTTTTAGTGCTTGTGCTCACGTATACTGCACACAGTATAATACATTGTAGAATCTTCACCTGTTTATTATGTACGTACTTACAGTAATAGATAGTATAATAATGCATGAGCATACCATGTACAAAGAATATCACTAAATACAGTTTGTAGTGTTGTGATATGATAATGTAAGGCACTCTCAAGTTCATTCATATGCTACGTTCGCAGTGGGCAATTTGTTCAATAATCGCACTATAATTGCAATGTGTGACACAGACAATTGTTATATTATCGGCATGAAATTCTACGATACAATTATCATTACAATATGCATGATCATGGGCTAATTATATATTATTGTTCCCATCCAATATTCAAGTCACTCGGGATTTATCAAACCAGTGTGAGTCAATGAGAGTCGTAGTTCATTGTTCTTTGTCCCAATATCCCATATTTGAACAGTAATGATGATACAGTCGACCATTCAATAGCTGTGATAATTGCAAATGTTCACAACAATTATGTGTTAGTTTTTGGATATCTACTAACACCAATACGTATACTGTAGGTGCTTGCTGCTTGCTTGCAGTGGATTTGTAGTACAGTCATCACAGGTACTACATACAGTGAATTCCTGTTAATCTGCCCTATTTTATCCACCACAATTTCACTATACCGATTCAGTATGCAAACAGTAATGAATGTCCATTTAATCTGTCTATCATACTAATTAAATACACTGATTTTTTAAAAACTAATTGCAGCAGATTGATGCAAATTCCCTGTTCATAGGCCCTTGCAGCAGCCCTGGAGTATGCTCATATTTTATCAATCTTCATACTTGTTTTAAGTCAGACTTTTGAACAGTGTTTGGTACCATAAAATGTACTACTTACTTATTCATATTATGTTACTTAATTATTAAATTTTGTTCACAGAACGGGATTTTATTATTCTTATTCTTGAAATTGACAAAATTTCCATTAGCGTTCAATCACTTCATTATTCTATCATTTCACTTTTATTATGTACTTGTCCTGTCATTACTGGGTACCTTGAAAAGTAGTCTAAGGCTAAAGGTCTCCTCAGTCAAAATAAGATTAATATAACACAGCATGACGTAACATTACTGCCATGCACCGTTAGTTTGGCATGACGATTCGTTTTTTTGCATTTTGCATGTGATGTACATGATGTACGTATGTGAGTATGTAACATGATTCAACCTTATTATGTAGCATTGTATATTCACACTCACACGCGCACACAATAGGATGTACAGTTTAAGCTCACTAACAGCAAATTGCTCAACACAAAGTATCTGTTATCACGAAACTTTCGTCAACTCTCTATATTTACAGCTATTGTGCATACACATTAGGTAAGTACTGTTAATTAGAATATGTGCCATTAACATGAAATTTGACGTTGTCCATGGATTTGTTTTTATAGAGATCCAAATGTACATGTAATCAATGCTGTGTCATTAGGTGAATCCAATAATGCATCAATCGACCCCTGATCTTACACTACAGTAGAAAATCATTAATTAGCATCAATTAGCTGTTCATATGTTGTCTGTAAGATGCAGGTATATATTCTGTGAGGTATATTCTGTGCATTCTACATAATATGCAGTGGCTGCATAATGGTTGTAACCGCTGTAGCACACAAACACGACCACTAACCAATATATTGCTAGGCAACCAATGTATATACCATGTACTGCAAGCATTTAAACATAATATATGATATTATTAATAACATTCTACACATCATGTTTGTGAAATGCATAGTGCTAATTATGCACTTAATGAGTGTTTACAATTAGTGACGCATGTTACATGCTGTTGTGCATGTTGTTCTACATAGGACATGTAGCATGGGCATGTTTTTGAGGTAACATTATCACATATGATGCTATTGGCATTATCAATACAATGTTTCTACACGTTTAGAGCAACTATAACCTGTAACGTATGCTAAAACTCTTGTATAATTACTTCAGGACAAGCAGGTGCAAGGGTCTTCTCCTGCCCACCTGCATGTGCCTAACAAATTGAATCTCCTTGCAGTAGAGTGGAGCCTGATTAGAATCACAAAGGAGCTACAGAGACTATGTGCACTCGAATTAGATCTGTTTTCTAGTTCCCACCAAATCTTCTAAGTACCCGTGGGCTGCTACACAGTCAGCCATAATTTATCCCACCCTGGTTAGTCTAAAAATGTACGTCATTTGAGCAATGTACTGTCTTTTGGAAAAACAAAGTTACTTCTCAGCATTCAGCTTTGAAGAGTCCACCCCAATTCATTCAACACTTCTTTTTATCTGACTATAGTTTTGAAGTGAGCAACATGGTTATATGGATAAGGTACATTGTATGACATACATTCACATGAACAATCTCCATTATTTGGAACATTGATTTCCATCAAGAATAGAATTTCCAAAAAGAAATTGCAACAAACATCTTTTTTCATCAGTGTCACAAGTGGTTACATCATAAAAAAAATCAGACGTCATTGCACAATGAACTGAGTTTTGTCAACCTAGCCCCTTTAATGGGTCTCACCCTGTAAGGATACGATGTACCTGAATATTGTACATTGTGTCCTATGGGAAGTGCAGGGGTAATTTGTTATAGGAATCTAATATGAGAGACCCACATAACAGTTCTTGTTATCACATATTGTTCTTATCAGGACTTGCTTGATCTAACACGCACACTACACACAGCAATCTAACCATCATATTGCTCAAAAATAATTATTGGTTTACATTGAGCACCCAACCGTCTCAAGGCACTTCATCTTATGTATAATGGGAAGAATACAAATACACCTACTGAGTCTCTAGTATGTCAATTTTATCTAACATGTCCCAGATATCATTGTACATAATTGAATCAATTACGTACGTCCCATGCACAAGGTGAATATATATGGCACATGTACAAATGTACATAGCATACACGAAAACACAGTATTATAGTCTGTTACAATACAATGTGTACATACATGCGTACACAATCTCCTTATAAGGAATGTAGAATGCTGCCACTTCAAATTAGATCAGGACTACAATAGAGTTCAGTTATCAATATCATACGACACAATAATTTGAATTCATAACACAAATGGAGTACCAGGACACGCAGAATACAAACAACAGAGAAGACTACAGAGATTGAAGAAGACAACATGAATGGAAAAATATGTGCCAGCACCAATCCTTTAACTTTTTTCAAGAAACAAGTTCTGTAAGAGTGGACACCTCATAAAACACACACACACACACACACACACACACACACACACACACACATTGCATACATAAAAGACCATAACAAGCAGTTCACACTGTACATAAAATAAATTCAAAGAGAGCATCCACATCTACTGTTTTCAAAATTACTTCAAAAACTTTGATAACCCCTCTTCCAATTTCAGACACTTCCCACAAATTGAACTGCTTTCGCTAGATTTGACCCACAAATCACATTCCTGGTGATCAACTCGGTGGAAGGGAAATCCCCAGTGACGGATCCCTCGCATCTGGAGATTCACCTCCTTGACCTTGTGTTGCACCTTCTCGGACAACCCACTGCAAATACAGTAGCAACTGGAGGGGTCCAAGGAGACCACTAGTTCATGAAGTAGGTCTTGATCCTCTGGAAATTTACCGGACTTGGCAACGACAGAATTCACTTCAAAAATGAAATCGACATTTCCATCTGAGTATGCCTGTAATACTAAACGCGGGCTGAATGAAGGAATCCCGTTCACAAGACACGTGCGTCTGTTGCATAGAATCACAACGCAGTTCTTATCAATGGTGAGACCTTGTATGTGAGAGTGCTTCAGGAACAGTTCCTTGAGTACCTGTCTGAGGGGTGATTTGCTCATGACGTAATCACTGTACTGAGGTTGCTGCTGTGTCTGCTTCGTGTTCTGTGCTGTCGGCTGGAGGTGAAACTTAGCAGTGTAGTCTATGAACTTTAGCGGACCAGAAGTGGAACCATTAACGGATTTCGTTGGTGGGCCACCTTTGGTGGCTGAAAAATCTTGATATTTGAAAGTTTTATCCCCCATAGCTACTCTGGGGGACTTGCTGGGCGAGACAACGGGCACAGACGGTGATTTTACTCCTAGGGTGGTGGACTGTGAGCACGTAGGCGTGAGGGGTGCCGGGGACACGAACATCACAGCGCCGTGGTAGACGGGCATACTCACGGTAGGTGAAAACGTAAATTGCGGGGCGTGTGGAAACGCCATCAAGCCCGGCTGCGGTGACATCAACTGCTGTGGGACAGGAGTTATTGGAGTGACAGGAGAGGTACGAGAGACGGAGGATTCCTGCGCGTCGTCGACGGTTACGATGGTCTGGATCATTCCGTTGGGGCTCTTGCTGTCTCTCCGCGAGGGAGCGTTAGGAGTCGGTTCGTTGAATACTGGCGATCCCTTCCCATCGACGTCGCTGTCACTGGAGCTGTGTGCTCTGGGGCTACATACATGGGTAACCGGCGAGTCCTTGCCGCTAACGCGTCTCTTCTTCCCCGGTGAGATTTGGTTGGGATCGTAGAAGGTAAACTTTGGTCTCTTGCTTGGTGCCCTCTTCCCGGGCTTTTCTCTTCCACTGACACCACAGGATGGCTGTAGTTTAAAGCAGCACATTCCTTGCTTGATGCTGTCGCAGTAGGCTCCGTTCATTCTGTGCGTTCTGTTCGGCATTTCAATCAATGTTCGTTCGCCACGGGCTTCCACCGAACTGTTAATCTTCGCTGTTTCTGTGGCTCCGCTCATGGTCCCCAAACGAACCGCAGTAGAGAATAGCAGCTCTTATAAGGTACTGGAGTAACAGTCTCTTTAGAAGGAATCACAACGGATGAAATTGATATATACGTCGGCTCCCTACCTCAACGTTGACGTAGACTGCCATTTTTGGAAAGTGGTTGTTTGTTTCCACAACGTGACTGCCAAATATGGCAACCGCTCGTCACACGACCTAATTGAACGGGATGGGGTTGCCTAGGCAACTCGTGAAAATGGCCGATTCGGTGCAACCGACGGATCTGAACCAACAAGATAAATTTGCTTTCGGGGGGTTCTTCCCGGTTAAGAGATTAAAATCTAAATTTAGTACTTCCGGTAAGTAGGAAAAGGCTGCGTGAGTTACTAAATTGTTCATTCCTAGAAGATTATGTGCTTTTTTGCTTCCGCCACAGGCGGGGGCGGTGAGTGGCTGGTAGCCTATAGGGCTGAACAGAGAAGAAGGATCAATGCTGTTCTCACCACCCTTCCTGATAGCAAAGTCAAGCCTAGGCACAGATATGCTTCACCAGAGCATTCGGATTCTTCCAACGGTGTGCTACAACTCGATTTAGAATTTGTTTTGAATTGGATGCATGTCAGAGATCCATTGGATGTGATGGAGATGAACATTAGTGGCTGTGGACTTGAAGATGTAGGTAGTCCATCATTGTGGTGTAGTGTGCTATATGTATGTGTGTGGCCATGGTCACCGTTCCACGAGCAATCTTGGCACCTTCGTATTTATAATGTATGTACGTACATACGTATGTTTCACTCATGGTGCAGTACAGTGTGTGTGTTCGTGGGTGTTTGTACAGCCATTTTAATTGATTGCAAGTTCATAAGGATGCACATACATGTACGTATGCGTGTAGGTAACCATCCACCTCAAATCTAGTGTATGGTTGTATAACTACAGACATTGTGATCTTCTGAAGAAATCAGCTCCTGAGGGACATTGCACACCATAGACGCAGTACATATGTATAATATGTGCAACAATACGTAAAACAGGCTGAATGAATTGTATGGACAGTATGTAGTTTAATGTGCAGAGTTGTAGACCAGGTGTAGCCCCGCGTGTGCAGCATTGTTGTACTTCAGGATGTGCTGTCTTTTTTTCTGTCAAAGCAGCATTCAATTCTTCTCTGCAGGGAGAACCTGAAGAATTGCAAGCATTCTCCAGTGTCGTCAAGGTTCTTGCCAGCGACAACAAGCTTCCTTTTGGTAAGTCTTGAACATTTTCAAGTGCGTGTAGGTCAGTGCTATTGAATGTCATTCATGAGTAAGGAAGTATTCCTGTCGTTGTTGAGTCCTGTATGTGTCTCTGTCAGCCACCACTACTCACACATTACCCAGAGTATATCCAAGCAAACATTCGTAGATTGTGTCCATTTTTGGGAAACCATGCTAGGAATTTCATCCTGTGCTGCAATTTTCAGATTTGGTTGCCATATTTGTCACCGAGGTATGGGGTACACAACTGTGTGTGTTGTTTGTTACAACTGACAGCAATGTTGACAAGTTTGTCAACCATGTTGTTCACCTGATGTGTAAAGTTTGCACAACATAGTTACACATGTTTGCAGGTACCTACCAACATGTGAACATGTGTTCATATATGTATGTACGTGTGTACATATATTTACTTTCAAATGACTCTACATGTTGATATACCTACATGCTCACATACAGTTTGTACAATATTGTCTATTGTCTAGACTCTAGATGTGTATACGTACCTCCATACATGTACGTAAGTACATTTTAGATGTCTGACATTTGAAGCCCATGGAGAGCCAAGGACAGTTTTTTCAAAAGTTTATACCACTTTATATTTATGTATTTTCTCCCACTGCCGGTTTTTCTTGATGTAACTACGCAATTGAACCCTTCCATTTCTGAGTCCTCCTTTAGAGGATGTATTATGTGATTATTACATACGTATGTACAGTTATTGATGCCTACCGTACATACATACGTATGTACGCATGTACTGTCAGCTGTGTATACATACGTATATGCACTCACATGCACATACGTACGTATGTATGTGAAAATGTACTGTACATATGCGTAGGATACAAAAACTGCATTCATTATGCTGGCTGGCCTGAAACCACCACTGTGGTCTGTGTGATTGTTGTGGTTATGTGTACAGTTTTCCTTCAAGCAGTGTATTTTGGGGTTGACCTGTTTACTAATACCCTCATGTACTTGTATATACAACAACAGTCTCATAAGGCAGGATGCCTTGCAGGAACAGGTACACTGTAGACCCACATATGTGCATACATATGTACATACATGTATGTATGTATGACATATA
>OZ026562.1:1632500-1645000 GCA_964020155.1 Chondrilla cf. caribensis
ACCCGTAGGTAGGACCTACTGCTGCCCTCCTCCCAGTCACTGATTGGCTGTTGCTGTGTGAAAACTGCAACCTCAAGTTATGATACACCCTGGCATGTGTGTACACATGTGAGGTGCTTTTTGTCTACATCGCACCTGTTTATGGGAGAATTAATGGTGCCTACGATAACATCTGTAAGTGGAGAACTTTACAGCAGCCTAATTTGTGGTAGATAGTCTAACATTAGCAGATTACCTCACATAATACAGTGAGCATGTAGTACATGTATATTATATTATATAGGAAGGATTGAGCAGGGTGGCTTAGAATAGGCATTGTCTATACATACTGAACTGTGGTACAAGTGCCTTATGTTAAATCGCCCACCCATGGGGACTACGACAATGTGAACTTGCATCAAACAGATTAGGGTTAGGAATACCTACGTACGTACTTGAGACCATCAATTCGAGGTATTTTAAGTTCCCCCAATCTTCTAGGTTCCCCCATGGTTTTGAATCACCCTGGTGTTGCAGGTTACTCAGTTTCCCATATTATCTGGACCTTCTAAGTCCCCCTGGAGTTCTAAGTTCCCCTAAAATTCCAAGTTCCCTTAGAGTTCCAAGTTCCCCTAGAATTCTAAGTCCCCTTATAGAGTTCGAAGTCCCCTTGGAGTTCCAAGTTCCCTTAGAGTTCTAAGTTCCCTGGATGTTTCACATTATCCCAATTTTCCATGTTATTCCAATCTTCAAAGTTCCCCTACTGTTCAAAGTCACCCTATTCTGCTTGTATGTACGTACGTGAGTACGTACATATGTAATTTGTCTGTTGTGGCTTGAAGCAGCCACTTAAGGACAATCTAATGAGAGTTTTAAACCTCGTTGGACTCACCTTTGTATGTGAATCCTTTTGGTCAGTGGGGGTGCTTGAAACAAAGCTCCTAACAAGTTGCATGTAATCTAATTATACACTACAAAGAACTTTGACAAAATCTTAAATACTCTAAATATCTGAAAGGTTTCATCAACATATTTATGTGTATCTTCTCTCTCTCTCTCACTCTCTCTCTCTCTCTCTCTCTCTCTCTCTCTCTCTCTCTCTCTCTCTCTCTCTCTCTCTCTCTCTCTCTCTCTCTCTCTCTCTCTCTCTCTCCCTCTCTCCCTCTCTCTCTCCCTCTTTCTCTCTCTCTCTGTGTGTGTGTGTGTGTGTGTGTGTGCGTGTGTGTGTGTGTGTGTGTGCGTGTGTGTGTGTGTCTGTCTTGCTGGCTGGCTCTCTTTTCTTTCTATGTGTGTGTACATGTGCATGTGTGTACTCTTGAGTTACAACCTTTCGAAATATATACTCATATTGTTTATTGTATTAGTACATACATATACCATGTTGTACAGATATGTATACATACATAATACAGTAGATACAGTTAGTTCATGTACAATGCTATTAAACACAAATATACATACGTACATACGTATGTATATACAAAGTACTGTTGTATCCTTATACACACACACACACTAAGACTGCTTCATATGGAGTTGTTCTGTTATCAAGACTTCTTCTCCATTTCAAATTTCCCTAATTAGGCCTATCTTCACACTGCCTTTTAAGGAGTGGCTCCGCCCTTAGTGCAGTGCAGCACAACCACTGCTGATAATCCCTGTGTACGCCTGTGTATTGCTGATAATCCCTGTGTACGCCTGTTACTGCTGATAATCCCTGTGTACGCCTGTTACTGCTGATAATCAATGTCTACCCCTGTTACTGCTGATAATCAATGTCTACCCCTGTGTACTCTGGAGTATTTACGTCTGAACATAATAATATTTCATTATTGGATAATGAGGGTAACTGTCTTGCTGTATGACGTAATCTAACCTCGGTGACCATGGGGTATGTATGTACATCTTAGGGCTTTGTGTGGAATTTGTGGAAAATGATTTCAGTTTGATGCTAGACACACTGTGGGTTTGTGTAGTGGAGTTTGAAGTGTTGGAGACATGCACTACCGAGGAATGATACGGTCTAGCAAGCCAGAACACTACAAAATGTGGACTCACCCAGTCATGGGATCTATGTCTGCAATGTAAGGGCATCACTGATCTAATTTTTAGTTTGAGGCAAACTTTGTGGAGAAAGAGCTGGGGCTCTCACAGTGGGGGAGGGGCTGGTGGAGTCTTGCAATGGGGAGGGGCTGGTGGAGTCTTGCAATGGGGAGGGGCTGGTGGACTCTTGCAATGGGGAGGGGCTGGTGGACTCTTGCAATGGGGAGGGGCTGGTGGACTCTTGCAATGGGGAGGGGCTGGTGGACTCTTACAATGGGGAGGGTCTGGTGGACTCTTACAATGGGGAGGGGCTGGTGGACTCTTACAATGGGGAGAGCTGGTGGACTTGAACAGTGGGGGAGGGACTGGTGGACTATAACAGTGGAGGAGGGGCTGGTGGACTATAACAGTGGGGGAGGGGCTGGTGGACTCTTACTATGGAGAGGGCTGGTGGACTCGAACAGTGGGGGAGGGACTGGTGGACTATAACAGTGGGGGAGGGGCTGGTGGACTCGAACAGGTATAGCAATCACCAATTCAACCAACATGACCATGCATGCAGTTTCCACATACTGTACATACATTTAACTGAGATGTACGTATGTGTGCATCGGGTAATTACGTTTCTAAATAACGCATGTGTTTGTACATCCAGTACGTACGTATGCACTTTAGATACATACCTGCCTATGTGGTTGGGTTTGATGGGATGTTTTCACTTCCAGAATTTAGTTACGGCTGGTACAGTAGATGCTTTTGTACACACGTTGTACATGTGTTGTTCTGTACACATGTTGTAATGTATACATGTTGTTCTGTACATGTGTTGTACTGTATACGTGTTGTACTGTACACATGTTGTACTGTATATGTGTTTTCTGTACATGTGTTTTACTGTATATGTGTTGTACTGTGAGTGGTCTTCAACCCTGGTTCATCCTTGTAGGGAACAGTTTGGTCTTGCTCCCGGCTGAGATGTCCAGACCTTATCATCCTGAACAAAATGGGTGAGTTCCTGGAATGAATATTTTGCAAGAATTGCAGATATGTATGTACGTATGCATGTACGTACATGCTGAATTATAGCATGTTCAGTGTGGTATAGTGAAGTAAAGTACAGTACAGTACAGTACAGTACAGTACAGTACAGTACAGTACAGTACAGTACAGTGTAGTACAGTACAGTACAGTACAGTACAGTACAGCACAGTATAGTACAGTACAGTGTAGTACAGTACAGTACAGTACAGTACAGTGTAGTACAGTATAGTACAGTACAGCACAGTATAGTACAGTACAGTGTAGTACAGTACAGTACAGTACAGTACAGTGTAGTACAGTATAGTACAGTACAGTACAGCACAGTATAGTACAGTACAGTGTAGTACAGTACAGTACAGTACAGTACAGTGTAGTACAGTATAGTACAGTACAGTGTAGTACAGTATAGTACAGTGCAGTACAGTACAGCACAGTATAGTACAGTACAGTGTAGTACAGTACAGTACAGTACAGTACAGTACAGTGCAGTGCAGTACAGTACAGTGCAGTATAGTACAGTACAGTGTAGTACAGTATAGTACAGTGCAGTACAGTACAGCACAGTATAGTACAGTACAGTGTAGTACAGTACAGTACAGTACAGTACAGTACAGTGCAGTGCAGTACAGTACAGTGCAGTACAGTACAGCACAGTATAGTACAGTACAGTACAGTGTAGTACAGTATAGTACAGTACAGTGTAGTACAGTATAGTACAGTGCAGTACAGTACAGCACAGTATAGTACAGTACAGTGTAGTACAGTACAGTACAGTACAGTACAGTACAGTGCAGTGCAGTACAGTACAGTGCAGTATAGTACAGTACAGTGTAGTACAGTATAGTACAGTGCAGTACAGTACAGCACAGTATAGTACAGTACAGTGTAGTACAGTACAGTACAGTACAGTACAGTACAGTGCAGTGCAGTACAGTACAGTGCAGTACAGTACAGCACAGTATAGTACAGTACAGTACAGTGTAGTACAGTATAGTACAGTACAGTGTAGTACAGTATAGTACAGTGCAGTACAGTACAGCACAGTATAGTACAGTACAGTGTAGTACAGTACAGTACAGTACAGTACAGTACAGTGCAGTACAGTGTAGTACAGTACAGTACAGCACAGTATAGTACAGCACAGTACAGTACAGTACAGTACAGTACAGTACAGTACAGTACAGCAGTACAGTGCAATACAGTTATAGGATATCACTATAGGAAGGTGTACACCTTTCAACTACGTACGTATATCTATGCTATTGTCATTCACACATGCTTCACACTTTTCACATACCTTTGTACAGCTTGTGCACGTGCATGCATACAGAATTTGTATTTAGTTCAAAAGTCCAAGGACAGATATGCTCACTTTCATACGTATGTCATGAAAACCTTCTCCTATGTACATACGTATGTCAGTTTTACACATCTATTATTATCAGCCTTGCATGCGATGGCAGCCCTCATTTTGTTAACCATACATACATACGTAGTACATTCTGTGTAGTCTCTGTTGGCATTATCAGGACTACCCCTGTGTGTGTTGTAGCCTTATCTCTATGTGTATTATCAGCCATATCTTCCTGCGTGTGGGTTCTTTACTCCTACCTACTTTAACACATTCCTTCTGAAAGCAAACAACAAAAACAGTTTTCAAGAAGTACGTACGTATTTGTGTGAAATGTAAACTATCGTACTTGAGGCAATCATACTGTATGTGTATGTATGTGTGTACATGCGTACGTACGTATGTAATTGCATGTAGTGATGCACAGTATTTCTGAGCTATGAATGGATACTAGAAGTATGTCGTGTATGGCTTGAACTTGAATGCGCATTTGGGGTATATTGCATTACTGTATATACATACATGCATACGTACATATGTATGTACATGCATATTTATGTACGTACATACGTATGTATAGTATGTATGTATGTACTGTACTCACGAGTTTTGGCATCGTTACTTTCAATCATCTCTGTACATATGCTCAGTACACACTTACGTACGTATGTATGTGCATCTGTGTGCTATGTGCTGTATGTTGTGGAATGCCCTTGCTCCTGTCCGTGCTGAGCAAAGAATTTCTGCCAGTTTTATTATGCTGTTGGGCTCATTTTTCAGATTTTTGGGATTTGGCTGTTTTGTTCAATATCCTGTATGTTTAATGTGTATTGTCTACACCCATTTATTTTGTCTCACTGTTCACATGTGTACATACGTACATGTCTGTGTGTGCATCATATGTATACACCATATACGTAGATACAGATAGGTAGATTTATCATGTGTCTATATATGGTATATGTACGCATGTACTGTACGTATGTACGTACATAGGTATATTTTCCAGGATTGTATACTGTTCTGTACGTACATATGTACATACCTGTGTACTTGGCTATGTACATACTATAAGATGTGCGTACGTACATATGCATGTCCTTTGTATGTATGTACGTATGTACGTACGTATGTGACGTTGAGGTATTGTGAACATGTGTACGTATTCTTATGAGGGAGCATATACAGTACATATGTATTTGTGTACTGTGGAACCTCTCTATTACTAACCTCTGAATTGCAAACACCTCTATATTAAGAACACCATTCTGTGTCCCAGTGTAGTACTGTAGTGTATTAAATGACCTCTGAATAGAGGGATCCTCTTTAATAAGGACTAAAATCAAGGTCCCAAAGTGTCCATAATAGAGAGGTTCCACTGTATGTACATATGCATACATATGTGTCTGTGTATGTATGTATGTATGTACGTATTTGTGTATGTACATGCATATGCATATGTGTATGCATCTTCATGACTTGTGTATATGCACTGTACATGTACTGTATGTGTACACTGTGTGTGTGTGCACTGGAATTTGTGTTTATTGTACAATAAATGCATTTATGTATGTATACATACGTACAGTACCATATATACATATGTACATGCACACTCCATGTGGTGCGTGTATGTATGTACATGTCAATGTTTTAACAGAAATACATAAATGTAGTTCACACACATATTTATTGATGCTAAATTTGTTTAATGATGAAAAGCCGTGTCACCCATCTCTGTAATCTCTTTATCTTTGCGTATAGATCGGAACGGATGGAGGAGCCAATTGTTCGCTTTCCCTGTTTGGAGAGGCTATGGCTCGATGACAATCGATTCACAGACCTGTCAACATTTGCCATTCTCGCTGGTTTGAAAAGGTGGGTCCTGGGAAACTTGCATTCCTCTCATTTTTTCCCATCGTGGACCCTCCATTCGATGTCCACACAACGGGTCCAAACACTCCTGAACACTGCCTTCTATTGAGTGGATTGTACCCGAGTAGCCTTATTTACAGAGGGAAAGGAAATAGGTCTTCTTTGATGACCTGGGCTTCATCACACCAACCAACGTGTGATTCGCCACTAAAGGAATATTTAGGATGTTATCTCACAATGAACAGTGTATGGATTAATTTTGGGTGACAGACACATAGGCAGTACAATCTCCCTCTCTCTCCCCTGTATGTGACATTGTTGACTTCTATTTATGTCCTGCTAATGCAATAATTCCATATATGGTCAAGTGAACCAAGCGTGACAGTGCTAATACTGTTGGAATGCAGTCTTTCCAAAGGGCATTGCTGGGAGTGAATTTCTATGGGTTTTGTACATTACTTCCTTTTGTGATGACCAAACAGCAGTGCGTTTTGCTGCTGGCCAGTATGTCATGTGAATGGATATGTCTAGTAGGAAGTGTGTGTTAGCCTTATATGTACGTATGTGTGTATGCACGTACGTATGTGCATTGTGTGTGTGTGTGTGTGTGTGTGTGTGTGTGTGTGTGTGTGTGTGTGTGTGCGTGTACAGTACATCTGTCCGAATCTCACCAAGTTTGAAATTAGTTTCATTACTAGTAAGAGTGTGATTGAAGAGAGTACACACACAAACATGTATGTATGCACACATGCACACATACACACACACACACACACAAACACACACATACACACACACACACACACACACACACACACACACACACACACACACACACACACACACACACACACACAAACACACACACACACACACAAACACACACAAATGCAAACACACAAATACACACACACACACACACACACACACACACACACACACGCGCGCACTCACACACACATACTCACACACACATACCCACATACACATACTCACACACACGCAGACACACATCTCAGAAATCTGTGTAGGAGGAGGTTCTGGCTTGAATACCATGTGCATGCCTGCAGATGGGGCGGATTAGGCCCATAAAAGGAAATTGAGTGTACTTGTGAAGTCTGTGAATTCCGAGGAATAACACCACGTGTGTTACTTTTGCTTGGCAAGAATCTTGATACATTGAACTTGTGTGGACTCTGTTGTATATGATACAGCACATGTACTGTTTGTATAGTATGTTCTCATGGTGCTGTTGGCGTGGGTAGTGTTGTTGTGGTGCTGTTGGTCAGGTGCTGTTGTCTGGTGCTGATTTTGATTACATTTCGCCCTCCTTACATCATGTCACCTCAACAGGAGTCTCCAACTCCTGTCTCAACTGAAACCTCATGCATTACTCTTATCCCCTGTGTGTGTACTACCTACTGGCACAATACAGTATGCATACTGTGTAAAATGTGCTTTCAAATACGTATCTCCCCAGCACACAATGTACTTCTATCCCTCCAGCACACAATGTGCTTCTATCCCTCCAACATACAATGTGCTTCTATCCCTCCAGCACACAATGTACTTCTATCCCTCCAGCACGCAATGTGCTTCTATCCCTCCAGCACACAATGTGCTTCTATCCCTCCAGCACACAATGTGCTTCTATCCCTCCAGCACACAATGTGTTTCTATACCTTCTGCACAATGTATTAGCATTGTACAATGCTCTTGTTTACAGTTCTTGTACATTTTACACTTGAAGTCATATACACATGTGTATACATACTGTATGTACATACGTACATACAGTACGTAGCTGTAGTACCGACTACCCTGCGTAGTGAGGACACCTTTGCTCAACTCTCCATAGTACTCAATCTCACCTCCACAATCAGGACACTGTCCTACTGCTCTCAATTACCATTAACATGATCATTAAGTGTGTGGGTTTTTGTGTGTATGGGAGCATGTATTCCAATGCACCTCTTGCCATGTGTGTGTGTCTTCCTTATGTATCTGTGTGTATGTCTGCACTGGCTAAGAGACACCTCCATACACTACAACACACATCCATGCATGACCTATCACGCCGTGTTGAAGCCAGACAGTTGAACGGTTTGTGCTATATTTGGTGACCAGGGCCTGTTTACAACGTTAATCAATCACATTATAGTCCATTTGGTGTAATCACGGAAACACACATACATACATGTTCATAAGTATGTTGCTTGCGGGCACCGAGTATAGTGTCGTACCGATAATCGGATGAATATCAGTGTCATTGCTGATATTGGAGTATCTTTGTGATATCAGTAACACTATTTGGAATGTCCTCTCTTCGAATGGTGGTGAATCTGGTGACTAACACTTCCTATTAGTATCCTCCGCACTCAAGTAGTAAGGTACTGGAATTGTACTTTCATTGCAATAAAGCACAGTATACATACAGTACTTGCCAAAGATGGATATATGTACAGATTCCGGGGACGTTCTGTATGGAAAGTTGTACAATTCGTAATAGATTCCCACACAATCACGATTCCGAGGTGTTTTACAACTCCGCACTTGTGAGTAGCTTTGACTACCACTGAAGGACTCTGAATACCCTTCATCAGGTCTATCGGGTGAACACTCAGCCAAACTGAATGGGAGTGGTTTCCGGTTACACCCTTTCAATTACTTCCGGTGATTAATCAAGTAATCAATTGGTCACTGTGCACCGATAATTGATTTGAAAATTACGGCCGATTCCCAGCACTAGTATGTATGTACTGTACTGTACATGTTACTGTTGAGGAGCCGGGTGTACTGTACTGTACATGTTGCTGTTGAGGAGTTGGATGTACTGTACTGTACATGTTACTGTTGAGTCGGATGTACTATACTGTACATGTTGCTGTTGAGGAGTCGGATGTACTGTACTGTACATGTTACTATTGAGGAGTCGGATGTACTGTACTGTACATGTTACTGTTGAGGAGTCAGATGTACTGTAACATGAGTGATACCATCCATGCAGTGTGTACAGTAGTATTTCCAGTGAAATCGGAATGAATTGAAGTTCTGGGGACACTGAGCCAAGTTCTACTTAACAGGAATTACACTTTCTGTATCAGAGATTAATATCCCATGCACCAAATTGTTGAGGCAAGCGTAGTACAGTGGAACTTCTCTATTACAAACCTCTGAATTGCAGAAACCTCTATAATAAGGACACCATTCTGTGTCCCGGTGTAGTACTGTAGTGTATTATTTGACCTCTGAATTGTGGAAACCTCTGTAATAAAACCAAGGTCCTAAAGTGTCCCTAATAGAGAGGTTCCACTGTATTATACTTATTTTGACTTATCATGAAATTTGAATTAAGGAAATTCGGTAGTTTGCTCCCTGCCATGTTCCATGTTACTTGTGGCTCAATGAGTATGAATGTATGTACGCACTATAGCGTGTACTTTGTGTGTGTGTGCACACCTGTGTACGTATGTAAATGCAGTTGTATCCACTTTGTAAATACACACGCATATGTACGTATGTATGTACATACTGTACTTACTTGCGTAGTGTGTGTGCACTTTGTGTAATATGGTTACCAGGTATGATCATTGTTCACGCTTGCTTACGGGTATATTGTCTGGAACTATGTAGTCTATTTTCAAAGACATTTGCCACTTGGAGTTCATTTCATGCATAAGTATGTCCTTACAGGGTAATGTGAAAATTGATATAATATCTGTTATGTTTACGTACTTTGTGTTATATTGTGTGTACACACATGTCCATGCACAGATGTGCATGCACACACATACACACACACATACACACACACACGAGCACATACACACACACACACACACACACACACACACACACACACACACACACACACACACACACACACACACACACACACACACACACACACACACACACACACACACACACACACACACACACACACACATGTGCACATACACACACACACACACACACACACACACACACATGTGCACATACACACACACACACACACACACACACACACACACACACACACACACACACACACACACACACACACACACACACACACACACACACACACACACAGTATTACATATTCTTTCTCTCACTTTTGTGAAGACTGAAGGAGCTGTACTTGGATAACAATGAAATCTACTGCATTCCTTTCCTGAAACTGCTGGGTCTGACTAATGTGCAGAGTCCGTCCGCTCCAAGTACGCGAGAAGGCTGCTACTCACGTGCTAGCATCTTCACACCTGTGGAGACCAGCGGAGACACAACCCGGATACACACTGCAGCTAACCCCATCACTGACAAAGAGGGAACAGGTACACCTTCATGTTTACATACTGTACATACGTACGCATGTACATGCACCAAATATGTACATAAAATATGTGCACTTACAGTACGTATATGTACGTACATATGAACATGTATGATTCTTACTTCGAATTTGAGTGAATTCTTGTCAATCTGACACTGTTTTATCCGCCAAACCTTTTCATTTGCCACAATTTTCCAGTACCAATACAATGTACAAGTACTAATGAACATCCAGCTAATCCACCAAACTTGTCAATCTACCATATTTTCGAAAAGTGAATTTCAGTGGATTATTGAGGATTCACTGCATATATGTATTGTGTGTATGTGTTTACGTATGTACTCATGTGTATGCAGGCATTCTTTTAGTCTGATCTTGGAGCTGTGTGCATAAACGTATGTGTACACTGTGTGCACGCACGTATGTAGGTGTGGTGTGTGTGTTTGTACGTGGCTTTGTGTATGGGCATGTGCGAGCACTTGATGAACCTGTCTGTGTACTTACCTACAGGATTCCTGTACCCCAAGTAATATAATACAGCACACATACACACTCACACTGTGATGGTGTGGCCAGTGTTTGGGTCTCTTTTGTCTGCTGAAACTCCTCTTTGATCATGGTTACTGTGGTCAAATAGAACCCATCCAAACAAGGGTGTAGTTGGTAAAATCTCTCCTGATACTACTCTATCTATGCAGGACAGTATACACAGACACATACTGATCACTCTCCATGTACATATGGGTGTTTATAGACACTCCACCTATGGAGGTTGTTGCACATAGTATGTACTGGTCCCTCTCCATGTATGTACTGTATGTACACACAGTATGTACCCATGTATGTAGACACTCCAGCTATGGATGCTATTACATACGTACACCATACGCACGATCACTCTCCATGTATGTATGTGTGTTTATAGTCTCTCCAGCTATGGATGCTGTTATACACTGTGTGCACTGGTCACTCTCCATGTACGTATGTGTGTTTGTCGACTCTCCTGCTGAGAATGCTTTCTGCGATTTATATAGTACATTCGTGTACATTCTGTATGTATGCAATACATGTGTGCATATGTATAGGTTCTACGTATGTACATTAGTATGTATGTACAGTAAACAGTACGTATGTACTGTACGTACAATTCATCTGTCTCCTTTCATTGATTTACCAGTTGTGGAAGTGTACTCAGTGGGAAGGTATGTATGCAGGTGACTACATTGGGTCGTACAGGTTGCTCATCTGGATATAACTGCCGTATTTGCATGTACTCACGCGCACACATTAGGAATCGGTCACCCCATGCACTCAGTATAAGGGAGTATCCGTTATGCCCATGTGCAAACTGTACATAGCCGCACGCATATGTGCCTGCTGTAAACATACATACTGGGTGATGTCCCCCATATGGGGCTATGTGTATGCGTACTATGCATAATACCTAATGGACGGTCTTCCATATTTGTGTGTGAGGTGTGCAGACCCGTGAACCCGATGGTCCAATCTGTGGACAATTTGAGCCGACATCCTGGGAAATGCACTCCTATGGCCTCCAATGTTTCTGGGCAAATTCGTTTTTTGGAAAAGACAATTCTCAATAAAATGCATTGTCACCATCCGATCTGGATCACCCAATAAGGATGAAATATTCAACAGATTGAATTAAATCAAGTACTATTCCTAGCCAAGGAGATAACATTCCGGAAATGTGGAGCATTGTGCTGTCTTCTAATGGATTAGAATGTGGCTGCAACACCCACACAACTAGACGTACACCCACCAGTTGGACTTGTTCCCATGTGTAACTTTATAACCTGCTGTGGAGGACAGATGGTGTGAACGTTACCATGGTCTATGTTTAGGAATGGTATG
>OZ026562.1:1650000-1652500 GCA_964020155.1 Chondrilla cf. caribensis
CTGATAGTAAGCACCTTTGATAAGAAGTACAAATTCAGTGTGCACTTAAAGGTACTTACTGAGGAAGTTGATCAGAATCCGATACAGTACCTATAATAGCTTTCATATGTTACTGTACTGTACATGTGTACAGTGCCACCCACTTAATAGGCCGCAATTCGTTTCGGAAAATTTTGGCCTATTATCCGTTGTGGAACATGTGTTACATTGATGTTTCCTGTTTGTGGACTACTACGTGTTCATCCCAAACTTGTGGTCACCTGCTGACTGTCTGTGGTTACTCTGTTTGTCCAGTGAGTCAGATGGTGAGCAACATCGAGGCGAACTGGAGAATGAGGCAGCCAACCAGGAGAGGAAGCAATCTGGAGTATTTTTAACGCAGGTGTGTTTTCTAAGAAAAACAGTGTTTACAAGCTACACTGTGTGTGTGTGTGTGTGTGTGTGTGTGTGTGTGTGTGTGTGTGTGTGTGTGTGTGTGCGGGCCTGTGTGTGTACATGTGAATATACAGCTCTATATACAGTTCATGTTTCATGTGTGTTAGATTGATGAACACGTGCCCACCACTGCGCCCTACCATCCTGCTGTGGATACAGTACAGGCTGATACAACTTCCAGTACATCGAACTCAAAGAAAACATTTGAGCAGGAAAAGAGCATATGTAA
Source organism: Chondrilla cf. caribensis (assembly GCA_964020155.1). NCBI lineage: Eukaryota > Metazoa > Porifera > Demospongiae > Chondrillida > Chondrillidae > Chondrilla > Chondrilla cf. caribensis. The sequence continues at coordinate 1,650,665 of OZ026562.1, forward strand.
CATCCTACCACCTCGATACAGGGGATATGAGGCTCTTTTGGACGCACGCCCCGATCCAACAGTTTCTATTCCCTCAGGTGAGTTCGTATGTTGGCTGGCTAACTAATGCTGTGTACTGTACATACGTATGTACATATCTACTGTAAGCTACAGTGGACCTCTCTATTACAAACCTCTGAAATGTGGAAACCTCTGCAATAAGGACACCATTCTGTGCCCCAGTGTAGTACTGTAGTGTATTAAGTGACCTCTGAATTGAGGAAAACTCTGTAATAAGGACTGGAATTAAGGTCCCAATGTGTCCTTTATAGAGAGGTTCCACTGTATTACTGTAGCTGCCTATACTGTACGTAGGACACAATGTCATGTGGTGTTGAGTGAGATGACTGTAACTGCATGGCTATTGATAGTGGCAACGAGATGTGGTGTGTTTATGTTTGCATACATGTGTGCACAGTATATGACTTAGTTAGTGATATTGTAATATCGATATTATGATACTCTACATACACATGTACCTGCATGCACACGTACTTTAACAATGTGCATGACAATGTATGGATATGTACATGTGCGTACATGTGTATAGCCATGTTCTATACTTGTACATACCATATGTGGACATGAATAGATATGTATATAACAACACCGTTCGTTGATTTCTCTTCCCTGTTCAGATATTCGTGGCTGCACTAAGGCCCTCAGACAGCTACTCCAGCATCCCCTAATGCTCCCAAACCCAAAGAAAGCACATCTCTCCCTCAAGCAACCGGACAAACTCGCCCACAGTGGTCTCTCAGATCCAATCACCAAGGGGACAAGTTTCCCCCAGACCGAGGACAGCGTAGACACTGTACTCCCAGTCAAAGTGAAGGAAATGGAAAACATCTTGTCCGACATAAAACACCAGTGCTTGGAATTGGAGATGAGTCTAAGTGAGTCTCTCACATGTCAATTCCGTGATTTTTGTACTAGGACACCTAGCTAGGTGCATTGATGTTGTGTATGGAGTGGGACCTCCTTAATCTGACAACCTCTAGTTGGATACCTCTAGTGTCCAACATCCTGTGTGTCATGATGCTGTTATAGTGGTCAGTACTTGATGTATTGTACACGTGTACATATCCAAATCATGGTTGACATGTTCTGATCCTGTTTGTACAGGTGATGTTTTGTCCTCGAATGATAACGTGCCCAAACCCAAGCCATTGGCACAGCATTCTCCAATGGAGGAAGAGGCAAAACTGCTGCTGGAAGAGGTAGGCAACCATTGCAATGTTTTTGTCGCTATAATATCTTAGTATGTATAGTAGAATATACACATGTACAGATATGAAACACATGTACATACATGTATATGTGCATAAATGTGCCTACACACCCACACCTGTTGACACATGAACACATGCACACACACACACACACACACACACACACACACACACACACACACACACACACACACACGCACACACACACACGCACACAGGCACACAGGCACACACACACACACACACACACACACACGCACACAGGCACACAGGCACGCACACACGCACACAGGCACACAGGCACACACACACACACACACACACACACACACACACACACACACACACACACACACACACACACACACACACACACACACACACACACACACACACACACACACACACACACACACACACACACATACACCACATGTTCATGCATGAGTATATGAACATGCTATACATATTACTTATTAGTGGTCTTGTCTCATAAAGGCACCCATCAACATGACCATGCATACAATGTATGCTTCTCCTCATACTTTATTCTCTCCTCATACAT
>OZ026562.1:1660000-1715000 GCA_964020155.1 Chondrilla cf. caribensis
ATCTCCTATTATAGCAGAAAATTGTCGTATTTGTCGCCTTTTCTGTGTCGGAGGGAGATCACAGTTAAATGCTTTATCTGTTTGCTGTATTGCCATGGTAACATAGCGACTGAGTATAGAGGGTGTGTACGTGTGGGCTATCTCACCTATGCTCTTTGAAGCAAACAAGGTATTGCTACGGCAACCACAATCAGGAAGGAGTGTTGTTTTGCTAGGTGCGTAACGTCTTGTGGATAGGTAACACGGAATTCTATTTTTCTGTGGCTAGAAAATTCCATTGAATTTGTCAATAATCATGAAGCTGGATGATAGTATGGGAGAAACTGTCAAATTTAGTGATTAATGTACTGTACATGTGTATGGAGCTGCTAGCACTCGGGGCACACGAACTTGAATACACTTCATGTATATTATACAGTATGTGTGTATAGTACACAATTGTGTAATATTATATAGACAGTATGTATAGTATAGTTGTAATTCTATATTATGTATGTATTTCGCAGTTTATGTATGTATGTATGTATGTATGTATGTATGTACAGCATGTATGTATAGAGTTGTATATTATTGAAAGTGAGGGTATATACTTGTGTGTAGGGGTAGAGGTAGGGTTAGGGTAACTTATTTAAACTGAGTAGAACCATTGGCCCGAAGGTGATGGGGATAAGTGAGGTGGTGGGGATGAGTGAGGTGGTGGGGATGAGTGAGGTGGTGGGGATGAGTGAGGTGGTGGGGATAAGTGAGGTGGTGGGGATGAGTGAGGTGGTGGGGATGAGTGAGGTGGTGGGGATAAGTGTGGTGCGGGGGATGAGTGAGGTGGTGGGGATAAGTGAGGTGGTGGGGATAAGTGAGGTGTGGGGATGAGTGAGGTGGTGGGGATAAGTGAGGTGATGGGGATGAGTGAGGTGGGGGGATGAGTGAGGTGGTGGAGATACAAGCAAATGAGCAATGATATGCAACATGAAGAAGCAGGCAGTGATAAAATGTGAGGTGTCTACAACACATCCTGTCCCGTATGTGTGTGTGGATGCCTATGGGTATTGTGATAAAGTCCTCTACTTTAAGAGGTTACTGAACTTGTATGCAAGTCAGGATTTTGAAAAGGAAGTCTTGAATACTTATAGTTGGTATACTGAGCACCTTGAAACCTGTCTTAAATAGTAGCCATCCATATAAAGACAGCAGTTTTCTGGTTCATTAGATGGACTGTTGACTGGCAGGTTCCACTGCACGCAACAGTCCTTTTATATGCAATGACCACCTGCCTACAGAGACCACCTGCCTACAGAGACCACTTGCCTACAGAGACCAACTGCCTACAGAGACCACCTGCCTACAGAGACCAACTGCCTACAGAGACCACCTGCCTACAGAGACCACCTGCCTACAGAGACCACCTGCCTACAGAGACCACCTTTTTGTCCTTAGTTGGTCTTGATAGACAGGTTCGACTGTAGTAGCTATTAACATGGCACCTCTGCGACCTTCGCTTTCACTTTAAGGGTGTTTTTCCTTGAGGTTCATTCTTAGTCACGACTGAACACGAAAGGCATTACATGCCTTTGATTATCGGAAACAGGTGTACAGATGTGAATCCCACTTGGTTCATGCATGGATGTGTTACATCTGTCAAGTTCCTCGGTGCATGGACCCTCATACCGTAGTGGAAGTGTCTAGTACTATGCTAGCTACATGCGGCCATAGTATTGTAGAAATTATTATGGACATACTGGTTACTTGAATAGAGCTGTCAAATGACCCAGCACACCAGTTACCATACAGTTGATTCTCTTAATCATGAAAGTCTAAGGACAACTTCGAAATTCAATGTTAACAGCATCTAGGTCATGTGTGTATGTACACATTAACAGTAATTGTAGGCACTTGACAAATGTTTCTCCGGAAGAGGTATTTTTGTGTTAAGTGATTACTTGTTATTGAGGTTCAACTGTACGATAAAGTGTCTCTGTTAGAGACCACCTGTTCACTGTGGCCACATACCCCAATTCTCTCTGTTTGCACGGCCAAGTCCTACCGTATTCTCTCTCTATTGAGAGACCACCTGTCTACAGAGGCCACTTTGAATTGGCCCCTCAGCCGGTCTTCATATACAGGTTCAACTATTGCACCCTTCCAGTATGTGCGTACATGTATGTATGATACCCTCACAGATCAACCTCTCCCTTTGTGACTATTAGGGTGAATCACAGCAAGAATGCCATAGTGAAGCCTCAGGCGAAGTCGGCAACTGCTGAGAAGCGGGAAGTGGAGCAAGCAATGAAGAAGGTGAAGGAAGCGTCACAGTTGATCGAGACAGTTATTGACCCAGGTGAGCAAGGCCGTGGCCAGCAGGTGGCCTCAGCAAAGTACATGTACATACAATGTAGTAGGTGGTTGTCAAGGTCCACGAGATTGTCAAGGTCCACGAGGTTGTTAATGTCCACGATGTTGTCAAGGTCCACGAGGTTGTTAATGTCCACGATGTTGTCAAGGTCCACGAGGTTGTTAAGGTCCACGATGTTGTCAAGGTCCATGGGGTTGTCAAGGTCCACAAGGTTGTCAAGGTCCATGGGGTTGTCAAGGTATACAATAAGGCTGTGAAGTGCCACCATGAGGTTGTCAAGGGATAGCGTGAGATTGTGAAGTAATTTGAAGATTGATTGGATCTTCCTATTACAGTGGAATGTGTGTACCGTCTTGGTGTGACATCCCTGCTATGCTTGCTTCACAACTTGTGAAATGACTGTGTCAACACCGAGGAGTGAAGGGTTGTTGTCGTGATGTGTTGACATGGTAGAGATGTTGTTTGTGGATCGCTCCTTGTCCCGGCCACCTGTGTCAGGTTACAGTGGACACCGGATACCTTGTTGAAATTCCACTTCTATGGCACGTAGTCTTGTATGGATGCAAGTGATGGCAATTATGGATGTATATTGTTGAGCTGCGCTTGAGGAGCTTGCCAGAGGAAATTCCTGTCCTTTCAGATTTCTTATTACTTGTCTTAATGCAAATTTATGATAAGAGAATTCTTCAGTTGTTCTCTTCCTGTGTACTGATGAGGCTCCACAGACCGTTTTACTGATGATACCTCCCTAAAACACCTGTATACTTCTGATTTTCCATACAGACAATGCTCCGTACAGTTGTATAGTACAGTAGTTTAGTGACTAAGTAATGTCATCTGTTATATTCCTTTCGTTTGCACAGTAACTGAAACTACCAGTAAATCTGAAGGGAGATCGCACAGACGTTCACGGGGTAGGTCCAAGTCTTCATCTAGGTCCCGTTCCAGGTCCAGGACGAGAAGGTCTCGCAGTCGCTCCTGGAGCAGAGGAAGAAGACGCCGCCACTCTCGTTCCAAGTCATACTCACCAAGAAGACGCCGCCGATCCAGATCTAGATCTTATTCTCCTAGAAGACACACTTCAAGGTAAAGATACTCTCTCTCTCTCTCTCTCTCTCTCTCTCTCTCTCTCTCTCTCTCTCTCTCTCTCTCTCTCCCCTCTCTCTCTCCCTCTCTCTCTCTCTCTCTCCCTCTCCCTCTCCCTCTCTCTCTCTCTTTCTCTCTCTCTCTCCCTCTTTCTCATGTGTGTATTAGTGTCCATGTGCCTGTGTCTGCGGACATGTTGGATTAAAAGTGAATATTTTGTGGCTTTCTGTTTGTCTGACATCCATAATTATAAGGATTGTTTGCTACCTTAACTAGGGGCTATCATCGATCCAGCGGTCGGTTTTCACGAAGACATCGCTCGCGATCCCGTTCAAAAGGACGATATAAGAGGAAGAGTCGAGATCGATCTGTTTCCAAGTCAAGATCTCGCTCTCGTTCAAGAACCCCAAAGAAGCGCAAGTACATTTGTGTGCCCCTGTGCACTGTGAGATGTGCCTCTCCATGATACCTCATGAACTTGTTTGTGTTCTTTCTACAGATCAAAGAAATCCAAGAGACACCGCAGTCCAAGTGTGTCACCAGACAGAAGTCGAAGTCGAAGTAAGAGCAGAACGCGGTCAAGATCATCCTCCCCTGTGAAGGCTGACCCCTCCTAAACATACACATTTATGCAAACATAGGAATAACTAGTAAAACAATATTTGTTACTATTCTGACTTTGATGCATATTAACAAATATGGATTTGACAAAAAGTTTGTTTGGATAGCTATTTTCCACACTTTATCGTATACATATATAGGAGTGGTGAAGAAGCTGAAAGAGGAGAAGTGTGGGGTAGTGTGTAGTACTAGTGATGAGGTTGTCCCTGGTCTGTTGTTTGCTGATGACACATGCTTACTAGCCTCAGATGAATCAGGGTTGAGAAGGAGTTTGGATGTGTTGATAGAGTGGTGTAAGGAGTGGGGAGTACAAATCAATGTGGCCAAGTCTGGAGTTATGCATGTCCGAAATAAGAAGGTGAAAAGGTGTGATGTAACATATGACATAGATGGCAAGACTATCCCTATGGTTACTTCCTACAAATACTTGGGCTGTGTCATTGATGAGCACCTAGATCTGAAGGAAATGATAAAGGATAGGGCAGAGGCAGGGAGAAGAGCACTGGGGGCCTGTTTTTCTAGGTGCCGGGAGGAGATTGGTGATATGACAGTTGGGATTGCTCGGAAGTTGATGGGGTCGCTGGTGGAGTCTACCTTGATGTATGGAGCGGAAATATGGGGGTGCAGCAGACACTTGGAAGCTATTGAGAAGGTCCAGCTACGTGCCCTCCGTATGTTTTTTGGAGTTGGCACACTTCACCCCAAGACTTCCTTATGGTTTGAGATGCAGATGTTGCCATTGGTGTGGGAGGCAAAGATGCGGTGTGTCCGGTTCTGGCTGAAGGTGTTGAGTGCTAAGGAGTATGAGGGGAGGTTATTGAAGAAGATAGTTAGTCAGGCTGTGGAGTGTGGCAAGGGGGGTTGGGTGAAGAACATGGCTAGGTGTACTGATGACTTCGGGTGGAGTGGTATGGAAGTGGATGCTGTGAGGAGCCTATCTGACTCAGAGATTCGGGAGATGTTGGTGAGTGTTGCATGGAGGAATGTTACATCAGTGATGAATAAAGACATGGAGGAGAAACCCAAACTGAGGATACTCAAAGAGATTGCTGACCTGAAGCTGGAATCGAGATGTGCATTAGTGAAAAAGAAAAGAGAGAGGTCGATGTTGATGAAGTTGAGAGGAGGAACAGCGGCATTCCAGGTTGAAGTTGGGAGATGGAGAGGGGTGAAAAGAGAGGAGAGAATTTGCAAAGAGTGTGAGAGTGGGGAGATAGAAGATGTTTGCCACTGGCTGCTGCAATGTCCTGCCTGGGACCACATCAGACAGCCGCTGTTTACAGCACAAGCATTGAAAGACCTACCCGAAGGGACAACTCTGGAGCAACGGACGGCAGTTATTCTATCGATTGCTTGTTCAAACAACTGTATTAGACGATGTATTAGCTCTATGTGGTATGCCCGTTTCAAGATGTAATGTTCATAACCTATTTCTTATTAATAATATTATTATATTTATTGTTTCTTATGTATGATAACCCAATTGCCATTGTATCTTGTGGAGTGCTACATTGGACCTATCCGTGTCCTAGCACCTTATGGTGTGGTGCACTTTAATAATATTGATTGATTGATTGATTGATTGATATATATAACCCAAACGCATTTACCACACTTGTACTGTATAATATATAGTCTATGTATAGTATTATTGACATAGCTATAATATTATAATCGACGCCATATTTGCCATGTTTATAATGAATACGGTTAGCGCCTTGTGTATAGCGGAAGTGACGCACAGGAAGTACATTAAAGCAAGATTATTATAGAGACTGCTGATGTACAACGAGCAGAATTGAAGCTGGATAACGAGAAAGAAGAACGAATTTTAGGGCTGGAAATGGCGTCTACCTGCAGTTGTGAAGAGCCTAGAACCCCCATCGACGTGAACAGAGTTGGTGTTCGTAGATGTGGGAGCTATCCGAGCCCCATCGCAGTACCTTCAAGTGATTATTCTAGTGATAAAGAATTTATTCGTAGTCCACCGCTCTGTTTGAACGGATCTCCCCATTCTCCCACGAGTCTCGTCAAAATGTCTCCGCTTCTGTCGGCCTTGAGGGACGCAGTAACCTCCGTCAGTGGGTTGGAAGACTTCGAGAAACTCGAGCGAATCGGAGCAGGTTTCTTTGCCGAGGTTTTCAAGGTAAGAATGGGAAATTAGAAAGAAACTATGTTTATTAGGGCCCGAGGCTATCCGGTGTAATTCTCTCGTCATTTGTGTACGTGGTTCTGATGCGATTGTTGAGGCACGGGGAACGTCTTCGAATGAGCGACCACTGTACCCGGTATCCCGAGGGTTATCTGACGTACGCTTCCCTCACCCTTCAACCATCCATTGGATGGACGGACCAGGTCCAATACGCGACCTGCGGCCTTATTCATAGTTTTATTAGGGGTACAGTCGGCTCATATCGGATGTATGTCGATTTTGTGCCATATTTGTGGACTACACGCACGCACACCATGTTCCACCATCCGCTTGTTGTCCATTGCTGTGTGTCCTCATTTGTTCAGGTTCGCCACATCCCTACAAACCGTATCATGGTGTTGAAGATGAACAAGAACGCCACCAGTGTCAAGAGTTTAAGAGAGGTGGAATTGTTGAAGCAGCTCCATCATCCCAACACTCTCCAGTGAGTCACGAGGCCGTAACACTCCCTCAGTATGGACATGTACACACAGTACATGCGTACATACATGTAGATGTGTGCTTACGTACTGTTTGGATGCGTGGCCATCGTTGCCCCTAGTGTAGGCCAGTGATGTCATCCCTACCTTGCTCAATCAATTTTCCAGCTGTTTATATCCAGTACAGAGGGTAAACCTGTCCTGTCATTTCCACATAGTATTGTAACTAGCTACAATGAATTGCCAACTATGTGATTCCAATCCATGTTCAAAGCAGTCTGATATCAATATTTCAATGATTTCTCAGCTATTATATATAATATATGATGTATAGTATTTTTATGTACATAACATATATCGTACGTAGATCCACTATTAACTCTTTGTGTGTGTGTGTGTATCAATCCACCCCATTGCTGTAAGTACTCCTCAATTCCGCTTTGTTTGATGATTTAATAATTATTGAGTACCCGTCACGGTACCTGCACTGTGCCCCCAATCAACACTGACCAATACAGTACCTTGGGCATGCCAACACTACACCTAGGCTCATGGCAGTCGCAGACCTGTAGAGTCTACACTGTCTGGTGCTTGCATGTCAGTGAAACAGGTAGCACTACCTTCGATAGCCGCTAATGTGTGCACAGTCATCTACTCTCCACTGTACTCATGTCAAGGATAGCAGTGTTGACTGTGGTCAATGTTGTGGTACTAGCCCCTCATCTAATGGGTCAGGTTTGTTCTCTGGTGCTAAACAGTCTTGAGACACTATCCACTACATGCTTGCTGTTAACAAGGTGATAAATGGAGTGATAATAGTGTTGACATGCATGAGATTGTGAAGAGACTGTTTGTCACATTAACTGAAGATCAACTTGGCCCATTGATGCCCTAAGACTGAATTGCCAACAATTGTAGCTATGGAGGGATCATAGTGGTCTCCCCAACACAAATTGTGCTTGTACACCTGTGATTGTCTTCTCTAAGGTGTAGTAGTGTTGATTGGAACTGTACCCTCTCAGACAATACAGGTAATCAATACCTCCTAGGTGGATTATAAATCATTTATTGTGATTGATATCAGTCGTCGAGCTGATTTATTCCATTTGTGCTACCATTAATGTGTGTGTGTGTGTGTGTGTGTGTGTGTGTGTGTGTGTGTGTGTGTGTGTGTGTGTGTGTATGTGTGTGCATGTGTGCGTGCGTGTGTGTGTGACTGCATGCGTGCATGTGTGTGTGTGCGTTTGTGTGTGGTGAGGCACTGTAGCAGACACACTTTGCTAGGTGGTCTGTCCATTCCTGGCACACATTCTGTCTCTCCTCATGCTTCAAGTCCTTACAACTTGATAGTCTTCAGATTGCCTACAAATTACATGACTGTGTCCCCTCAACCTCACTCTATAGCAACTACATACACTAATGCTTACATAAACTTTCCCCATTCCGACTGCCTACCTGAGTCAGCTATATTAAATGAGACCCCTCTTGTTATTGCCAAGACTTGCCAATCTATATGTTTTCAATTTCCCCCCCACCTGTCAGAGGTAATTGATTTAGATCTGTTCATCCCAAAACTGATTATGTACGTACTATATTTAGAACACAGCACTAAGGCTGTGTAATGTCTGTTTCACCTGACCAACCAGTTTGCATCTGGTAGTTTGCTAAATAGGTTAGTCAATTATATGCGTAATGGCTTCCTTCACTGAACTAAAGGGGCCAGTAATGTGATTAATTTATCAATGAACTTGGATTGTTTATGGCTTTGTGGTTCTCTGGTCTATTTTCAGTTACAAGTGTGCTTAATACCTACGCAGTTTCTGAAGTACATACGTACATGTGTTACATACAGGTTAACACATAGCACACATTTCATGCATACGTACTTGCACATGTGTACTTGTGCCCATAGAGAGAACACACATGTTCACACACACACACACACACACACGCACACACACACACACGCACACACACACACACACACACACGCACACACAGATGCACACGCACACACTACACGCACACACTACACACACACACACACACACACACACACACTTCTGTAATCATTATCATACATTCTTTCCATTCAAATTTCACTATGCTCCAAAATTTTGGTTGGCTTGTGCAGATGCATTGCTCTTGCAGTGTTAGTTTTCTCTATTCCTATACATCAGCACTGCGTCGTTGTCCCACGACACTCCAACCAGTGGTTTTATGTGTGAGTGCGATTGACTCACTGGTATCTCTCTCACATTCCATGCAGGTACATTGGTGCGTGTGTCACTGGAGGACAAGTTCATCCCCTCACTGAGGTATGCGCGTATATTCTACATCATGATTCATGTAATTTAACCAGATTTTGCCCTTTGTTCCTGTTTTGTCTACTTTCACTATGATCCAAGTGATGTTGATTTTTCATTCTCACAACCATCAGCAGTGATGTTCTTTTCAACTATTCGTATTTTGTAGCTGTCTATGCATTCCTTCAATTGTGGGGAGTCTGTTGAAACCAAAATACACTGTCAATGCCACAGCTATACTGAAGCCTGTAGTCTCTTGGGGTGGTTCACTATTGTTCATTCCTTGGTACTGTGTCTATTTTTGGCCTTCTTGTAGTCAGGTATGCATTCTGAATACTACCTATCAATACACGCCGTTGACCCAAACAGACAGTGTGTATTTCTCCATTCACTCTTCAACGGTGCTGTATGGCATTTTTGTCTGTGGTGTGTATCGAAGTGGAGTGATCCCATCCTAGCACGGAAATAGGTATTTTGCTCCATTATGTTTTTTTACACTGGAATGAGAGACCAGCTGTGTGTAATATTGTGTACACACAGAATACCCACTATTATTATACTCATGGGATACCCACTCTATGTATGTATGCATGCATACAGGGTATGGGATTCTCAAATAGTAATGTTTGTGTACATCTTACTGTGTCTATGTATGTGAATATGTACGTACGTACATCTGCGGTGGAAAAGTTGTTATAAATACGAATTTCCTCTGTTTTGCATCTGAAATTGAAAGTGCAAATATATAATATGTCTACTTGGCTTCCTGTGTGGACTGTTATTGACTTGAGTGCCATGTTCAAATCCATCCATGTTTTGCACACGTCCCTTGTAGCGCATACACCTGGGAACTCTCACCTTGTTCTTGGTAATTTGTTTTCTATAACTGTTAATATAATAAATAAACTAATAGCACAACATTTCTCAGGCCTGTATTAGATTTCTTTGACAGTATGTGTTGATGTTGGTTGAATGTGTGTTCAATTATGTGTGTGTGTGTGTGTGTGTGTGTGTGTGTGTGTGCGTGCGTGCGTGCGTGCGTGCGTGCGTGCGTGCGTGCGTGCGTGCGTGCGTGCGTGCGTGTGCGTGCGTGCATGTGTGTGTGTGTGTGTGTGTGTGTGTGTGTATGTTGATGTTAGTTGGCAGTATGTGTTCAGAGTCTGTAGTTAGTGTGTTTTAGTTTGCTGATAGTGCCAAATCAGTAATCTGTAGACAGTGTGGGGTTGAACTATCGGTACATGCCGATTTCGTACTGTAATGACTAGCACATTAATTTTTATCCAGCCTATGCGTGACCATTGGTATTGAATTAGTTGATAATCGCATGCCAAAGATTTTTACTTCTTACTTCCTTAATAGCATGGATGCCCACCCACACACATGCATGACCCCCTCTCGCACATCTGCACACACCACACAACACACACCTGTAACCACATGTGCACCTACACACACCCACACACATGTACACCCACACACACACTTCACACCTACTTTGAACCACAGTGCAAAGTTTATCATGGTATTACCTGTTTATCCACAGCCATAGAAAACTGCTGTTAGGTCACTACACAGCTTCACTACTGTACACACCTGCGTAGTGTTAATTGATTTTGAACAATTGGAGATTTCAGTCTCTGGCAATCCTAGATCACTTCCAGTGTACACCATGGCACTCATTAGGGTCTTGTACACACGGTCCATTAGGACTCTTTTGTGTACAGTAGAACCTCTCTGTGACAAACCTCTGAAATGAGGAATCTCTGTATTAGGGACACCGTTCTGTGTCCCAGTGTAGTTTGTAGTGTATTTAGTGGCATCTCAATGGAGAAAGCCTCTGTAGTAAGGACAAAATTACCCCCCCCCCTCCCCCCGGAATGTCCTTAGAGAGAGGTTCCACTGTATTATAATCAGACCTCCATCATCAACATTGATGAACCACCTGGGTGTAAAGACAATATGGGTGATGTTATAGAGTGGTCTAGTATTGTACAAGTACACATGGCGAACCCTCATCTAGCCTGCCTCTACATGGACACCACCTGTCACAAGTGACCAGTATTGAGCTAATCAATGCATCAACTACACTACAGCACCTCTACACCAAGGCCACATGTCTGTGTATAGAAATTATTCCAAACTTTTTCTTGGTCTCGTGTGGTCTCTAAAGTACTGGAATGTATGTATTATTAATGTTGTTTACACAATGTCTGGGGGTTGATCATTATTTTCATATATTTATTCATTACTTAACTGCAGCCAGTTGTCTGCTTGTACGTAGTGTAATGTGTTGTGATGTGTTTTTATAGTGGGAACCTACGTGTATGTTGTTGTGATCCTCGGGAAGTGTGTGTGCATGAGTGTTTATGAATGCACACACGTACGTATGTATGGTGCATGTGTGTATGTGTTGGTGAACATGTGTGTGTATTGTGTATATGTATGTTGGTTGATGGGTTTTTAATCCACACATACATACATATGTAGTTGTCTGTTACATGAAAGTGCGGAGGTGTTCTTGAAGGTGTGCTTATCCTGGAAGCATTCCTCTGTGATATTGCAATTTTGGAATTTTTCACATTCACAGCATTCAGACTCTGCCTTACGTGCTGCACTTTGGATAGAGATGGTGTTGGCTATGTATTGTATCATGCAAATATTCCAACGAGACAGAATGCTATGTAGACTGTTTTGGTTATGTGTGGGAAACACTACTAGGTTCCTTGTCACGTATCGGGCAGATATGTATGGCATTGAACACCTATAGCTGTTTGTGTATGTGTGTGTGTGTGTGTGTGTGTGTGTGTGTGTGCGTGTGTGTGCGTGTGTGTGTGTACGTACGTGCGCGTGTGTGTATGCGTGTGCATGTGGGTTCTAGTGTAAATACGTACATACGTACATGTAATTTTATAATAATAATAATATACATGTAATCCTCTTGTATTATCCCATAGTATGTCAATGGAGGAAGTTTGGAGCAGCTTCTGCAAAATGAAAAAGTGGAGTTGTCGTGGTCAGTCCGAGTTAAACTTGCTAAGGAGATCGCTCTGGGAATGCAGTATCTTCACGAACATGGTTTTCTCCACAGAGACTTAAACTCCAGGGTGAGTTAAAGAAGGGAGATTCCTGTAATTTATGGTCATGGGCTGGATCAGGAGAACTTTCTAATTGAATAATTGTTCAGACCACCCAGTGTTTGATTCAATAACTCAGACAACAAGCACCTGTTTAATTCAACTAGGTTATCATCATGAAATTATCAAATGCATTGATATTATATTTCCATCATTGTGGTGTTATTGTCTGGAAGCCTTTGGTGTTGTCTTGAAGTTCTATAGCTTCATAGTACACCACCATCTACTATTTTACAGGTAGTGTATGAGACTCTGTCTAGACTCTAATATTCCCCTAGCATATAACCAACTTTACATTTGTTCGTGTGTGTGTGTGTGTGTGTGTGTGTGTGTGTGTTGTTTGTGCATGTGTGTGTGTGTGTGTGTGTGTGTGTGTGTGTGTGTGTGTGTGTGTGCAGTCGATACTGTTCTGTAGTATGACATCCAGTTGTCAATTCTGTACTTTCACTTATATTCGTGATGAATTACACATGATCTGTTGAACATGTACGTGACATGAGTGTAAGAATATGTATTGAATTTTATGTGTGTAATAACCTTCATTCTGTGCAGAATTGCCTTCTTCGTGAGAAGGATGGTGACTACACAGCCGTTGTGGCTGATTTTGGGCTGGCTGCAAGCCTCCAACGTCGGTTGTTTCCGAAAAGCAATAAACCCGCTCCAAAGAAAGTGCTGTCTTGTGTTGGGACCGCCTACTGGATGGCTCCTGAGGTCCTCAGACATAAGCCCTATGATGAGAAAGCCGATGTGTTCTCCTACGGGATTGTCCTCTGTGAAATAATATCACGGAAATCTGCAGACCCCGAGGACATCCCAAGATTGAAGGTACGAGTGAGAGAGCTTCCTGTGAATGTCTGTACGTTTCCTGATATATTCCCTGTTTGCTCCCTGTTGAGACACGTGTATGGATGGGACCGAAGGTTGCTTTCCCATTTCCCAAAAATGTACTTTGTACACACGTACATGAATTGGACACGTACATGAATTGGACACGTACATGATTTGGATACTTTACTCACATCAGATTGTGTGTGTCTTTGTACATAAAATAAGCAGAAATGATCAACTACCAGCTTCCCATTATACTCACTCATTCACTTTCTGCGATTAATTGATTTCCTTGCACTACTAACGATAATCAGATTTAAAATGACAATCAATTGATTAATCATCAATGAATGGAATTGTCGTAGCATTAGTACGTATATGGTAACCTCTTTGCTTCCTCTCTTTGTGCTGAAGATAATTGTATGGAGCAGTTTATGCTTTTGTTAAATGATGTGTTTTTTTACTTTTTCATCAGGATTTTCAGTTGGATGAGCAAGGTTTTTGTGAATTGATCAAACATTCTGGGTGTCCATCAGAGTTTATTGAGGTTACATTGAAGTGCTGTAAGGTATGTGTGTGTGTGTGTGTGTGTGTGTGTGTGTGTGTTCTAATGGTGGTACATTGCACTGTGGAGTCATAATTCAATTAATTCAGTATACCTCATTGATTAAATTTTACTTGCTTTTTCCATTTGAAGCTATTACCAATTGAACGACCCACATTCAGTGATGTCGTGAGGAAACTTGAAGAAGTGGAAGAAGTGTTGGACAACTCAACTGATGCCATCAGTTCAGATCAAGATCTCGAAGTTAATGTATCTACCCTAACCAACGGAGTGTCGCCACCAATCAATGCTTGGACTCCCAAACAACAAGTCACTCGTTGTAAGTCAATAGAAACGGCTGTCTGATACAGTGGAGAATCTTGGAGTTCATTGGCTTCTGTACTGTATTGTATATAGTTGTTTTACTAACCTTTTGTGCTTGTTTTATTGTGAATTAATCTTTTTTGATACATAATAATTGTTGATGTCCAACCTGCATGTGTACATGTAGAGTTGTTTGTTTTTGTTTTTGTTTATCTGTTGTACGTGGGTATGTTGCAATTGTATGCATATTAATTAACTGAATCAGACAGGAGTGAAGCATATGTATATACTTGATTGGTAAGGAATGATAATGATAATATTATACTGTGTAGTGGAATCAGTTTGTAATCTGTAGGTAATGACCCAATCTCTTTAGTTCCTTTAGCTATTAGCTTAGTTTCTATTAACTGTGTGTGTGTGTGTGTGTAGCTTTAAACATAATTAAAATATTATTATAATATAAAATTCAATGTACATGTATATATACTGCATACATTACTATGTACATAATGTATTGTATATGGGTATTCTACAAAGACACCACCGGTGCAATATATTTGATAATGCATAGCTTACTCTGGTCCATCAAAACCTTTTAAACCTAAGAAGACGCTTAAGGGATTCAAGTACAGGGGGTGGGGGTAGCCCCATGAGTTTTCAACTTCAATTACTTGTTTTGATTATTTGCAAATATAAAGTGTAATACGTATGTACGTACTTGTAAAACAAAATTAATTTGAAAATAATTTACATGTATGTGATATGATCAAATCTAGATTACTGCACAGAAACAGACCAATCAAAGTTTGGACCTGAAATTTGTACTCTTTTCGGGGTTGAGACATTCTTCAACCAAACCCATCACATCCAGGGCACAACCCCACGAAAAATTCACTCCAAATCCGGAATGACCGTAATTGTGTATGATGCATTTTCCAGGAACAACAGTCTCCCTCTCCAAGCGGATGTTAGGCCGGTGTGGTCTTAGAGCTACCCATTCCTTCAACACTGGAGCCAACCTGAGAGAAGGTACAATCGGAGTGAGCTGGTTCAAAACCACCTCTCGTACTGCAGGATCAGGTTGGCTGTCGGTCTTCCCATTGGCCTTGATTCCCCCAAGAAACACATCACTCACTCGCGGGAAGATGTTGAGGTATATATATTCCTCTCCCCTATCTTCCAAGTCACTTTTGATGAAATACTTGATGTGGGGTGCCTTTACAGTGAGTCCTTGGCCCCATAGTGGCACCATTTCAGGATCGGGTACCAAATCCCTGGCTCCCAGCCCAGAACAGTTGACTACAATGTCATATTTATCGAAGAGTTCGAATAAGTGTCTCACATGTTTCGTTACCATAGGAACATCTTTCTTCTTCAACTGCTCCATCAACCAAGGCAGATATCTTGTACAGTCAATTGAATATGTTCCAAAGAACCAACACATAGGGAGATTTGGGAGGCTCATGGCGGCACGTTCCTCCTCGGGGACTTCTCGTAGGCCAATTACATCATTTTTAAACCACGGGTCGGTTACTTTCCTCGAATACATGTAGTAGCCGAAGACCAGTGATACGCCTGTTTTTTCCCCATCTTCTGACCTGTGTAGACGGTGAAAGTTCTTGACACCTTCCCTGAACCACTTTCTCCTCTTTTCCGTGTCCTTATTACCCGATGGTGGACCTGGTTCTGGACAAGCAAGAGCACCTGAACAATCACTCGTCGTGTCCGGAGTGAATCGATCAGAGACAACCGTGAGGGATAACTCGGGGTGTTTCTCTTTCAAGCATAGCGCACAAGACAAACCGATAACTCCTGCGCCTACAATAACAACCTTCACTGTCGGGACAGCCAAAACATCCGCCATTTTATTTACGACTTGCTGGCCAGGACACGCCCCGTCAAAGGTGTCCCAAATAAATTGGATAGATATAACACAGGTCTGGAAATCCGAAAACTTAGTTCGAACCATAGATTTGTATTACCTATGTTCGAACCACTTATAGATCAGTGAAGTATATGTACAAACAATAGTTATCATCTCTTTTATGAGGTAGAGGCATAGTCCTTGTAAGCACAGGTGATAACTACCTGATAGCAGAATGTTCTGAACTGGTTGACCACTGCTGTCTTATTCACAGGCATGAGGCAATACAGTGGAACCTCTCTATTACAAACCTCTAAAATGTGGAAACCTCTATAATAAGGACACCATTCTGTGTCCCAGTGTAGTACTGTAGTGTATTAAGTGACCTCTGATTTGAGGAAACCTCTGTAATAAGGACTAATCTTAAGGTCCCAAAGTGTCCTTAATAGAGAGGCTCCACTGTATACAAATTCAGCACATTTGAACATATTGTGTAAAATGTGATCGTGATTTGCATTCTCTGACGTACCCTTTGTGACCCAAATAGGCCTCTCAGAATATGCAAACACATTGTTATAACTATTATTGTCGGAGTCTTCGTACATGCACAAGTCAATCATTAATTTGTTGATGGCAGCAACTGAAAGTCAAGAGAGTGGCATGTATAATAGAAGGGGCAGTTTATTTATATGTATATGGTTGTAAAACATATTACTGTATGTACAGACAAAACACACAATACAATAAACAAAGAATTTGTCCAGTGTGTAGCACACACAAGCACACTATAGCATGTAGTCGTAGTCTCATCCCTAGGTTGACCAATCCCCCCCTTGTACAGTGATGGTCTGAAGACAAGGCTAATGTACATAGTCACAGATATACGTGCATAATATAATACTCCCACTGCAGCCTATTGATCTGTTAGCCCGCTGAGCTGAGGTTACAATGTCGTGAATTAAAAATATGTCCTTTGTTATCTGTCTATTTCATGTACTGTGTAATTTGTATAATGTTGATTATCACACAAAAGGCACACTAGACAATCACATGGTACATTGCTGTGGTACAGTTTGTAATTTTAACACAGATGAGTCTCAATCTGTAAAGATCTCGAGGGGACGTTCATGACTAAACAAATGGAAGACGCTTCACTTTCTTGCTCGCAGTTTCTTCCTTGATTAATTTTTCCTGAAACTCTTCAATTTGTTCTGTAATCATAGTAAAATATTCATCTTAGTTTGAGTTGAAATTTTAAATACAGACACTCCCATGCATCTAGTGTGTGTGTGCGTGCGTGTGTGTACGTACGTATGTATGTGGTGTGCGTGTGTGTTGTGTGTACACATTCTTCAAAACGTACTCAACAAACAAGCTATTTTGCTTTGTTTCTCCAACAGAATAGACTTTAGGGCAGGTACATACTCTACGAGTGAAGAAATCACAAGGGCACAAATAAGCATACCAGTCTCAATAATGTATAAAATTGTTCCTCACCATCTCTATTGTACTCAGGTCCTTCGGTTTGGTTGAATAACTGCTTCTCCTCGTGTAGGAACCTTTCTGATTCCTCCAACATATCTCTGTGCTTCTCAATCAAAGCCTCTTCCGCCTCTACTAAATTCATGACTGCCTCGTGAAAGGTGATAAGCTCAAGGGATGTGTCGCCATCACTTCCAGATTCCTACATGAATGTATTCACATACATAATATCATGAAGGAGAATGTGTACATACACCCATACTGAAGGTTAGCAGGATTGCAAGGTATCATAGCCAATGTGACATGTCCATATTTTTGCACACAGTCAAATACGTATGCTGTACCTTCTTCAAGTGTCTATGAAGCATCTGGAGGTCTGAGTTAGCAGGGCTAAGGCCATTATGAGATGGAACTTCTTCCTCTGCAGATGACCTTCCCTCGTCGTCTTCAGGGGGAAAACCATTATTCACCTGCTTGGGGTTGCCAGCACCACGAGGGCCACGTCTTCCACCAGGAGTGAGTTCTTTTACTCTGATGATATGCATATACGTACATACGTACGTATGTACACAAATTCATCATCAAATAACATAAAATATAGTTGTAGCATTATATACGTACATACATACGTACATGTGTACATACGTACGGTATGTGTGTATGATAATTAAATATATGTGCATATATCAGTAACATGCAGTAGGTAATGTACATATGAACACATGAGATCTAACAAGAATTCTGAAATTTGTACCTGTCAGCATATCGTAGGGTGTTCAACGTATGTTCACAGCAAGAAAATCCCGGAGAAACCATTGCTATCTGTACAGAGTGCAGCACATACATGTGTACGTATGGATATGGCTTGGTTGTGCAATGATAAGGTACTCACCATACATGTACGAGAGTTATCCCCAACGAAAGAGTCTCTTAGAACCTGTTCATAGGATGAAACAGTTGTGTACGTACATATGTATGTATTAGTCACAACAGTTGGTTTTTTTTCATAGTGCTTAGATTATGTGTATACGTACATTGATGCACTGCATATCCAGTTGTAGGTAGGTACGTATTTAGTTGAATATGTACAGTAACAATTAATGTGGAAGGGTACACTGTATGTATGACTCTGCATATGTACGTACATACAAATGTGCTGCACACAGGGCACCCTTCTCCATCATGTGTGTGGTTACATACATACATGCAAAGTTTAATGTTTGTACATACATGCACACCTGTGTTAAAACACTTCCTCTGAATGGAAGGTGACTTCCTTTGCGACCCAAAGCTCTGATACACTCCTTCGTGTTGGTAAACAGAAAAAAACAAAACAAGAAGGCAGACAGATACATCCTCCTGTAGCATGTGATGTACATAATTATTGTAGCATGAATAGTGAATTCTCACTATTCTACTGGATTTAATGAAGACAAAATTGTGGCAGATTAATACATACGTAAGTTTGGCCGACTATTGAAATCATTAATATGAATGTGCATAAATAAATTTGAACACCAAAGTGATGATGGGTAAACAAAGATTCACTGACCTACGGGAGTACTAATTGTTAGGGTTTACATGTGGAATACCACATAAGTACCTTCAAGGCAAGCAAGCTTTTGTTAATCTCAGCACCTTCCATCCTTGTTTGCCTATCGGATGTTGACGTATCTGCTCCTCTCTCATTTCCGGCCAAATCAATGAGTGAAAACTTCCCATGCAGTCTCTTGGTAGTTCTAAAGGTAGAAGAGGCATACATGTATTAATGTACGTACAGTGTACATATGTAGGGTATATTACCACAGTGGGCAATTCATTCACAACATACCGTTTTCTTAAAATAAGTTGGAACACTGCATGTGATCTGGAAGAATGCTGATTGGCTGATGTCGTACCTGAAGTCCTACACATGTAGGTACAGAATATGTACAAAAGTTACACTCATACCTACGTACATACACCTATGCCAGTAACATATTTTATATGTATGCATATAGTATAATATGGTACATACATTACTATACAGTGTACAGTCCAGCTTGCTTAGTAAGTACGTACATTGAAGGGCACACCGAATCTGTACTTCTTATCAGAGGTACTTACGTACTATCAGTACCGGTTGACATAGTGTACATGAGCTAGGGACTGAGTGAGGTGTACTCATTAACCAGGAGTATGTACTAATCCAGGTACTTACTAAGCAAGTTGCACTGCACTGTTTATACATGGGATGCCACGTGGATTACAGACCTAGCTTTGTTCCCGACACTGATGAGCTGTAGGACATCTTCAACAGAAGTGACTTCACTCTCAGTCAAGCCCACCACCTGAACAAAACACACACATACGTATGTATCTTGGTAAGGTGATATGTACTGTATGTACATATGCACATACGTACGTATGTACACCATGGTGTGTAGGCAGAATACTAGTGGATCCAAGAAAAAACAGGCTCATATCTACAATGTAAGCCTGTTTCCTTTGATATGCATATCTCTGAGTCAATAATAGATTGGACTCATAGTAGTTTCAGGTTACTGAAATTCAGGTAATTCAGGTAACTGAAACTCCAAGCTCCTAGGCTTATTGAGGACTGAGGGTCAAGATCTCTGTACCATAACAGTATTTTTTTTTACTAAAAAACTCCTGCAGGCAACCACAGGTGATCTACAGGTTATCACCCAATTACATACAAGGACAGTAGCCAAAACAGAATACAATACCGATGTGAACTTGGTAATACTAATTTGCCTCCCATTTGCTAAGGCATGTCTTATTACATGCTTTGAAGTTGTAGAGGTGACAATAGGTTAATTGACACCAGTCTGTGGTGCATCTGTATTTACGAGTATGTACGTATGTGACAATGAACCCCAGGTACGTATATATAGCCAGCACTTTGCCATGGTGATAGAAGACTAACAAACAAGTACAGATTGTATGTACATATTACGTATATTATTCAAAGATGTACTGTATACAGGTACACTTATATGTACATACAAGTGCCCTGAAAAGTCTAGTAGAAGCAGTGATTAGCATAAATTGTCAGTACATACGTATGTACGTACGTATACACAAACCTGAACTTGTGCCTTTCCATCTTCTAATACTCGCAACTTCTTTTTGTTGTGAAGAAGATCAAACACCTGCAGAGAGGATAGACACAAGTGCTCAGTAAAGGGAATGATTCTGTAATGTTGTATGAATGTATGTGAGTAGATCAATACATATGCACCCTGATACTGTATCATATGCACCCTGATACTGTATGTGTACAATTGCATAGACATCCAACATGGACATACTCATATATGTAACATTATCACATGCAACCCCCTACCTACGAGATGGATACCATGTGATTTACGTCTGTACACATTATGTGTATATATGTGAGTGGGGGTGAGCTTTATGAAGAAGTCATTCTTTGTAAACACACACACACACACGCACACACACACACACACACACACACACACACACACACACACACACACACACACACACACACACAAAGCTTCGCGTGGACACATACGTATGTATGTACCTTGCCACAATAGATCTCAAAGAAGCTGGCACAAACAATGAGATCTTTGCTCCTGTGTTTTGAGGTCCGTTGTAATTTGAATATATCTGCTGCTGCCATAGCATAGATGCCTTTGCGAGCATCCTGGTCTTTGCCAGAAGTGAAGCTTCCACCCATAGTCTGTAGGTGAGGTAAGGTGGGTAAAAGAAATGGTTTGGTACATGTGTAAGAGAACCACAACAATTCTACACAGGACATACATACGTATGTAATGCTGGAAGGTATATACAGTATGACTGTATGCCAATCACTTACTTAATATGCTGTGCACACATATGTACATACGTATGTACATACCGTATGTACATTATAGATTATACATTACACACATATTATATAGATATTTACGTACGTACATACGTACGTACATACAAGAGAACATTACACATAGATACGTATAAACATGCTGTAACTAAACACTTATATTGATAATTGAATTAATTCATATTAGATCAGGATTATTTGTATATTATTTATTGGATCAGCATTGAATTTGATATCTCAATTAACACTAAACCACAATATTACCGGTTCATATCATACCCATCCAAGGTTTCAGCCATGATAATATTATATCTAATGTGACTAAGTGATAGTTGCATAAAATACTGTTTATCAACATTTTAGAAAAAAAAAACAATCCAACTTTAAGATAACGAGTACGAATTACCTGCCCTACGGGCGTATTTGTTCATAAACGTGTCATACAAATGGCACCTTTCAAGTACGGGGATAGTATGGTTTTGTTCAAATTCTAGAAGAAAGGCCTAAAACGAAATGCCGACCCCCTTAGTATACTTCACGGGTGCCGCCAAGAAGGATTGGGGAGTTTGATGTCGATTGCATGCGAACTGAAGGAGGAGTTTGCGAACAAACAAACAGAGACCCCGTAAATTATAGTAAGATGATGACTTTCTTACCATCCACCATTCAATAGTCACTATGGTCATAATGCTTACAACTGACAATCAATTTTAGGAATCACCCAACACTACTGTATATACGTATGTACAACAAGTCTGTGGCTCACATGTGTCTTTCCACTGCCAGTCTGACCATATGCAAAGCAGGTTGCCATTCCATTATCGAAGATAGTATGCACCAGAGGACGAGCGGTGAATTTGTACACCATTTCATTTGTAGTAGACTCATCAAATGAGTAGTCGAAACAGAACTCGTGATTCTCCAGAAACTTTGTCAAGTCCACCTTTTGCTTTGGTTCATGCACCTGTGTGGATGTGTAAGCGGATGGATTGCAATGGCTAGAAATGTACCTGTATGTACGTATGTATGTACATACCATATAGTGGGAAATTTTTGCAGGACAAATTTTTTGCAGATGGCTCCAAAAATGAAAATTCACGAATGCTGGCCACAGTCGCGTGATAGAACAACGAGAACGCCTTAATTCGCAGATTTTAGGCCAACCATGAAATTCGCAAAAATTTTGTTCCGCGAAAATTCCCCGCTATATGGTACATACATTCTCATGAACATATTATACGTATTTACAGTCACATGAATGAAAAGATGAAGCAGGGGCCTCACACATACGTACAATGCATATATTATACATGTTACACCATGACTTACTCACAAGTATAGTTTCAGAATCACGGACAGTGAGTACATCAATGATCTTTTTTGCCTTCTCTGAAACAATGTATTTGTGATAGTAGTGACATCATAACTTAATCTGCTCATACAAAAGCAAACCTTTCCCATTGAGTGGTCTCTTTCTCACACAAACAGATATTTTACTCTCTACAGCTTCGTCCTCAAACTGCAGTGGATTCAGCTGCAACTTAGCACGATATTCGGTGATCATCCTGAGAAACTCCCAGTTTGGATTGGATGGATCGTAATCCTTGATATCAAATGTACATACATGGAGATTACAGTCACGTGTCAAGATAATTACATTGGTATTTATGTTTATAACTACGTACATACATATGTGTTATATACGTATGTAGTACCCACATACAAACGTATATACATACGTACATACTTGCAATCTAGCGATATGGTCTTCCTTATTCTTAGCTCTGTCAGGATTAGAGAATAAAATGACAATGATGAATTACACATGAAGCAAGTACTTTACATGTACGTATATATAACAAAAATATCCAATTGAGAAGGCATGAAGTTTTCATACATGTGTATTTGCACCTTCTTTCTTCTCTCTTCTTCTGGAGTTTCTCTACTTCTTTTACACAGTTTGACTTCCTTACTTTACTCTTCTTCTCTTCCACAGGACTCTCCCTCAGAACAGATACCTCAGCTCCAGGTGGGATCTCTTCCTTGGCTAGTGCACTGGCATGGTTTTTAGGAAATTTGCTCTTAAACTCTTTCTTCACAGCTGAAGGCCTGGATTGTGGTCGGATGGGAGCTGAATCATCTGATCCGTTTTGTGAACCCACTCGTCCTCTGCTCTTCAGTGCACTCCTCTCAGCCACAGGTCTGGGCTTTTTCAGTCCAGAATTCAGACCAGCCTGGGAACGATCCTACAATTGGATACACATGAGTACACAGATAAATACGTATGTATATGCACAGGACTTCATTTTGTAGTTGAACAAGGGGTCCTTGTCCCCTCAGCCCAAATCTCGCTCCTCTTGTAAATTAATAAATTAACAATATATAATGAACGTAACATTGTCCTCTTGCTATCAAAATCTGAATTCCCCCTCACCCACTGTTTTCTCAAACTGGATCTGATGCACTTTGGGAAAAGAAACAAGCCTTATGGTCATCACACTTTGATAACCAGTAGAATCCCACTCAAGGAACACCTCAATAATTAGTTGATGTTCGTACTAGGACCCCTCTAGTCCAGTCCCAGCAATTCCACACTCAACATCAGAGCAGGATAACCTCACAACTAATAAATTCACTTTGAGTGGTCCCATGGGTGCTTTCAATTGTGAGGGTCAGATGTAATGTGTGTACAGCCAGTGTGGTATACGTATAATATGTAATCTCTTTCCATTATTGCATGCATACGTACGTATACGAACCATAAGTTCCAATCTAACTTCACATCAATGGTAAATACTACTGTAGCTCATACATACGGTGCTACCCTCAAGTCAATTGTAATAAAAACTCAGTGTACCCACACACACGGATACGAGTCGCACAGTCACGCCTACCTGCAAGATAGTTTTTCTATCCTCTCTCCGAGAAGAAGATGAGATCGGGCGGTCACTCTCTCTACTTGCGATAGAACGTTGGCGAGAACTAGAACGATTCGAAACGGTTAGTGGCTTCCTCAATTCAGGATTAAGGGCAAAAATCATATCAATATCGATTTCTTTCCCTTTTGTTTCTCCATTTTCGTACCATTCCACGGCAGCTACCTTTTTCTTTGTGTCTATTCCGGTTATAGCAGCTGCGTGCACGCGTCCTACATAGAATACAGAACGAAACACTCGTTATTATACGGAACATGGTACACTATTTCATATTAGCTCAAACACTCAAACTGACCGTCCGAACGCTGTATATTGACATTCATTCCGAGTTTAACCAACTTAAGGTCCATACCACTTCCTTGGCAGCGAGGATGACTCGGCAAGTTGGGCTCCAACAGTGCAAATTATCTAACCAATTATCGCAGTAGATAAGTGTGTACCGTACACTACAGTGTGCATTGAAGGGAATATTCAAATATTCTGCCAATTACTGCGCATGCGCAGAAAATGATGTCCAGTATTTTTGCGGGATGGGGAGGAAACTCCGATATTATTAAGAGGGCGTGGTCGGGTGAATGCATCAGCAAAGTTTCCATACAATGTCAGATATCGTACTCCTGAATTATACACTAGCCAAATTTTGATTTAAGCAATGGAGGGACCTTCTACCGTAGGACTTAAGGTAAAAGAATGCAAATACGTAGCTCCAGTGGACCTTGGAGTTACATTCGAGCTATTTTCTTTTATTCGATCTAGAGGGGTGCTGAGGAAGAACCAGAGGAGACAAGTGATCACAAAAGACCAGATTTCAAAGGTACAACAGAATATTCCAATATTAACGTATTTTTGAAACATCACAGGCGATTCCTTTTGTACCTTTGGAAGATGTAGTGCAGTCAAGTGTGGAGTCTTCGTCGATTAAAGGATTCGCTTTAAAACCTTCGACACTAAAGGCCCCATCGATTAAATTACCTGAATCCAAAGGTAGGAGTGAAGAACCTTCCGAAAGTATCGTTTTTGCGGGATTTAAACCGAAATTGGAACCTGATAAAAGCGTCTTCGGTGGATTGGGAACCAAGAAAAGCCCTGGGATGTTTCCCAATCCAAATTTGGATTTATCGACCAGGTCGGTATAAATGTAGCTCCCTTTTGTGTATCACATTGAGAGTGAAATTGTTTTTCACAGCCAATCAGCTGCTAGCAGAATATTTGGATCGAATTTAACACAAGTCGTATCCACCAGTGTGAGTACTGCATGTGAGCTTGTAGTGAAGTAACTTGGAGCGGGTATCTTTTGACAGAGTTAATGTTGACCTATGAACATGTGATGTGGAATTGACAAGTCTTCTGATGTAAAATCACCTATCTATGAAGGAAATGCTGACATGAACGTGTGTCAGTAGCTCAGTGTTAAGAGCCCTCCAGGTTATCAATTCTAAGTTGAACGGGTGCTCAAAGAATCCTGATTGCAATATTCTTCAGTCACGTGAAGCGGGCCAACATAATGTATTAATACTGAGTGCACTAAGTATATATGTAATCGCCTACTTGTGTTTTAGTGCTGTTGTGTGTTTTGCATATCTAGCGATGTTAGCAGATATCACTATTTGCTTGCTGTTCCACATGTATAGGGAAGCACTGGACTCAGTCATACAGAGACCTCAGCGTCAGTGACGTCCGTGTTCGGTGTGGGTCTCAAGGATCGAATAGTAGATAGTTTATCGGTTGCTAGACAACCAGAGGAGCTACCTCTTCGTCCTGTTCTTGGCTCCACCCCCATCGCCCACTCTGAGGAACTGCACACGAAACCTATTTTTGGTTCCTTTTTGAGAGAGAAAGTAATAAAAAGTACCACAGATGATCAAACTGTGAGTCACCTAGCAGCTGTACCTCATTTGCTTTGATTACAATTCATAATATACTGTGTCTGCATGTACGTATAATGCGTGCATGTACTGGATACACAGTGGACTACTTGTTCCAAGTGACCACTATCAAACTATCTGGTATGTAAGCTCTAGTACTCTGAATCCTCTTGTATAAGACCAGCTTTCTTGGTGTCTTGAGTGGTCCTTATGGACAGGTTCCACTGTACACTATACCATATGCCATGATAGAAAGACCGCCTGTCTACAGAGATCATCTTTTGCTGGTCCATTGGGTTGTCTTTATAGACAGGTTCCGCTGCACATAATGTTATATCCACATACATATATACACGTACGTACGTGCATACTTGTATCCCAGTGTGAGGTAAGATGAAAGGCGTAGCTGTTTGTCTATACCCTGTAGACACACAGCTAAGGTCTATCAGGCTCTATAGACACCTGTTACAGGCCTAACTGGATACCTTATAGTGGGAAATTTTCGCAGATTTCGCGGTTGGCCTAACATCCGCGAAAATTTCATCTGCAAATTAGGCGTTCTCGCTGCTCTGTCGTTTGACTCTGGCAAGCATCTGCGAAAATTTTATCCCTGAATTTTCATTTTTGGAGCTATTGCAAAAATTTTGTCCTGCAAAAATTTCCCTTATACAGTACTTTCTAATACCAATCAATTGATTTATCAATTGATTGGTATTTCAAATTCAGGCCTATTGTGACAGTTGTTAGGTTAATGGTAGCACCATTCAGAAGGGTACATGGGAAAGTGATAGATTAGACAGACCCCTGGGTTCTGCCCTCAAAGAATATCAAGTCTATTTTCTATGTAACCATCAATGCAGTCGGGATGTTTAATTTGCATCTCTTCACAGGAGAATCCGAAAGATGACGAACAGAAGGGTGACAATGATGCAGAGAATGAGGTCTCTTTGGTTGGAATGGGAAAAGACAACGGTTCACCAGTGAAATGCGGTGAGTCAGCAAAAGTACATGGTCCAACGGGTATTATGTATGCATGCTATAGACCTGTTAGGGTGGAATTTGGTGGAGAACTTGATTCCAGAGTCTGGTAGTCAGTTGTGTGGTAATGTGCCAAAATGTGAAAGATCGAAATTTTTCAGTCATCAGGCTAATTGCAGTGAAGCCTCTCTATTACAAACTTCTGAATTATTGCAAACACCTCTATAATAAGAACACCATTTTGTGTCCCAGTGTAGTAGTGTAGTGTATTAAATGACCTCTGAATTAAGGAAACTTCTGTAATAAAGACTAAAATTAAGGTCCCAAAGTGTCCTTAATAGAGAGGTTTGACTTTATGTACTTGGTGGGTATGACCCCTCACATGAACATGCTATGTACTGCTCATTTGAATTTGGAGTATATTTCATAGCGCCTCAACATTTTTAGTGAAATTGGAAATATTTCTCACACAGTATGGTTTACACACATGTGCATACTTATCATAGAGTGCGATAGCAATGCAATACACTGCATATAATATTGTGCAATACACAGTATTACTGTCTGCAGCTGTTGATATAAAAATTGTTATATTCCGACAATCTTCTCATTCCGACATGCTGCTCACTCCGACGGTCTTCTCATTCCGCTCATCCCTACCTTGTTCTTTCCCTTTTTTTGCTTGTTTAGGATAATATGGTATATGCAGTGTTTCCCCCAGAAAAAAATAAGGGGGGGGGGGGGGGAGGAGGTCACTATGAATGTTTTGATGTATCATTATCAATATTGCTTTAACACTTAACACAATAATATTATAAATCTTTATTCTAAAAAACATTTGTTGTCACAGAACAGAGAATAAAGGGGAGGAGTGCCCTGGTACCCCCCTTTGGGGGAAACCCTGGTATATGTGTGCTAATAGGATGATACTGTATATTATATCTGCTATGGATACAAGTATATAATATTATGTACATATAAGATACACACACGCCCTACATGTTTTCCTGTTTGTCGGCCAATTAGGAATTGGTGGTGCATGCGTAATTAAATTGATGTGAGTATTGGCTGAAATATGTATTTACGTATGTATGTGCTACAATTTGCGAAGACAAAGCATTGAATGATTTTCCTGCTATATGGTGTCTACAAATTATGTCCATTCATATGTAGATTCGGGTGATAGTCCTATTCCAGTGAAGGAAAGTGTTACAAAGAGTTCGCCTACCATCGAGACGGTATTTGGCAGCAGGGACCAGTCCTCTCTTAGTAGTCTCCCGGAGTTCCACCATCAAACTGGAGAGGAGAATGAGAAAGTTGTTCTTCAGGTACACACGCCTGTACACATGTACACACACACCCAACACACACACACACACACACACACACACACACACACACACACACACACAACACACACACACACACACACACACACGCATGCAGCACACAAACACACAAACACACACACACACACACACACACACACAAACACACACACACACACACAAACACACACATGTACATACACACTGATTATCATTGTACATACGTTGCATGTACATATGTGACCATTTTGTGTCCCTATATTAAACTTATGTATGTACGTACATTAATAATAGTACATTAGTACATTAATAATAATAATAATTAGTGTATAACTAATTAATAGTTGATGTACCTATGCATACATGTATATGCATGTAGACATGTACATAGGTACGTATATGCATATGTATTTCATACCTCAATTGTGCATAAATTGAATGTCTTCACTTCCATAGCGAGAATTGTCTGTTACTGTGCGTGTGTGTGTGTGTGTGTGTGTGGGAGAGAGAGAGAGAGAGAGAGAGAGAGAGAGAGAGAGAGAGAGAGAGAGAGAGAGAGAGAGAGAGAAATGGTGATTAGTGTGCACATTCTGTCTACTACCTTCTTCTCTCAGTTTCAAGCTAAACTGTTCACTTTTGAAAAGGAGACACAGTCATGGAAGGAGAAAGGCAGAGGCCTGATCAGTTTGAACGATATCTGTCAATCCACCTCAGAAGGAATTTTCCAGTCTCGATTAGGTGAGGCTTTTGTCAAACTTAACCGTATGAATATACATATGTACACTAGTACTGTATGTGATAGTTATATCCTGCCTATATAGGTGTGCTGCAGCAAATATAAAGTGCTAATTGATCTGTTAGCACTTTGCGCATAGTTCAATACAACATAATATGTTATATACAATAGAAATGTGTTTACTAATTTCCTGCCTCGTTCTCACGCAATTAATTCTAACACTAAAACCTGTCTGGTGACCTGTGCTGTATCACTGACCTGTGCTACATGGCTTATGTACGCACAGTTCATCACAGTACAACAATGAAGTAAATATCCATATACATAGCAATGAAGTAAGTACAGCAGATAATAACATAATTAAATGAAATACTGAATAATTAACGAGATAAGGAAATGGGAGCATGCACACCTATTGTACTACCTATTGTAATGGATACAAATTAAAATTTAGAATTTCAAATTTGATAGTGAAAGATTAAAATTACAGTAACACTTGCTTAGCACCAGAATTAAAAGAATATGCATGTACACACACCTGAAAGCACACACACATACATATGTAATATGTACGTATATGGATTCACCCATACCCTCAGACAGACCAGGTATATTCTACACCTGATACCCCACCGTCTGGACGGTCAACCAATTCCGTCCGACTCTGTTATATGGCCAAATTTGCTATCTTTGATATTTCATCATTGACAGTGATGAGAATGTCAGGTAGCCGTCGTCTCATCCTCAACACCAACATGTGGACAGAGATGAAGTGTGAGAAAGCAGATTCGAGGAGAGTTAGGTTCACCGGTCAGGATTTCGACACTGGTCAAATTAGAATATTCCTAGTCACAGTGAGTGGTTATTGTGTGTGTACTGTCATATTCAGGACGAAGTGTATGTACTATATATGTATATGTACGTATGTGTGTATTAGATCCCTCCATCTGTGTGTGAGTGAATGTGCATTAGTCATAGTGTACACTCCGTCATTTAGAGCAGGTTTTGCAAGATGAGCAAATTTCCAGGTTTAATTCATTTTGAAGGGTTATAATACCAGTCTAACACTATCCCCTTGGGGGAGTTGTAGGTGAACAGTAACAACCCACAAGGAAGGGGGTAACTTCATGTGTCTAAGGCGCTCTATCCCATCCTTAGCCATGCCATTTTCATACTGCACATGGTTTGTACAATACATGTTGTGTATGTTGTGTTTGCTTGTTAATTTTATTTGGGGATATGCACAACTACATAGTACTTATCTGATATAGCCTGTTGTACTCTGTAACACATGTATTGAACCTTAGTATGATTGTACATAGATGTACCGTATAGCGGGAAATTCTCACGGGACAAAATTTTTGCACATGGCTCTAGAAATGAAAATTCGTGGATGCTGGCCACAGTCACGTGATAGAACAACAAGAACGCCTTAATTCGCAGATTTTATTTCTCAGATGTTAGGCCAACTGCGAAATCTGCGAAAATTTTGTCCTGCGAATATTTCCCACTATACGGTATGTACTTCACAGGCATTCTTCTGTACATGTATATCACTGTACATATATGTTATGTACATTATATGTACAGCAAATTCTCATTAACCTGCCCCAATTCATGACTGAAAATGTGACAGGTTATTACGTTTGGTGGATCATCGAATCCAGCTTTGTTATGCACACACGTGAACTTGTACACAGAAATAATGAAGGATAAGGTAGTATATAAAATCCTACTGGATTGATCAGAATTCACTGTACGTTCATACAGAATAAATCCTCCCTCTTTTGTAGGGAGAATCCAGAAGTATAGGCAATTTATATTCGGCAATGGAGAAGAGGCTGTTTGCAATGAGGAAGAGTACAGAGAGAACAAGTGATGACAACTCAGACCAAGAGTCCAACCGACCGACTGCTGTATCCCCTCCCCTACACCCCTACAAGGTCGGCGCACAGGATGGTGTGCAAACAGAGAGCCTCTCACACACACGGGCTGAGGTTGGAGGGAATTCACCCAGTGTAGTGGTAGGATTTGACAAGCACACAGCAGAGGAAGACAGTGTATTGAAGAGTGAGGGTAAGGGAAGGGTGGCTGTGATCGTTGACAGCACAGAAGAAGGACGACAACACAACACAGAGGAGTTCTCCATGAATAGTACAAGTACCCATACCAGCACAAACGAGACTGTATGAAGAGTAGTTTTTCATTGCATGCATGTGTTTGTGTGTGTGTGTGTATATTCATAAGGTCAATACTCATTCTTTGTGTTCGTTTATGTACATTCAATGGGATTTAGCTTTTTTATTGTATACCAAGATTCAGGATACTTGCGTATATATTATACACACTATTATGTATTTGCTCCTTTCGATGTATGTACTGTAGGTATTTTAATAGTTACTGTATATTTTATGCAATAGTAGTAATAGTTATTGTATGACCAATTGGTCATACAATAACTTACTTGTTGTATGCGCCCTCTAGCGCTTAGTTTTCTGGCGGGAGGTTGGTACCTGTTTTTCAGTAGCTGCTATGGCTGAAATGACTTCGAAACGTGCTGCCATCGAGGCGTTTCAACTTCGATATCGACGACGACGACTTCGCGATTATGTCCAAACTTTTTCAACCCAACAACACACAGCTATCTAGCTACATCGTGTGGTCTCCGGCAAAACCTTCGCTGCATGGCTTGAAGAACGGAATAAACACAAGCCTCAAGCGAAGTGCCCTGAAAACGTGCTAATGACTGAAAAGAAAGCCACTCTTGCGTATTGGCTTGGTTCATTTGTGACGGAGGCAAGGAAATAAGACGGCGCGACGACTTATTCTCCGAAAATCCTCCGCGTTCTTTTAATAGCAATTCAGCGGCGCATCAGAGCCATGAAACCGAGCAAGCCTGTTAATTTTTTCGCCGATTCGGAGTTCCACCTCATTCAGAATAAACACAATTGTTACAATGATTCAGATTGTTATGATAACATGGGCGCATAAAGCTGACAATTACTAATCGAGCACACTTGCGGTTGAAAAGGTCAAAAAAGTGTGCAATTACAAAAAACAATGCACACTTTTTCCTTTGATGTTAACCACAACCATACAACAAACTAAGTTACGAACCACATCCCCGAGTGTGTACAGTGGAATATCTTTTCAAAAAGAAACTTTCAAAAGGTTAAAATCAGAAAGATTCACCACTGTTTAATTTTAAAGTTCATGCTATAATATTGTAGTGTTGTGAAATACAATTTTGTCCAAGGGAAAGTGGTTGCATGAACTATGGTGGAACCTGTTTCAATGTTGTCACAACGTATGAGATCTCATATACAGTGGAACCTGTCTAATATGGTCACCTATGGGACCTCATGTACTGTGGAACCTGTCTAATGTGGTCACCTATGGGACCTTGTGTACAGTGGAACCTGGCTAATGTGCTCATGCACCTATTGGACCTCATGTACAGTGAAAGTTTTCTATAGTAATATACTTTTCTAAGTGTTCTCTATTGAAAGTTGTCTACACACCTTGCGGTCAGTGCACCTGGCAGTGTATAATCCACTGCTCATGCATGCACTGGGACTCTCGATTTTATGGCTTCATTAATAATTTGATACACGTTAGTTAGTACCGATCAATTAAATCAATATTAAACATGATTTGTGTAATTGTACAGTACATAAAATATATGATATATAAATGTATGTCATGCAATATAACAGTATTATATTTGAATATCCATACTCAATTTTAATATATATATATATATAATATATATATAATATATATACACCTACTAATTATACACAATATAGGTGGTATAGTAATACATATACGGACAGATGTACATGGACTATTAATTATATAAAGGTTGGTATTTGCAAGCTTCAATGATTATAAAAATCAATACATATTAAATCTGAGATAAAACGGTGATGAATAGATTTAACATGGACTGGATAAAAAAGTAGCAGAATTGTTTTAATTTTGTGTGTTCTACATAACTCGTAAACACACGTAGTACAACAGTGAAGATCACTGATCTGAGGATCTGACAAGGGCATTCATCTGGGAGGCTAGGTGTGCAAACACACTTTGAAGTTCCTCGCTATTTGTCATGAACTTGGCAAACAGACTGAGCTCTTGTTGCAGAATTGTGTCTTTCTCGATCGTCTGAAAGGAAAAGGGAAACAAAAGTATGTTAAAGTGCAGTACATGTACAAGGAGCTCATCCACGCTGGACATGGTTCCTGTAGGGGAACAACTGAGAGGGAGGGTTATGTGTGGGCTAGTGAGTGCTATACGAGCTCTACGCATAGCTGACGAATGGGAGGGGTAGGGGGGTAAGGGGAATTGGCACCCCTTAAAGAAGAGCAATGTATTGTCTCAGTGAACACTGAGGTAGGATTATTACACGGGGGGAGTGAACACTGAGGTAGGATTATTACACGGGGGGTGGGGGTGGGGGGACCTGTACCATTGAGCAGACTTACAGTAACACACAGACAGACAGAAAAACATAGATAGAGGGAGACAGGGAATGCACCTTCTTCTTCATATCTCTGGTATGCAAGGAGTCCCTCATCTTGGCTTGTACTTCACCCAACACTCTCTTCATTTCATCAACGTGCAATTTGAGGTCAGGGTTACAAGCTACGTAATCTCCAGAGCAGTCAGAGAAAACAGCACTGCGGAGGGTTGCCATGGCTCTTTCCCTACGGGATAAAAAACATCTGACATTGTACTAACTTTCACAAATCTCAGAAATTTGCTCAATGCAGATTTTTTGGATAAGCATAGTTGATAGGTTTTGATAATTTCTTGTTTGAAATGATCAATCTCTGATTAAGTAAGACTTTCGGCAAGTGGAATTTATTTCAGTGTCTGTGAAGGTTTAACTCATTCAGACTTCACTGTACAGTGAAGCTGATTTCAATGTTCCTTGATATTCATTATAACGAGATTCTACAACACATGAGGTACGTATATGTATGTATATACATGTACATACTGCACACAGGGTACAGGCCTACTACACATACACATGTCATGATGAATACTCCAGTGAATGTTTTATTGGGTACTGTGTGTTCACTCACAGTTCAGCGATACGACGTTGACACTCCATACTGTTGCTCTTTATCCCTTCTTTAGAAGCGCTGATCTTGTCGGTCAGGGCTTTGAGTTGGGATGAAATGCCAGCATAAGTCAGTATGGCGCCACTGTCTTCTGGGGAGACATCTTGACAACCTAAAAATTAACACGTGTGGGAATGGTAATGATACACATGTGGTATATAGGATTGGACAGGTTGTAATCTGGATGCACATACTGTATTTTATACACTACAGTACTACATACACCGGGACACAGAATGGTATCCTTGTTATAGAGGTTTCAGCAATTCAGAGGTTTGTAAAGAGAGACTTCACTGTACATGGTATGTATGTATTTTCTATATTTTCTATATTTATTATTATTTACAATAATACACACCATATAGCGGAAAAGTTTCGCAGACAAAAATTTTTGCAAATTTCACAAAGAAACTGGTATTCGCAAAAGTTTTATTCGTGAACACCCGATGACGTAATCGTCTGACAATCAATAAATACTTTAGGCGTTTAAAACGGGAAACATGTTGTCTCAAAATTGAGCGATTTGCGAAAGTTTTGCCCAGCGAAACTTTCTGTCCGTACGGTATTGTATACATTCAGCTACAGGAAACATGATGTGTTATGTATGACATTGTATGTATGTAAGTACGTATGTATGTACAGTATGTATGTATGTACGTATGTATGTACATATGTATGTACGTATGTATGTATGTAGGTAGGTAGGAAGTAGCATTATGTTTGACTTAATAACCCAAACCAACAGTATTCAAATGTGCTTGATGTGCATACCATCCCCTTGTATGTACATATGTACGACGTTTCAGTGTATTTTTCAGATCGCAAAAAGTATCAAACGTCGTTACACCATCAGTGTTGTGATGGCATCAATATCCTCATCACGTTACCCACCTTCCAGCAGGGAGTGAACTGCCAAAGACGTGTGATCCCGAGAATGTATGGCCACTTTGGGTTTTCTCGAAGGCAAAAGAGAAGGGTTCCTGAGAGCTTTCTGGCATTAGAACAGGGTCAAGGTGTCAACTAGCATTGTGTGGTTATCATACACAAACATATCTCCAATACACTACACGGTGTACGAACAATGATACATACATGCAACATACGTACGTACATACATACATAATATATACACATACAGTATTTGCATACACACATGCTATGCAGAAAGTGATGCATACATATAGTTCACACACGGAATTATGCAAAAATTACAAGCAACACGTACATTCATACATTTACAGTTCAGTACCGAACAGCGGGATATTCTTGCAAGGCTCTACTGTGTGATATCGTACATACGTCAGTTGAATTTAGCAAATTATAACTTCAGAATGGGTGTTTTTGAAAATTACCAAGTTTCTTCTGTGAAAATCCCCACCACAAAGCATACTAAACATTGGGACTGTACGTGCACAGGCATCACACAGTTCACACGAAATGCGTACAACGTGTAGAGATTTGAAAGTGTGAGATACGGTCCTTTCCCTGAACTCCCCACTCCACCCGTCCAGCTGTCGCTGTAGCACCACGAGGAGACGATGGGTCTGGTGGTGTTTCCTCAGCTCCAGTTGGAGAAGAAGAGACAACACTTGGTATCTGCTACGTTGCTGGTTGAGCCCTTCGATCAGCTACAGTATGTGCACAAGGGGAAGAAGAGCAGGATGGAGTAACATGCCTGAGTGGTGATCAGCATCTACAAAGTACTTCCATAGATGATATTGTGTTATCGAAATGTTCTAAGCTTAATAAAGTCAGGTACCCTGTGATGGCGAAGATTATTAATTAGATTGATAGTATTATTGCTATTATCATCAAGTTAGTTATATCCTGGTTGAGGGGTAGATCAAAGGAAAAACTGTGCATATATAAGCCATGTAGCACAGGTCACCAGACAGGTTTCATTGTTAGGATTAATTGTGGAGAACAAGGCAGGAAAATTGTGAAAACATTTCTATTGCTTAAATTATGACATTGTTGTATTTGACTATGACATTATGACATTGTTGTATTTGACTATGTGCATATGTGTATTATACACACTATAAATTGACTATCATTTACAATACCAGGATACAACTATTACATAGGTACATACCGTATAATGTATGTGTTGCACACACTACAAGTGCTCGCAATTCTGGTTTCAATTCCAGAATTTTAATGGCACTCAACATGTACGCACATGTGTTTGATAGTATTGGATCTGATCTATGTGAATATATGTACATGATGGTAGGAGGTACGTATACTCTATGTACAGTAATTCTAAACTGATGTGTGACCACATCAAAGGATTTATTGTGTCTGTATATTTCATACAGATCTATATCGCCCTATATTTTAGTATGGTGGGAAAATACAGATACGTGTCATTTTCTAACACGGAAACTACTGGTTAACCTCCAAAAAGTATCCATTGTTGAAGTATTCGAATAGTTTACAGTCACTTGGAATCTTCAGAGCATTTAGCATCTGTTTAGATGTAGCATAACCTCCCTCCTCGTTGTACGATATCCACGTATGGAGGCGCTTAAAAGGATCAGTTTAGAAGCCGATTATAACCCGCCTCCTCGTTGTATGATATTCATAAGCACTCCACCCTCGGGCGCTTCGCGCCCTCGGGCGTCGTGCTTATAAATATCATACAACTCGGAGGCGGGTTATAACCTATACGTACAGACCTTGTCCTGCTTTGAGATGAAATAGTTCAGCCTGGCTAATTTCAAATCACACTTCCTGTGTGCAAACTTTGAAACTTGCAGTTTAGCCAGAGTGTGCACTTCCCCGTGCAGCCTCTGCTGCATCAACGCCAATTCTTGTTTCAGCTTGGACATATGTTGGTGTATGTGAGCTTCTCGTTCCTTCAGAACACCCAGATCTACTGCATCATCAATATCGGACTGGGTCGTATCTTCCAGCTTCCTGGTCAGGTATTCACAGGCTGCTTTCAAGTGCTGTTCGGCTCCCTCGGAGCTGATCAGACTAAGCTGGGTTTCCTGCAAACTGTGCACACACACAGTGAGATGACAAGAGTGGCTCATATGTAGGGAGACACGTTTACATGCTGTGTTCATCACCAGGAATTGGGATAAGGTTATGGTGGCTAACTACCGAAGTGGACAACAAGGTTGTTGTATCTAAAACGTCACTAGGAAGTGGATAATAAGGTTATTGTGTCTACGTAAAACGTCACTAGGAAGTGAACAATAAGGTTGTTGCATCTAAAACGTCACTAGGAAGTGGACAACAAGGCTGTTGTGTCTAACACCTCACTAGAAAGTGGACAACAAGGCTGTTGTGTCTAACATCTCACTAGGAGGACAACAATGATGTTGTGTCTAACATCTCACTAGGAGGACAACAAGGATGTTGTGTCTAACATGTCATAAGGAAGTAGACAACAAGGCTGTTGTGTCTAACATCTCACTAGGAGGACAACAAGGATGTTGTGTCTAACATCTCACTAGGAGGACAACAATGATGTTGTGTCTAACATGTCATAAGGAAGTGGAGCACAAATATGTACATACATACCTATGTATGCTACACTCAACATTAGACATTTGAACAACAAGCAAGCTTACTGAACTCAATAACAGGGACACAGTGACATAACTTCAATATGATATTCAAAAGTGAAGCCATTATCAACTATTTACAATAACGACCAACAAAACACACATTTTCTGAAGAATTTTCAGGTCAACTTGGAATTTCTGAAGCTGTTCCGGAGGTAACCCTTTGATGAGAAAACTCTGTGAGCTGTTGAGGTCAAACACTGTTTCTTCTTCCTCGCTGGTGTTAATAATGCAGGCCAGGCTCTGCAGATGCTGGGATTTGGCGTATTGGGTGAGGGCACTCATGAACCTGTGCTCACTCTCGAAGTAAGGCTGTAACGGTAGTCGTGATATGAAGGGATCTACCACCACGGCCACGTCTATAGAGTACAGCAATACATTAGGATAACAATGTAAGGCAGAAATGACATCCACATAAGATGAACAAGGTACAGAAGTGCTAATTACATGAGGCAAATAATGTACAACGGTGACGGTATAAGGCAAATAAGGTACAATTGTGATGTCCATATAAGGTGAATGATGAACAACTGTGATGTCCATATAAGGTGAATGATGAACAACTGTGATGTCCATATAAGGTGAATGATGAACAACTGTGATGTCCATATAAGGTGAATGATGTACATAGATAAGTGACACTCATACAACACAGCTAATCATGTACAGAATCAGTTGAGCACACCATTAGGCTGTAGTGAGTCATTGTGTAGCACAACAATGTTTGTGACGGTTCTTTCAACATTCTCCAAATGAGAATTGAACTGAAATAGAGAAACACAGAAGTAACATAATAAATGCACTGGTTAATGCATGCGTACACAGTAAGGATGAACATATACTTATGTACACAGGTCTCCCTCCCTCCCTCCCTCCCTCCCCCCTTCTCTCTCTCTCTCTCTCTCTCTCTCTCTCTCTCTCTCTCTCTCTCTCTCTCTCTCTCTCTCTCTTTCTCTCTCTCTCTCTCTCTTACACACCACACACACACACACACACACACAAGAATATGCAACAAGTACCTTTGTGTTGCTCTTTGAAACATTATCCAGAGACGTTTGCAACTGAACTGCAGAAGAAACCTCTTCCTTCTTCTTTGCTTCCTGTTCATCTGCTAGTGCTGCCCTGTGCATGCTGTACAGTGGAGATAAAAATGAAGATTTATGTTCATCCCAGACATCCATATGGTGCACAGTACAAGTGGACAGATTGTAAGATTTGTAGGAGCATAGTAATGGGTTGAATCTTCAAACAAGGAACACTTCCAAACAGAAATATGTATCCATTTTATACTATATTTCCACTGTTATGATTGGGCATCCATGTTATTACGGTCTTGCTACACAAGACCATAATAACATGGCTTCCAATTTGCCCACTTGCTACACAAAACCGTAACATATCATTGTGATTTGTATAGCAGTGTCATGAGGACTGAAACTCCTGTGCAACATATTCTGGTGCGTGTGTGTGCGGTTGTACAAGATCAACCAACCCGAGGTGTGTATGCATCTTCACCATCTTGTCCACCTGAGCCTGCTTCATCTGTAACTCTTCTTT
This sequence comes from Chondrilla cf. caribensis, assembly GCA_964020155.1. Taxonomy (NCBI): domain Eukaryota; kingdom Metazoa; phylum Porifera; class Demospongiae; order Chondrillida; family Chondrillidae; genus Chondrilla; species Chondrilla cf. caribensis. Next base: position 1,699,137 of record OZ026562.1, read on the forward strand.
GAGTCGGACATTTTCAGCACTGAAAAAATACACAAAAGGTGAAATAATAGTGTTGACACCATAAATACTATACATCCATGCAACCATAGATAATACATCATGATAATACATCATATACTGTACCTACAGTACATAATAGCAGAAAGTTGAATCAGTGTATGGCATGATTATATGAATAGTGGTGACATACTCACCATGGACTCTACACTGTATTCACATACGTATCTAACATATCTATTGTACATACATGGTAAAAACGAAATCAAATCATGCCAAACTCTGAGCAACAGGATGAAAAGGGTCCATTTCAAAATTAACAAGAGCAAACAAGGTTACACCATATGGTTTCTAGTGGAAGCAACTCCACATGTGGATTGCCATGTGTGAATGCGGACACTCAATTCCTGCTTGCAAGAACGACCTTGGGAACAACCGATATACTATCCTGGAAATCCACATTGAAGACACAAATGACAATACAACCACTTGCTATTGCAGGGAGTATACTTTACATAGACAATAAATGAGTGCATCAGTTTGGGCATCCCATAATTTCATTTATAGCATGCATATGTATACACGAATAATACCACAGATACTTGGCTTACAAACCGATTTTTCTTTAGAAAAGATAAATTCGCATGCATCCACGCCAAGAACTTTATTACGTCCTCTCTAGAGGCCACTTCTTCAGGTATAGATAACAGACTATGTCGTCCTTGCTCTGCCAACACGTCACAAGCAAGCGCCTGGAATCCATCCACTACTTTTTGCCCGCCAGAAGCCATCTTGCATGATGTCATGTAGCATGCGACGGTAAAGGCTACCGGAAGTGGTTTGGATCGTTTGTCGTATACCGGAAGTGGTTGAACTCGCCCCGTTCGAGTCGCATTCCAAACAGAAGATGTACAGAGGACCTGGAGGGAGCCCTCGAGGAAGCCCGCCATCTGCTTCAAGGCCATTTAACTCGCAGACGGTAAATTAGATCAATTCGTATGTTTAACAATACCGTGGACTCGTGAGCGTCTAGCCAGCGTGATTGTATCCCATGTTCATTACGGCCTGTTCTGAGGAGCTAGTCAAAAATTAGTCTAGTCGCTAGCATACCATCTTGTTAGCTAAGAGAGCATGGTGTGGATGCCGGAGTGACCACGTAAAAGGTTTTAGAGTGTAGTACCTCACTTCTGGGATAAGACGAGATTGTAACTGCTTTAAATTCTTTGGATTCCTATTGTCCTTAGAGTATACGTACATGGAACTCGTTCCATAGACCATAGAGTCTGTACATAGACACGCCTTCGTATTGTCTATTATAATTGGTATAGCTAACACTACCTGTATGACTGTTCGAATGTAGTACAGCGGAACATTGACCATCTGATACATCTACAATCCAACATCCCTTGTAGAAACTGACCATATTATCCTGAGACACAGCTGTGCTTGTGTGCTAGGAAACTTCATGTACTGGTCTGATTTAGACCCTTGTATTATTGTGTGTTCCCAGGTAGCATTTGATTCTGAAGGTTCCGCTGCACTAACAGTTGTCTTGGAGCCGTCTTATGATGGAAGCAGTATGTAGTGTTTTTGTGTGTACTGTTTTGTAGAATGATGTGTATTGCATGGAAGTGTTTACACTGTTTAATGATCTGTTGTACCACAGTAGAAATAAATAGGCTAAAAGGATGTCATTCACCTCTAAATGTATTTGCTTATTTGTTTATTCATTTGTTTATGTGTGCCTCTTAATGAGTGTTTGATTATTTACTAGCTCATTTATGTATTTATTCTGTCTTATATGACTGACCACTTGTCTCCTCCATAGCAAGCACTAAGACTAAGGCAAAATTCAGACCCATGGATGCCTGTACAGGTCGTACACAATGGAAGTAGTCCCCAGCAGGTCCCCCGGACCAGCCCGGCCATTGTTCCTAAGGGCTCCGGTTCTTCAAGGAAGTGCAAAACTCGATCACACTCGTTCAATTTACCTGCCTCGCGTCCTCTTATCAGAGAAGCAGAAACAAAGCAGCAGGATGGCAAATTCGAGTACATGGATTGCTTCCATTCCAAAAAGGGTCAGGAGGTGCTCTGTGATATGTGGGAATCTCAGGAATTGTGTGACGTCACTCTGCGAGTCAAGGGGCGGGAATTCAAGGCCCATAAGACCGTTCTGGCCAGCAGTAGTCCCTACTTTAGGGCCATGTTCACCTGTGGTCTCAGTGAATGCAAACAGTCCACAATTGACCTTGACACCATTAGTAGCCCAACTGTCATGGAATGTATCCTTCGCTACTTCTACTCCTCAAAGTTTACCATTGAGTCTGACTTGGTACAGGATGTTATACCAGCAGCTGATGTGTTGCAAGTCATCACGCTCAAAGATGCCTGTGCAGAATATCTTTTAAGGCAGCTTAGTATGGGCAACTGTCTGGGGGTGTATGCCTTTGCTGACATCCACAACTGTCACAAGCTGAAAGAGGAGGCATTGAAACTGATCCAGCGAAACTTTCCAGAATTGATCCTCACCAATGAGTACAAGCAGCTGTCTTATGACCACGTATTAAACCTGGTGTCTCTTGATCGCCTTGCTGTGTCCAGTGAAGGTAGAGTCTATGATGCTGTTATATGCTGGGTCAAACACAACATCAAAGAGAGACGCCGATACCTCAAGGACCTTTTGCTGCAGGTGAGTTGCGATTGTGTTGTGAGGATCCTCTCAGGCAGTGGGAATGGGGGATTTGTTCCAAAAACCTTAAATAAGTTCCACCTCCCAATCTCAAAAGGTAGCCTTATTGCTTCCAACTACCATTGCCTCTCCTTAACAGTGCTAAGTAGTCAGTTGCACAGTGGAAAAGGTGAATGGATACCATGTTAACTGAGCAAGGTTAGGTTCACAGATGGCTGGTAGAGATTAAATGGAATATGCATCTTAGTGAATGAGGCTCATATTTGCCGTAACTTATATGCAACAATTGCACAAGTGCCTCTCTCTGTGTGTCTGTGATGGATATTTTAACTGTTTTCCCATGTAGGTGCGTTTGCCTCTTCTTCCTAATGAAACCATTTTCGACCATGTTTACAAGGAACCATTGATCAAAGACGACCAAGAGTGCTGTCAGATACTCATGAATGCCCTGCAACTGAAGTGCCTTCCGGAGCGAGCAAGCAGCTCGACTGCGAAAGTGATGGTCACCCCTAGAAAGCTTCCTGGTAACAGCGTCCAGGTGTGTAAGTGGGGGATATGTTACATTGGTGTACTGTCCATGGTCCAGTGGACCTGAAAAAAGTGGTCTCCGCAGGTGGTGGTCTGTGTTATTTATTTAGAGGTATTTTACAGTGGGGGCCTGTCTATAAAGACCACTCAAGGGACCAGAAAACAGTGGTCTCTGTGGACAGGTAATCGTCATATGCAAGTAACTGTGAGTAATTAGTGGGACATACCGTATAGCGGGAAATTTTCACGGATTTCGCGATTGGCCTAACATCCGCGAAAATTTTATCTGCGAATTAGGCGTTTTCACTGTTCTGTCGCGTGACTCTGGCCAGCATCCGCGAAAATTTTATCTGCGAATTTTCATTTTTGGAGCCATCCTCAAAAATTTTGTCCCGTGAAAATTTCCTGCTATACGGTATTGGGTAATTCAATAGTAATCTACATATATGTATAATAGCAGTTGTTATACGTGTATGTGTTGAGTTTGTATTAGATGCAGTTTCTACTCATCCCACCTATGTACATAGTGTATGCATACGTATGTATGCTACATTTTTAGCTTTGTATGATTGATCTCTTTGCCCTGTGCTTGGAAATTACAAAGAGGCTGTCTACAAGATAGATTATAACAGCACATAAGTGTACTATGACAGCATTGCGGATTGTGTGTGATTGCGAGAGATTATATTGTACCGTTTATATATGATTATGATGGTAGTGATTATATTGTACAGTGAAACCTCTCTAATCCGACACTCAATGGGACCTGAGAATAATGTTGGATTAGGAGGTTGTTGGATTATGGAGTACCTCTTACCATACTTATGTATGGTGACTGTACCTCATATAATGGTCGGATTAGAGAGAATGTTGGATTACAGAGGTGTCGGATTAGCGAGGTTTCACTGTACCTGTATTTCTTTCCTGTGCTGTTGTTAGGTGGTGGCAGTGTTTGGCGGCATGGGCCGAACTGAACCTTGCACTTCTGCTGAATTCTATGTACACACTGTCAACCAGTGGCAGAGCTTGCCCTCGATGCGTTTACCTCGCTGGGGATCGGGTGTGGCTGTGATGGGCGGGGAGGTCTACATCGCCGGAGGAAGCGATAACCACTCAAGGTTGTACTCCGTGGAGAGGTTCGACACATTGTCCCTCCAGTGGAGTGCAGCTCCTCACATGAACGTGCCCAGAAATGGAGTGGGGTTGATTGCACACGAAGGTGAGTGTACAGTAAATTTTCACTAATCCATCACAGTTCATCTACAGTACCAGGAAATATTTGGCAGATTATTGAGTTTGTTGAAATGCCCAAATCATTGCTACATACACAAATGAAACCATGTACAGAAATGTTGGTGGATAAAAGGGTTTGGAGGATTAAAACATCTTCACTCTACACTACACACCAGTAGAAGTTTGAATTTTATACCATTGCTTGAATGGCACATACCCCTCTGTCAATGAAGATCCCTCTTGTGTGATTGTATGCTCCACTTTGCTGGCATGCTCATTTTTCAAGGGTGTATAGTGATTGCACTGTGTGTATGCACTCATTCATGCACCCACACACTATCATACCTCTCCCACTATTTCGTGTCATTTGTATCACTATTTTGTATCTGTTTTGTGTCATACCATCACCATAGCATGCAATTCGATCATGTCTGTGGAGTGCTTTTGACATTTGTCATTTTTGTCCGTAGGATATCTTTATGCTCTTGGTGGGTTTGATGGTCAGAATCCTCTCATGACTGCTGAGATGTATTCACCTATCTCTGGACATTGGACTCGGGTGGCTAATATGACTGAACGAAGATATGGTGTTGGTGTGGGAGTGATGGATGGTGAGTGAGTATTATGGTGTGTGTGTGTGTGTGTGTGTGTGTGTGTGTGTGTGTGTGTGTGTGTGTGTGTGTGTGTGTGTGTGTGTGTGTGTGTGTGTGTGTGTGTGATGCATGCATGTTTTGTGAACGTCTGTGCTTGTGTATGAACCAGAGCATGAATTGATGTAGTATAATATAGCAAGGTACAATAACTATTGCATATCAAACACCTATCATATACACTGTATGTACCTATTATTGTGTTCACTTCTCACCTCTTTCTCAGATGTCATTTACGTCATTGGAGGCACAGATACTTCAGATCTCAAAACAGCGGAGTGTTATGATACAGAATCGGACACCTGGTGTCAAATCACTCCCATGAATAAAGCAAGGAAGTATCCGGGTGTTGTTGTCATGGGTGGGCGTGTCTTTGCCTTTGGTGGGTGTGACGGTCTTATCACACACTCTTCAGTGGAAGTTTACGACCCCAGCATGGAACAGTGGGTGTATGCGAGCGCCATGGCAACCCCAAGAAGTGGAATGGGAGTGGCACCTCTCGACGGCTACATCTACGTTATGGGCGGGTCCCATAATGGAGCGCCTCTCTGTTCCGTGGAGAGATATGACCCACTTGGTGACAAGTGGCGGAGTGTAGCCCCTATGGGGACTGCCAGGGACAGGACCTGTGCTACTGTGTTGGAGGTACAGAAAGTTGACATTCTGCACCAGAAGACCTCGCCTAGAATGATCCCTCATCAACATCATGCACATTTTAGGCAATATTCATCCTGATTTCCCCTCTAATTCAAAGACTATGATACTATACTTTATCAGATTTTAGCATCTCTCATTATTCATGTATTTTGGAGTTTTATGCTTTGTTGCTCGGAAAAATGACATTGTATATCTATATATGTGGTATCCATAATATTATATCCAATTTCTCTCTTTCCACTATGTCATGCAAAATATTATGATAATATGCCTAATGATAAGTGAAACCAGCCATACTATACTACAGTCATTATGGTCGTCTACACAGACACAGGGGGGCTACTGGGAGATTACTCAGCTAGTCTGCGTATAGTCCCCGGGCCACCTCTGTTACGCCGCGAATAAAGAACAGCCACAATACACACTGAACAGACCCTTTCTCGCTGGGATGAAGTCCCAATTTCAAATTGGAGGCGAGAATGGGTCTGGGATATTCTAGAGTATAGCGACACCGTACAGTACATACAGTACATCAAGTTCTTTAGCTTATGATCTGACCGGCAGAGTTTTCGATGAGGCTTAGCAAAGTGTTGAGGAGTATCAGTAAGTCTGAATGTGATTAGAACCATACTGTTATTTGTGCGAGTCCTTGCCGAAACTCGAAGCCGGAGATTCCAGTTTCTTGGTGGTGTCACACTTATCCTTATGTACTTATTTCTGCTCGTCCACAGCAAGAACTGACTTTGGCTCCTTTATATCTTCGAATGTGGAGGATTTATTTTACATTCCGAATGTGAGTTTCACCTAATGCAAGATTGTGTTCTCACAGAATCTACAGTGGTAACCAACACTAGCGACCCCTCACCTGTATACAGAGACCACATCTATTTGGTCATCTAAGTTGTTTTCAGTTGTAAAAAAAACTGTTCAGTGATGAATGTTATCTGTAAGTGCTATTCATTGATCACTGTTTACTGGAGCATGCGCGGTTGAGAGTTTTTACAGCATGTTAGTCTTACTGTGTGTGTGTCATTGAATTATTGAGTTCATTGAGTGAATCAATCGTTTAGGCATTTCTTGATCCTCTAAGATACCACTCCTTTATAATCAGTTCCCACTATCAATTTCCATATTATTACACACACACACACACACACACACACACACACACACACACACACACACACACACACATACACACATACACACACAAACACACACACACACACACACACACACACACACACACACACACACACACAGAGAGAGAGAGAAACACACACACACACACACAACCACACTCACATACACATGTCATATTCATGTTCACCTTTACACTTTAGAATGAATACACTCCACCTATTCTTCCAGTGGAATTACCGAAATTTCCAGATGCACAGTCTGAGAAGTTTGGTCACGAATTCAGAAGGGTCCATTTCTTCCTGGAGCCTGTGACATTTCTGAACCATGGAGCATTTGGTTCAACTCTGAAAGAAGCACTGCACACAGTTCAAAAGTGGCAGATGCATTGTGATAGACAGCCACTGAGGTTCTTTGATAGAGAAATGATGCCTATTCTGGTGTATGTTGTGAGAAGAATGGCCGACTTTATCGGTAAATCTGCAGATAGGACTGTAGGTATATGTGCTGTAATTCTGAAATGCTGACATTTTTGCATGGTGTGGGTAGTGCTGAGCATTAGCGTTAGCAAATAAATTGATTGCCCCATTCACAGTTGGGTCAACTTTGAAGATAAAAACATACGTATATTATTATTTCATGCACTGTGTGTTTATGTGTGTGTGTATGTAGGTGTGTGTGTGTGTGTGTGTGTGTGTGTGTGTGTGTGTGTGTGTGTGTGTGTGTGTGTGCGTGCGTGTGTGTGTGTGCATGCAGTGATATGGTATGCATTACAGCAAGTTTAGTGTTGCCCGCAAGGCTCATCCAGGTCCACAATCCCTCTCTTCCAGCTTCTAATCTTCTGTTCTCTACTAGTTCTATGATGAATTTCACAATACGTACGTATCTCTTGTTAGTTCAGCTTGCTAGGTCCGTGGTATTGACATAAACATAGCGTCTTGCATTGCTAGCGCTGTTTGATCTGCCTGGTTCTCTCAATCAGGTGCCCATCCTTCCAATGTTGTTCTCCTTCCAAATGTGACCGAGGGCTTGAACTGTGTGTTGAGATCAGTCACTCGCAATTTCAGTCAAAATGACTCTATTTGCTACTTCAACACAACGTACGGTAAGTACCAGGTGTGTTGACATTGTGAATAACTGATGTACGTATACTATACATGAACATCAATTTCTCATCATCGTTGTATAATCCTTATATCCAAAGCCATTTTTGTGTGCTCTAGAGAGTTCGTACTAGGATGGATGGATGTTGTAATCTGTCACTTATTCTAATTTTCTAATCTAATTTGTACTACGTATGTGTTTGTACATTTACGATCATATTCACTGTCAAATTTGTCTTTAAGCCCTTGTCAAGCACATGCCTTTTTAGACAGAATCTCGATTTCTAGAACCACTGTTTTTGCAGTGTTTCCCCCAGAAAAAAATAAAGGGGGGAGGGGGTCACTATGAATGTTTTGATGTATAATCATTAATATTGCTTTAACACTTAACACAATAATATTATAAATCTTTATTCTAACAAAAAATTGTTGTCACAGAACAGAGAATAAAGGGGGAGGGGGGAGCTCCCTGGTATCCCCCTTTAGGGGAAACCCTGGTTTTTGTATTCATTGTTGTCATTTGTTAATAGTGATTCAACCCCTCCCCCCTCCCATATGGTTATCTGACTATATACATTGATGTACTGTATGCCTATGTACGTATATGTACGTACTCTATACTGTTTATCTGACTACATACGTACATCCATGCATGTACATTTGACTGTATGTAATAGTTACATCCTGCCTAGGTGTGTGTGTGTGTGTGTGTGTGTGTGTGTGTGTGTGTGTGTGCGTGTGTGTGTGTGTGTGCGTGTGCGTGTGTGTGTGTGTGTGTGTGTGTGTGTGCGTGTGCGTGTGTGTGTGTGTGTGTGTTCTACATGTATTGCTATTGTTACATGTGTATTATTAAACATCATTCCAAGAAATGAATCACTTACTTTCATTTTGTTGATAGTGTTTTAAGGACACATTTTGTTTTCTCTCTTTGTAGGTATGACTAAAGCTCTTTTAAATTATTTGGGGACAGAATTTAACATCAAAAGCTATCAAATTGACATTGATTTCCCTGTTGTATCAAAAGAGGACATAATCACGGCTGTAACGGAAAATTTGAGGTACATAAAAAGATTTTTGATACATTTGTACAGTGAAACCTCCTAATCCAACATTATTCTAAGGTCCCAATGAGTGTCAGATTAGAGAAGTTTCACTGTATGTGTATCAGGGTTGCCTGAGCCACTAGGGTTGCCTGGAAGGATATGTATACAGTACATCAATTTTCCTAGGTTGGCCCCGGGCTAGTTATGTCTAAACACTACTATTCTTTCTAAACTGTAGCGATTCTTTATTAAAGTGATCATGGTGAAAGGCTCCCTACTCTGCATTTGTTGTTGTGAGGGTCGATATGAGAAATGAGGGTTTTATATTTTTGTCATTCATTTTCAAAGGCTTACGGCATGTATTGTGTGCTGTGTGCATATCAAGTATGTACGTATGTATGCCTGTGTCCTGTGTTCAGACCAAATCAAACACGCTATATACATACTAGTAGAACCTTTCTAGAAAGACCACTCGATATATTGACCAGGGAAAGGTGGTCTTTATTGTAGAGGCACTCTAGTGTACAGTGGGGCCTGTCTATAAAGACCACCCAAGGGACCAGGAAAAGGTGGTCTCTGTAGACAGGTGGTATTTATAATATAGAGGTACGTACGTATGTAGATCATTCGTGAACATGCCAATCCCAAATTATTTCGCATATTGGATGTTTTACAGTGTGTGCATAGCCTGTGTATGGTATTGGTATGGTATCGTCTAGCAGAAAATTTTTGCTAAGTTGCAATTTTTCCCTTTTTTTTGCAATTTGACTGAAGGTGCAAAAATTACAACTATAAATTTTCATTGCACAATACTTATCTTTGATTGCAACATTGCAAAACTATAAACCACGAATGTTAGGCCAAGGTGCGCATGCATTTTGCTAAATTTTGGGCTCATGAAAATTTCCTGCTATATGGTATGCATAGCGGGTAGGTAGGTGACTGGTGTCTAACATCCTATGGCAGCAACAGTCACCCATCTTCTGTGCCTCGTTATTACCAGACCAGACACACGACTCCTCATCTTGGATCATGTCGCTGCAGGATTCGCCATCGTGTCACCAGTAAAGGTGGGTTGGTGAGAATGGATGAAGATGATGTTTGTGAGGTTGATATTGATAACCATTGTGATGTTGATAAGGATGGTGATGTTAGTGAAGATGATGTTGGTGAGGTTGATATTGGTGAGAATGGTGATGTTGGTGAGCTAGGTTGATATTGTTGAGGGTGGTGATGCTGGTGGCAATGATGATTTTAGTATGTTATTGTTGATGATGGTGATGCTTGATGTCTTTTCTCTAGTAAAAGGTTCAACTACCACACATACTGTACGTGTATCGTATTTTCCATAGGAACTGATTGACTTCTGTCACAGTAAAGGTGTCATGGTATTGGTAGACGGTGCACATGCTTTTGGTAATACACACTTGGACATGAGGTATGTAGATGCTGTACATGTGTACATGTGTGTATATACTTGTCTGTGTATAATATGTGTTCCTGATCAAGTGTTTGTATGAGTGTGTGCAGTACTGTATGTAATAGAACAGTGTATGTATTTGTGTGTCCATGTGTATTAGTACATATCTACATACGTACATGTATGTATATTGTATATATTGTACATGTGTGTATATCTGTGTATATACATATGTGTGCTTGTGTGTTTGGGTGTGTGTGTAGTACTCTATGTATTATGACTGTGTATGTACGTATGTACCTCTTTGTGATAATGATGTAGATATATAATTCTTTGACATTTATTATAGTGTGTTATGTCCTGATTTCTATATTGCTAACTGCCACAAATGGTTCTGCTCTCCAAAGGTGTGTGGATGTCTGTGTGCATGTGTATGTGTATGCATGTGTGTGTTTGTGTGTGCGTGTGTTTGTGCATGTCTATGTGCATGTGTGTGTGTGTGTGTGTGTGTGTGTGTGTGTGTGTGCGTGTGTTTGTGCCTGTCTATGTGCATGTGTGTGTGTGTGTGTGTGTGTGTGTGTGTGTGTGTGTGTGTGTGTGTGTGTGTGTGTGTGTGTGTGTGTGTGTGTGCATGTCTATGTGCATGTGTGTGTATGTGTGTGTGTGTGTGTGTGTGTGTGTGTGTGTGTGTGTGTGTGTGTGTGTGTGTTTGTGTGTGGTACATGGGAGCTTTGATGTGGGTTTATGGGTGTGTCCAAATTGTATCCATTTGTTCAGTTTTCCTCTCATACATGCATATTTCCGTACCTTCAATGCAAACAGGGGTGTGCATTCATGTACGTGGCCCCCGAGCACAAGAAGTTGATGACTCCACTGAGTGTCACACACGGAATGCGCTACGGATTCTCATCCTCCTTCATATTCGGAGGAACTAGAGACTACAGTGCTTGGCTTTCACTGCTGGCAGGTGTGTGCACAGGGGAGTGTCACTTAATGACCTCTTCATTACTGAGTCTACTTTAGCAATGGAACCGCATTTCCCAGTTTTAGGAATTCCTTACCAATTCACTCCACACCTACAGCTTCAGAATTAGAAACACCTCACAATCGATACTGCTTTGACTAGTACCATAGCTGTTTTCAATTGTGAGATACCACCATAGTTTAGAGTGTCTATGGCTCTACTGTATATCTTAATTATTCAAATATGTTGGAAAAAGCACCAAGTACATATGTATGTGTATACTCAATTTGTGTGTCTCTTAGAATCATCTCAAAGTGTCTTGTAATTGAGGATCTGTTCTGTCTTTCAGTGCTTGAGTTCTGGGACCACTATGGACCTGAACGTATTCGTGACTACATCCACACCACAGTGCAGTGTGGAGGTCAGTTCTGAGTGTCTGTCCAATGAAGTATGACTCCATATTGTGTGTGCGTGTGTGTGTGTGCGTGCATGTTTGTGTGTGTACTGTGTCTACTTACCGCATGTACATATGTATTGTATATGTGCCCATTATGGTGAGTGTCTCTCTACTGCCATCTGAGGAAAATGTCACCAATATATTCCCCCATGTACGTAGCTGATCTTATTGCTAAAGAGCTAGGTACCTTGCTACTAGCAGATAAAAGCCTGTTTGGACCAATGGTAGCTGTGGAACTACCTCTGCCTCCAAGGTTTGCCAAAACAGACATAGTGACTGCAGCAATTGAATTGAAAAAGCACCTGTATGACCAACATACGATTGAGGTACGTGTGGAGGGTGTGTTGTGCTGTGATGAGGGAATACATGTACGTATCACCAAAGGAATATATGCTACTGAAAATAAAAGTGAATATGTTACTGAGCATTGATTTGCATGTGCTACTGAGCGTAGGATTGCATGCTATACTGAGCATGGGAGTGAATATGTTACTGAGCATAGGAGTACATGTGCTACTGAACATGTCAGTAGCTATGGTGATAAGCAAGTGGCTGTCTTCTCTCCCTCCCCTTACTTGTATCGTAAGTGTTCTACATGCTCTCTTTAGGTTCCTGTGAAGGTCTGTAACAGTAAATTGTTTGTGAGACTTTCAGCACATGTGCACAACGAACTGAGCGAGTTCCAGCATTTGACTGATGTCATGAATCAATTAATGAAGGAATAAACTGAATGAAAATTAATGCTGCATTATTGTAATTATTTATAGTGTTGAATTTACTTGTTCAGACACAGGTAAATATTATAGAAGATTCTAAATTTGGAGTCAAATGCCTCCTATTTATCTGTGAGTAGTAGTTTGATTTATGATTATTCCTTAAAATATATTCTGTCACCATTCTTGTGTTCCTGTTATTTCTGTAATTCAATTAAAAAAATTCATCACTATTTTTTGTAATGAAGATTATTTTTATGTATTTATGAAAGTGCCTTATTTGTTTCACCTCAATTAAAAAATAATTCATTGCTATTTTTGTAATGAAGATTATTTATAATATGTATTTATGAAAGTGCCTTATTTCTTTCACTTCATTCCCAAACCATAGACTATGCCCAAACCCACCGTGACTGTGATTTCATCCTAATATTTTGAAGAATCAAATGTCATTACCTCCGAGGACATCCATACTGATGGATTAGTCATTACCTAGTCCAACAATGGGATAGTCGCCCACGGCTACGTACGTACCCCTGGCCAAATGGATATACGTACCACACACCCATTCTCTTGTGGGTCTGGTGTCGAGACGATTATGGACCATTCACCGCAAACGGAGAAAAGTGGCTTTATAGGGGTCTATGGTCCAAGGAAGACACTACCCGATTGCGCAACCACCACAACCCACTGACGGTGGTGAATTTATCCAGGATGGGTTCGGTCACACAGCTAGACCGCCTAGTAGCCTATAGTTTGTGATTGTCTAACCTAGTAATAGTTCCTCTAGCTTATTTGTGCGAGTGGAATAAACGGCCTTCTACAAAGTAATTGATACTTGCCCACGCTCGTGCACGGCGGCTACTAGAGATCTCACCAACCGGAACGCAGTACATATAGCTTGAATAGCAAGATGGCCGCTGTTGACAAATCGAAAGGGAGTGAACGTAAGGACTGTGTGTTTTGATGGTCAAGAGCTTTGCAGGACAGTTTGTGTTGCATTCTGCAGTAGTGGACCTGAGTCATGCAGCTATCACTCTATACTCTGGAATCCCGATACTACGAGTCACGTATACAAAGAGTACCCGGATCCGTGTTGAAGCACGCGGTTGCAGTACAGATCCAACACTTACCACCGATTAATGCTTTGCTACGTTAGTTTAGAGTGTCTATGGTATAACAGTATAGTTAACATGGGGATTTAAAAACAGCTGAAAAACAATTAAACTGGATTGGTTTGATGTGGCTCAGGAAAGCGTGTTCTCTCATTGATTTGTTAATAGATCACCAATGGTTTAATCGTGTCAAACCAGTCTCCCCATGAATACTATTCACTGTCGTTGTTATACGAATCAAACCGATACTTGATCAAAATTTTAAACTTTGGGAATCGATTTTACATTGTTTGTGGTCTCTGGTCCCTCAGCTGAAATTCATTGTTCTACCAGCGAATAAAATTGTCAATTTTTCCCAAAATTCCACATTGTCCGACATGAATCACTCTCACTCTCACATGCCTGTCAATCTGTAGTTAAGAAGCCTGCCAAGGTATACGGTTGGAACACCTTCATTCCTAAAAGTGTGGAAGAACTACTTCGTATCCCAGAGGTATGTTGGTGGGTTGTTGGTCCTGAATGTACGCGTATATCCCGTGGTGGAGGAATGGGGATTAGCGGACCACTTTGTCGTGTTCAGTGCATTATGATCATATGCACATCTGCACATACGTGTGCATACACATGTACCCAGGGAAACATACACATATGCAAACATACATGCACAGCACAACACACACAAGCATGCACACACATGAGCATACGCATACACCAGCACACACATACATCAGCACACACACACATACATCAGCACACACATATGTAAACAAGCACATACACACACAACCATCCACACACACACACACACACACACACACACACACACACACACACACACACACACACACACAAGCACACACACACACACACACAACCACACTCACATACACACGTCATATTCATGTTCACCTTTACACTTTAGAATGAATACACGCCACCTATTCTTCCAGTGGAATTACCGAAGTTTCCAGATGCACAGTCTGAGAAGTTTGGTCATGGATTCAGAAAGGCCCATTTCTTCCTGGAGCCTGTGACATTTCTGAACCATGGAGCATTTGGAGGTACTGTTAAGGAAGTCCTGCACTTTGTCCACAGGATGCAGGAACACTGTGAGAGCCAGACACTGAGATTCTTTGACAGGGAGCTATTTCTTCTCTTGGCCCATGTAACCAGACAAATGGCCAAGTTTGTTGGTGCGTTAGATCTCACGCTCACCCCTGTGTTGTTGTGGTTGCATGTACAGTAGGAAGGTATTGTACATGTATGTATGTACACTAAAATTATCATCAAACCACTGCATGTCATGGAGGAAAATTGTGGCGGATTAAAGAATTTGACACATCATCGAAACATTGTTTTGTACAGTGAAAGGATAATGGGTAAAGGATGTGATGTACGTATATAGAGGCAGATTGATTGAAATTTAGTCTATATTTGGGTATTGGGATAATGCAAGTGGGGTGGGTGTTATGCAACACACATGCAATGTTGCACAATGATTGCATGTTCATGATTACATTTCTGTCCATGAATGTGATACAGTAGTTATGTATCAGGATTTGGGCACATTGGGAAGGTATTATGTAATACAGGGGTAGTGTTGCACAATATTCACATACACACACTTATCACGGCCTGCATCTGCTTGATCCTGTTCACAGGAGTGAATCCTTGGGATTTGGTGCTCCTGCCTAATGTCACAGCAGGGGTCAATGTTATCTTGCGTTCAGTGACACGGACGTTCAAGCCTGAAGATTCGATATGTTTCTTCAACATCACTTACCGTGAGTGGGTGTGTGTTCGATATTGTATGACATTTTCAGCATATGCTAGAGTACAGTACATGTACACATGCACCACCCACCCACCCACCCACCCACACACACACTGTGCATACATGCTTATACATGCGTACCTTATACATAGACTCAGAACCTATCAAACCAAGTTTTTACCTTATTCTGCAGCTATGACAACAATTCTGTTGAAATATCTGAAGTCGGATTTTGATATTAACAGCTATCAAATTGATATCAAATTTCCAATTAAATCCAAAGATGAAATAATGGCAACCATTAAAGAAAACTTAAGGTTGCCATTGTATTATGTAGCTTCTATGATGGATCATTTGTCCTGTGTGTGTGTGTGTGTGTGC
>OZ026562.1:1717500-1730000 GCA_964020155.1 Chondrilla cf. caribensis
CATCTTATATTCTGTAGATACGTAGTTGTATCCTGATTACAGTCAACCCATTAATTGGGAACATTGAAACCTAACTGTCTGTGACCTGTGCTGTATCACTGACCCGTGCTACATGGCTTATGTACATATGCACACCATATATTCCCCTTAATCCACCCATTAACATATAGATACACATTATAATGTATTTTCGTAATGACTCCTGAAGGATACACTGCTTATATATTATATATACAATATAGTCATCATCGGTCATATAGCCAAAACAGCCCTTGACCTCAGCTTAAAATAGTCAATTGCAATATATTGCAGCAATATATCTATCAGTAACATATGTACTTATTGACACTTATACATGTACACACATTCATACAAACATACATTTATATGACATAAATATGTATAAACATCCTTATCTGCATCAAGTGTGTTTGATCTCTGCACGGAATAGTGTTTTGTCTTCATTCATCTGTGGAGATGTGTTTGTTTAGGATTTTGGGTTTGTTCTAATGCCTGTTCCTGTAGCCGAACTGCTTACCAAGCAGTGGGGCACCAGCTTGTTGGCAGACAAGACCCTGTTTGGACCAATGGTGACCGTAAAACTGCCCAAACTGGCCATGTTCGCAGACAAGGAGTGTCCCGACTTCAGTGACTGTGTTACGTTGCAGGATGTCCTCTACCACGAGCATAATATCGAGGTAAGTACAGTGGAACCTCTCTATTACAAACCTCTGAAATGTGGAAAACTCTATAATAAGGACACCATTCTGTGTCCCAGTGTAGTACTGTAGTGTATTAAGTGACCTCTGAATTGAGGAAACCTCTGTAATAAGGACTAGAATTAAGGTCCTAAAGTGTCCTTTGAAGAGAGGTCTCACTGTGTGTACATACACTAAACCCGGTGTGTTTAGTTGTATACATTCCCTTGATATTTTGTGAAGTGCAATCTTAATAATCTGTATAATCTGTATCCATACCTCAATAACCTTAATAATAACAATATTATGTATATATACACATGTACATTTGTATATTATCTGTGTTATACTCCTTTTATGTATATTATATAAACAATTCATTGTGTGCATTATTAATTATATATTTGTTGCAGGTGCCCGTGAAGATACACGAAAGTCAACTCTATGTCCGCGTCTCTGCTCATGTGTACAATGAACTGAGCGAGTTTCAACGCTTTGCCGACGTCATCAGCAAGATGGTCGCCACTTAAAGACAACCGTTTACATATGTACTTAGACATGTACTCATATGCATGCGTGATAATCGTGTAAAAGTAACATGCAATGACAGGTATGCATATAATACCTATACTATATAGAATATCTTGTAACCAAGAGATAAATTATTGATGATTAATTTTGTATTAATTAATTAATTAACACAGGCATTAAAATCAATCTACCATGTATGAGTTAATGACGTAATCCTCTGTAAAATTAATATGGTATAATAATATAAACTAGTTGTGAACAAAGTTCAGAACCTCGCAAATGCTTTGATTATATATTGACGTAGTTCAGTGACATCATCTAAAATGTCCATCTTTTTCAAGCAACCCCTAAAAATTAATTTTAGAGTACCCAATCAGCGATAATAATCACTTATTAGTAGCTACCACTAGTCTATACATAATATTGTTGTCAATCATTCCTACATTGTTGTACATAATTATTATGCTGCCTATATATAGTGCTCCCCATTTGTGTGGTACATGTAGTGATTGTATAATGATGCATACAACATACAGTACATTGTAATGATGGTTATGGGTGGTTTATGGAGTCTTGAGTCAAAAAATAATAATAAAAAAGGTCACCCACTCGGGGTTGAACAAACCCATGGTCGGTTTTATAGGGACTTTCCACAGGTACTGTGTACTTGGTCATTCCGCGAATGCAGAAGACACTATTCTAGCTGGGAGGTCAGCCGCGAGTCCCAAAGCTCCCCCCTACGGTTCTTTGTAGAGAGTATTGCAACTGACCACCAGGAAGTGAGCTCTTTTTTTTCAGAGAAAAAAACCGTCCTTTCGAGGTTTCGAACCCGCGACCTGGAGCCTAGAGTCGTGTCACCTGACCAACCGGCTACCGTGACCTATCTATTTTATTATTAGTATCTGCGCTATTTATAGTTGCCCTAAGTGTAAAATTTGATAAAGTGATAAATGTGGAGTCGCAGAAGCCTTCCCCGGCACTTTAAATACTTGGACGTCTACTTTAGGTTTGGAAAAACCTTCGCTGGAGATATAAAGTTCGGCGAAGCCGTTTCGCTTGAATTCTACCCGAATTTCTAATTCTCGGCCTTTTGAAATCGGCCATCTTTTTGCGCAATATAAAATATAATATAAATTCACTGTTTCAGTTACGTGTAAGAACACAGTATGACATTATGTCACCTCAAAACTCGTGACACTTTCTAATGATCAGTGCGTACTGGAGATGGGTGCAGTGGAAACGAAGTTCTTTCAGTTTTTACTAACCGAAGAAGAACGGAAAGATGACAGTAAGAAGGAATCCAAGTGGAAATTACCTGGAGAAGAAGAGATCCTTCGGAAAATGCAGTCTTCGGAATCCGATATGTCAGCCCACTTACAGAAGAACTTTAATCCTAATAAACACATGGGGCCCAGTCCTTCCAACGACACGCCTCTGATATACTGTCAGGTTCGAGCACAAACATTTCCTGAACGAATGCCTTCGATTTGGCGGTGACCCTTTCGTAACTAACGCCAATGGTCAGACAGCCTTTCATGTAGCGTGTGCTTCTTCTCGTTCGAGTCAGAGAACAGACAAAAAGAGAAAGGAACTCCTCCAAATGCTCTTAGACCAGTCCGTGAAGAAAGAATATCAACTACCGTTTATCAATGGTTCGGACCGCGAGAGGAGAAATGGAATGGACAAGAGTTATGTTTATCATCCGTCTGTGTGTCTGTTGGACAAGGTGTGGTGGTGGTGTGTGTGTGTGTGTGTGTGTGTGTTGTGTGTGTGTGTATGTTGTGTGTGTATGTTGTGTGTGTGTACGTGTGTGTGTGTGTTCACACGTTTCAATGCTGTGTAGGATGAGAATACACCATTACATCTGGCTGCTCAGTCTGGTCTACTTGGATGTGTTGAAGTAAGTGTGTACCTGTACCAACATATTATGTATGAATGTATGTATGTAATGTATTGTACAATTTATATGTGTAGTCGAACCTTGACATGACTTCTTTCCCAATAGACTGGTCCATAGAGAAGGTACTTGAAGTATGGAAAAAAGATCCTTTTGAAACTTTGAAAGATGCAAAACTTAAACTCGATGAAAGTCTATGTGAGAGTTACACACACACACACACACACACACACACACACACACACACACACACACACACACACACACACACAACATCATTGTGTAGTCACATCAATTGCATGTCCAACCTGCACTTCAATGTGCATTGTCTAATTCTTTATCTACTCTTGCAGTTGTAGTTTATGAACATCTCCCAAAGCCCTTGTCAACACATTATAATGGGAATTTTGATGACGAGCCAGAGTTCAGAAGTCTAGAGCCGCCACTGCAGAGCCTGCAACCAGCAGGGAACTTCGAGGTTAGTGGGGTGGGGGGGGTGGGGGGTTGATAGATGACTTCCCTCCAACCTGTCCTGTTCTGAGCACACATCCCCTCTGCTGTGCCTCACCTGGGACTTTATTTGCTACAGTACATAGAACAGACTCACTTATACGCTCACCTCTAAGCTCTCCTCTGAACTCATCCCTGCAGTGTAGAATTTGCTATGTCAATACTTACATACTGAAGAGCACAGCCTAAATACATGCATCAGTGTACCAATTGGAGAGTGTGTGTTAGAAGAAATGAGTTTGTGGTGCTTGTACCCTATGTACGTACGTACCCTCTAATGTGCACAGCCATCATGTAAAATCTATTGTTGTTGTTGTTTACAGATTCCAGTGATGAATTTGTTATTGTCATTCCACCGTGCTTTGATCCGAATGCTCCCCTCACTGCTGCTGGACAGACTCAGCAGAACGCTGTCGATGACAGGACCAAAGACAGGAACAACACTATTTGTGGAGAAGACAGCATTGGGGGGTTACCGGACTGGGAGGTGCTGTCCTCGCCAGACGGACCACCCCAGCCTATTCCTCAAACACACACACACACTGCATATATTAAATTATTATTACGAATATCTCTATTTCACACATATGTACGTATGTATTAATTTTGTGAGTGTGTTAAAATGATTTTTGTAAATTTATGCGGATGCATACTTCATATTATGTGTATTAGTGCATTGTTTAATTATGTTTTGTGCATTGAAAGGTAATTATGTGGGTCAAAGTCTGATCCTATTACACCAAACTCTCCAAACCAACAAGTATCCCCCCCCCACACACACACTGGTCTATACATAATATTGTTGTCAATCATTCCTGCATTGTCGTACATATGCTGCCTATATATATAGTGCTCCCCATTTGTGTGGTACACGTAGTGATTGTATAATGATGCATACAACATACAGTACATTGTAATGATGGTTATGGGTGGTTTATGGCCTTGAGTCAAAAAATAATAATAAAAAAGGTCACCCACTCGGGGTCGAACAAACCCATGGTCGGTTTTATAGGGACTTTCCACAGGTACTGTGTACTTGGTCATTCCGCGAATGCAGAAGACACTATTCTAGCTGGGAGGTCAGCCGCGAGTCCCAAAGCTCCCCCCTACGGTTCTTTGTAGAGAGTATTGCAACTGACCACCAGGAAGTGAGCTCTTTTTTTTCAGAGAAAAAAACCGTCCTTTCGAGGTTTCGAACCCGCGACCTGGAGCCTAGAGTCGTGTCACCTGACCAACCGGCTACCGTGACCTATCTATTTTATTATTAGTATCTGCGCTATTTATAGTTGCCCTAAGTGTAAAATTTGATAAAAAATGATAAATGTGGAGTCGCAGAAGCCTTCCCCGGCACTTTAAATACTTGGACGTCTACTTTAGGTTTGGAAAAACCTTCGCTGGAGATATAAAGTTCGGCGAAGCCGTTTCGCTTGAATTCTACCCGAATTTCTAATTCTCGGCCTTTTGAAATCGGCCATCTTTTTGCGCAATATAAAATATAATATAAATTCACTGTTTCAGTTACGTGTAAGAACACAGTATGACATTATGTCACCTCAAGACTCGTGACACCTTCTAATGATCAGTGCGTACTGGAGATGGGTGCAGTGGAAACGAAGTTCTTTCAGTTTTTACTAACCGAAGAAGAACGGAAAGATGACAGTAAGAAGGAATCCAAATGGAAATTACCTGGAGAAGAAGAGATCCTTCGGAAAATGCAGTCTTCGGAATCCGATATGTCAGCCCACTTACAGAAGAACTTTAATCCTAATAAACACATGGGGCCCAGTCCTTCCAACGACACGCCTCTGATATACTGTCAGGTTCGAGCACAAACATTTCCTGAACGAATGCCTTCGATTTGGCGGTGACCCTTTCGTAACTAACGCCAATGGTCAGACAGCCTTTCATGTAGCGTGTGCTTCTTCTCGTTCGAGTCAGAGAACAGACAAAAAGAGAAAGGAACTCCTCCAAATGCTCTTAGACCAGTCCGTGAAGAAAGAATATCAACTACCGTTTATCAATGGTTCGGACCGCGAGAGGAGAAATGGAATGGACAAGAGTTATGTTTATCATCCGTCTGTGTGTCTGTTGGACAAGGTGTGGTGGTGGTGTGTGTGTGTGTGTGTGTGTGTGTGTGTGTGTGTGTATGTTGTGTGTGTGTACGTGTGTGTGTGTATGTTGTGTGTGTGTACGTGTGTGTGTGTTCACACGTTTCAATGCTGTGTAGGATGAGAATACACCATTACATCTGGCTGCTCAGTCTGGTCTACTTGGATGTGTTGAAGTAAGTGTGTACCTGTACCAACATATTATGTATGAATGTATGTATGTAATGTATTGTACAATTTATATGTGTAGTCGAACCTTGACATGACTTCTTTCCCAATAGACTGGTCCATAGAGAAGGTACTTGAAGTATGGAAAAAAGATCCTTTTGAAACTTTGAAAGATGCAAAACTTAAACTCGATGAAAGTCTATGTGAGAGTTACACACACACACACACACACAACATCATTGTGTAGTCACATCAATTGCATGTCCAACCTGCACTTCAATGTGCATTGTCTAATTCTTTATCTACTCTTGCAGTTGTAGTTCATGAACATCTCCCAAAGCCCTTGTCAACACATTATAATGGGAATTTTGATGACGAGCCAGAGTTCAGAAGTCTAGAGCCGCCACTGCAGAGCCTGCAACCAGCAGGGAACTTCGAGGTTAGTGGGGTGGGGGGTTGATAGATGACTTCCCTCCAACCTGTCCTGTTCTGAGCACACATCCCCTTTGCTGTGCCTCACCTGGGACTTTATTTGCTACAGTACATAGAACAGACTCACTTATACGCTTACTTCTAAGCTCTCCTCTGAACTCATCCCTGCAGTGTACAATTTGCTATGTCAATACTTACATACTGAAGAGCACAGCCTAAATACATGCATCAGTGTACCAATTGGAGAGTGTGTGTTAGAAGAAATGAGTTTGTGGTGCTTGTACCCTATGTACGTACGTACCCTCTAATGTGCACAGCCATCATGTAAAATCTGTTGTTGTTGTTGTTTACAGATTCCAGTGATGAATTTGTTATTGTCATTCCACCGTGCTTTGATCCGAATGCTCCCCTCACTGCTGCTGGACAGACTCAGCAGAACGCTGTCGATGACAGGACCAACGACAGGAATAACACTATTTGTGGAGAAGACAGCATTGGGGGGTTACCGGACTGGGAGGTGCTGTCCTCGCCAGACGGACCACCCCAGCCTATTCCTCAAACACACACACACACTGCATATATTAAATTATTATTACGAATATCTCTATTTCAGACATATGTACGTATGTATTAATTTTGTGAGTGTGTTAAAATGATTCTTGTAAATTTATGCTGATGCATACAACTTCATATTATGTGTATTAGTGCATTGTTTAATTATGTTTTGTGCATTGAAAGGTAGTTACGTGGGTCAAAGTCTGATCCTATTACACCAAACTCTCCAAACCAACAAGTATCCCCCCCCCCCCCCCCCCACACACACTGGTCTATACATATTATTGTTGTCAATCATTCCTGCATTGTCGTACATATGCTGCCTATATATAGTGCTCCCCATTTGTGTGGTACACGTAATGATTGTATAATGATGCATACAACATACAGTACATTGTAATGATGGTTATGGGTGGTTTATGGCCTTGAGTTGAAAAAAAAAAAAAATAAAAAAGGTCACCCACTCGGGGTCGAACAAACCCATGGTCGGTTTTATAGGGACTTTCCACAGATACTGTGTACTTGGTCATTCCGCGAATGCAGAAGACACTATTCTAGCTGGGAGGTCAGCCGCGAGTCCCAAAGCTCCCCCCTACGGTTCTTTGTAGAGAGTATTGCGACTGACCACCAGGAAGTGAGCTCTTTTTTTTCAGAGAAAAAAACCGTCCTTTCGAGGTTTCGAACCCGCGACCTGGAGCCTAGAGTCGTGTCACCTGACCAACCGGCTACCGTGACCTATCTATTTTATTATTAGTATCTGCGCTATTTATAGTTGCCCTAAGTGTAAAATTTGATAAAAAATGATAAATGTGGAGTCGCAGAAGCCTTCCCCGGCACTTAAAATACTTGGACGTCTACTTTAGGTTTGGAAAAACCTTCGCTGGAGATATAAAGTTCGGCGAAGCCGTTTCGCTTGAATTCTACCCGAATTTCTAATTCTCGGCCTTTTGAAATCGGCCATCTTTTGCGCAATATGAAATATAATTGGGGCGAGCGTTAGCGAGGTAGTTGTTTCTGTTCGTTTGGGGAGTCCGATCGAGGTCACCCACGCGCATATGTTGCGGTGGCCGCCAATATTGTTGGATTTAGATCATTTTTTGGTTTCTTTGAATGCAAATCGTTCGTCGATCGAAGCGTTCAGCACTAAGTCGTTCCACCGACGGTAATGGGGCACCGTCGCAGCATGTATTGAAATGGCAAACTTGGGCAAAGGTTGTTTGTGGTTCACACACGATCCGTTAAAGGAGCACTTACTTTTCGATTCCTCCTGTCGACAAATTTCAGACTACATCACTACTAAATAGTAGTGATGTAGTCTACCTTAAAACAATTCGAATAACAATTGTCAACTTTCTTGCACAACGATTTTTCGATTTCCTTCGCCGAAGAGCACGGTTCGCCAATCCGTTGTTCGGGACACCAAATGTCGGCCATCATGACGTCCATTTTGGAAGACATTTTTAGATGATGTCACTGAACTACGTCAATATAAAATCCAAGCATTTGCGAGGTTCTGAACTTTGTTCACAACTAGTTATTATTATAATCAAGTAAGTAGACAGTATAACAAACACACACTGCACGAACACATATAAGATCAACATAATATACATACGTTCTCCCTGTATGTGTACTATTTAACACGTTCACTGTTTAACACAGCAAGGTGGATAACAAGGCAACCTTTGTTTGAGGTGCATCACAGATCCAGGTGAAAGTGTCAACTGCATTGGCTGATCTGATGCTCTCGTTGGCACAGGAGATGAGGGGCCATCACAAGTAGTGTGTGTTTCCATCAAAAAATCATCTTTTCGATCACAATTGAAAAAAGAATCAATTTCCTTCACTTGCTCATCCTTCAAAGGAGATTGTTTGAGCTGTGCAGGATCCAACTTGACATTCTCTTGCATTTCCCTTGACGAGGAAGGTTGTTTCGTACCTGAGATTTGCACACACAGCTTACGGTAGCCATCACCAACACCGCAATGCATCCTGAACCATTCACGCAAATCTTTCTTCGTAATGGACTTCAAAATGGCCACCTACACAATTGATGAAATGTATGTTACGTTAAGTGGCTCAATGCAGAGGAACGTGTCTATAGCATCAGGTATCACGTAATCTTATTTCACCTGGGGAACTGTTAACCATAGGCTACTTCAGAGGCATCCAGAAAAGAAAAAAAAAGAAAAATTATTCAAGTGAATAAATTCTGAATGTAGCCACTAAGTGAATACATTATTTACAGACTAGGGTTCAATGTATTATCTCAGCCAGTACTAAAAGTCTGAAACTCGTCCTTTTCTCTCCCAATCCCCGTATCTCGTTGGCTCGGGACCAAGTATAACCAAACACATCCAAACTTGCTTAGTAAGTACCTACAGAGCACACTAAACCTGCACTTAGTCTTTTTACTTAGTCACTCAGTCTTTTTATCGGAAGAGAATTCCTATCAGCACAGTATTGATTGACGTAGTGTACATGAGCTAGGGCCTGAACGAGGCATACGTATTATTGTTGAAGCATGCATGCCAGGATACTTGCGGAACAAGCTGTATTGTACTGGTGCATACATCTGGTGTAGTATTGGTGAATTGTGGAAACTATGCAGCAATAATGCCATCACTACATATTACATTATCAATGGAATCCTATATACTATATAGTATACTACCGTTTTTCTTAGTATACTGTCAATGGAATCTAGTATACTACTACTTTGCCCAAGTTTTTACCAGTAATGGGATATCAGTATACTAAGACTCAGTTTCAGTATACTACATATGGAATCTCAGTATACTACTGCTTTGCCCCAGTTTATACCAAAAATGGTATATCAGTATACTAAGACTCAGTTTCAGTATACTACTGATAGAATCTCAGTATATTATAACTCTGTCTTAGTACGTATACTGGTACAGTAGCAAGGTACAATACCTCCTTCTGTAGTCTGTCAAAGACGTAGGCTTGCGAGAGGACTTCCCACCAGTTTCGATCGACCTCATCTTCCAAACACACATCCTCTTCCTCGCGTTCGGCAATCATTGCCGTGATGTGCTTGTCGAAGTCTTCATCTCCCAATGTTGCCAGGAGACCATCAGCTTCAACAATGAAGTTGTTGACACGCTCAGTCACATATTCTGTTCTGTATGGACAATGGTTATACGTAGCTACATAGGTGCCTTGAAATATAGAAACAAGGGGTAAGTGCTCTCTCAGTTAGCAGACTCAACCACATGAACTGACAACACCTGGTCCTCTGTAACTGATATGTACAAATTGACATGTTCTCGTGTTTGGATCAAAAGCTTCAGTTAATGAGCTTCTCAAATGATGTTGCCTCTGCTACCATACAGAATACCAAACCTGATCTCAAGGTGTCCTCAATAGAGAGGTTCTACTGGTCATGTACAAGTAGAAGGCAACAAAACCTTGTCTCAAAGTGTCCTCATTAGAGAGGTTCTAGTAGACATAATATACAATACTATAGTAGAACGCATTGACTCACGTAAACTTGCTGGCTTGTGTGACCACGTTGAAAGATATCCCCAATACTCCACTGGTGTCATGGCTGGTGCATCGAACCTCATATCTGCAGGTAAAATGGTTGCTCAACAGAACACAGTCATGCTGACTCTAATAGGTATACCAGTGCTCCACTAAAGTGCATGTATGAATACACATACTAGAAATCATGTTTGGTGTAAACTGCAGTGTAAGCAAAAGCAAGCATGCTTCTATTGCTACGTGTGTATATGCATGCATGCATGTACGTATGTATGATTGTATCCATAATATTGTAGGTATGTATTGCATGTACGTACAT
Source organism: Chondrilla cf. caribensis (assembly GCA_964020155.1). NCBI lineage: Eukaryota > Metazoa > Porifera > Demospongiae > Chondrillida > Chondrillidae > Chondrilla > Chondrilla cf. caribensis. The sequence continues at coordinate 1,728,226 of OZ026562.1, forward strand.
GAGTATGAGTATATTGACGTATGTATTTGCATGCATGCATGTATGTATTTGTAATATATGTGGGTATGTATTGCATGTACATGTGTATGAGGATATGGACGGGGGTATTTGCATGCATGCATGTATGTATCTGTGATATAAGTGGGTACGTATTGCATGTACATGTGTATGAGAATATAGATTGCAGATTCTACAGAGTTGTCTAGAAGAGCTATCAATGATTGCGAAATGCCATCAAAATGGCTGCAATGAGCCATACCCGATGTAAGAATATGCACAAGGTGTACTTGTACTGTACAGGTTGACAATAAATGTACTAAGTATGGTGTAGACTGTCCCAATACCACTCACCCCAATTGTTCCTTTGTTCTCAGTGAATCAAAGAATGGCTCGTCCAAACATTGCTAGATGTACAGCACAGAGAGAACAGCAATGAACAAGAGAAAAAGTGGTACAGCACACAGAGAACGTCAATGAACAAGAAAAAAAGTGGTACAGCACACAGAGAACGTCAATGAACAAGAGGAAAAGTGGTACAGCACACAGAGAACGGCAATGAACAAGAGGAAAAGTGGTACAGCACACGAAGAACGTCAATGAACAAGAGAAAAAGTGGCACAGCACACAGAGAACGTCAATGAACAAGAGAAAAAGTGGCACAGCACACAGAGAACGTCAATGAACAAGAGGAAAAGTGGTACAGTACACAGAGAATGGCAATGAATGAAGAAGAGTTTTCAATGTATAAAACATAAATGGTAAACAATAGACGGTAAATACTGGAAGTGGAAAGTGGTTGAAGACAACAAGGGAAGGCAAACACTAGAAATCGAAGAGCAGTGATAGTTTTAAAGTATACAGGTGTGTTTGAGAGTCAGTTGAGCCAATGCACAATTGGACAAGCAGGACGTCTCAATATCTGGGGGAAGCCTGCCATGATAGCTCAGAGAATGAGGACGACAAGGGGTATTCCCGATAGCTGGTACAGTGAATGAAGTGTGTATGGCACTATCGTTCCTCACCACTAGTAGATCATTCATCACGGAAGCTTTGATCGTACCAGGACAAAACTGGAAGAATTCGCAATACAGAGCAATACTAATTTTAATGTAAATCTAGCAAGTGTGTGTGCATACATATGCTATAAAATTACTACGTATAATATTATAAACACATAAATTACATAGTAAATGTATTCAGTATAATATATGTGTCCTACTATGAATACTGTATGGGCAGAAAGTTTCGCAGGACAAAACTTATGTGAATTACTCACTTTCGCGAATTTTGAGAAAAAAGTTTCGTGTTTTCAACGCCCATTAATTGATTGTCAGACTATTACGTCATTGAGTGTTCACGAATAAAACTTTCGCAAATACCAGTTTCTTCGCAAAATTCACGAAACTTTTAGTCCATGAAACTTTCCCGCTATACGGTACTATTGTACGTACATACAGTACATACATAGATATGTACCTGATGATAGATCACAATAGATGTATTCGGAGAGGAAACGTCAAAACTACTCTGATGGAGCAGAAGTTCAGCATTTGATGGGAGCTGTTTGATTGTGACCTACGACCACAAAATTACAAACATGCATACAATAATACGTGTGTACATATGTACGTATGTACATACCATTGTACAGACTGTACATGTGACTGTACTATACATCTGTGCACACATTCATTGCAATTACATGTGATGAGAATAGATGTTCATACCTTTTTGATTGTCTCTTGATCTAATGGACTGTAGTCAATTGTGCTGAA
>OZ026562.1:1737500-1745000 GCA_964020155.1 Chondrilla cf. caribensis
ACGCACGCACACACACACACACGCACGCACACACACACACACACGCACACACACACACACACACACACACACGCACACGCACGCACACACACACACACACACACATACAAACATAATAGTATTCATTGATGTACATAAATCAATTAATGATGTGTACATGAAGACACAAGCTCACTCATTAACTCACCACATGACACAACTGTGAGTGTCATGAAATGGGCAGAATAGTACTTGTGGTAGAATTCCTGCAACATTTGCCGTACATCAACACCCTGGGCAGACATGAACACAATACACTACAAGTACATGTACCCAATCAGGTTAAATAAGGGGCATGCCTACTGTACTGTATGTATATGCCGTTGCAAAGGTCTTCAGTGAAATTCTTCAGTTGTTGGAAAATTGATGTTACTGTAGATGTTTCAGCCACTGTAGCTTCATTGGCTCTTCAATCTTTCAAACAATCACTTTTGGCTGCATATTATTGGGAGCAAGGCCCAGGGTGGGATGTCTAGTGTTGCAATCACTGAACTATGCTTTAGACAGTCTCAAACCCAAAGCTACATACGTATGTAGGTACAACCACCAAAAGATACGTTGAATGTATTGGAAATTGCTATTCAGACTGTTGGTAACTTATGGCAACTTGTCCAAAGGTATGACAATCAAGCACCTAACAGGTTGTAGCTCATCATGTACCATTGGAATGTGAACAAATCTGTCCCATCCTATTACCAAATGGTGGTTTACTCAAGTACATACTTGTACACTGCTAAGGACCAGCCCCTGGAGGAGTTGAAGCCCTTATCAATTTAATGAAGATGTGTGCCATGATGCACAGTATGTGTGCCATAGTGGAGCTCGCATGTTTAACAAAACACAAGCACAAATGAATGCAAACATGTGTACACATGCACATGGACACAGATACACACACATGTTTGCAGTGTTAGGTTCTGCGGGGGCTGGGCAAGCCTCCACACCAGCGAGACTATGAACACAAGATCATGATTGAAACAATGAGATGGTATTTGAAAGCCAGCTTAGGTCCAAATAGATTTCATCTAATTTTCCCTGCGAATGATGTTGATCAACATTGTTAGGGGTGAATTTGATCATTTAATGCAATATACTGTATTGATACTTGTTTGGTTAGTTCCAGACATCTCTCCCTCTCACTGTAGTATCAGTTACTCCTGCACCTGGGTTGGATTACCTCCCAGACAGAACCACAACACAACCTGACTTATAGATAACTTGCAACAAATGACCTATATTGAACTACCTGCCACACCAACCCAGTTGTGTACATGAAAGGACAGTGTAGCCACAGAGGCCAAATTTCTTAGTCCTTAGAGTGGATTTGGTGACCATTTCCACTTGATAATTGCAGAATACATTTCAGTGATAAACTCATATGTATAATACAGGTGGTATGCATCAGCATATTAAATTAAGCCCACCCCCCTTACACACAAACACACTCATTAACACACATGTACACACACATGCAGACACACAAACACACACACACACACCCACACACATACACACACTAACACACACACACAGAAACACACACATATATACACTCGCTTACACACCCACAAACACACATAAAAACACACACATACACACTCACTCACACCCCCACAAACACACGTAAAAACACACACACACAGACAAGTGTTGAAATCTGTATCCATACTTGTTTGCGAGGGTTGTCCTTGAGTGTCTTCTCATTCCCCCAGAAGAACTTATTCATGGGATGCCCCTCCAGAGCCAGGTGGCACATGAGTTGGTTCAGAGATTCAGAATCATCTTGCTTTGCTTGGAAATACTCTACAACAACAGGAAGTACTAACAGTACCACCAACAGGCGTAAAGGAATGTACTCAGCATTACAGGCAATGTTAACACCACGAGATATGCAACAGGTACAATGTCATAGGTCTTTCCCAAACTTGGGAATCATCTTTCTAGCCACTGTAACTAGAAGGTTGAGGCTAATATAGCGGTGTAGGTTTTGAAACAACTTGGCTACTCTAACTGACAGTGTTAGATAGTTACAGTGAACATACGTAGTAATTCCAGAATAAATAGGGTATTGATCAGAATAGTGGTATCCTAGAAAATGGCCACTGGCAGTGATGTACTAGCTGAGAGTATGATAGCATGTAGTACATTATTAAGGTAATAATCTCCCTTAGACCAATAATAGTATTGGACAACCCTCTATTGAGCCCCAGTAGAATTACTTTTATAACATTTCTGAAAGTAACGTTGAAATAGATGAATGCAGCTTCAAATATCTCAAAATATTTTGGAAATAAGGACTTGTTGTGAGCACAATAGGACGCATTTTGGAGCATAGGATGATAGCCTGATTGGCAAAGTTGTGAGCAGTTAGCTTCCTCCTTAATTGAGATGGATTGAAACTGGGAAATTACCACGATAAAACAACAGTACATAAACTCACCACTGTCAACAGCCTGTATTTCTCTGTTTATACAGGTCTTCTTGAGAAGTGGTGACGTGAAGAACTGAGCAAACCTTGGCAAAGACAGTAAACATTGCTGTTTGTTGACTGTTACTCAAAACTTAACACAAAACACAGCTGCTTGGAGTGTAATTGGGGATGGAGAGCTACTTCTACATGCATGTATGTACCTTTTCAAAGCTTCCTCCAAACCCTCTCTTCTCACAGTAAAGTGAAATAGTGTCTGAATGGGATAAAACAACATGTGAGTCTTTGTTCACAATGACGGGTAATTCGGTTTGAAATATCAATAGTTATTGGGGATGTACAGACAGACCATAACAATGATATATTGCCAATAGAAGGCTACACTAAGCAGGTATGCAGGAACATCAAAAACCGTTAGCAGTGTATGCCGACGAATGGTGAGGTCACCCCATTCGACTTGGGTCATTCCACCATGTACATAGGTCTGCACCTTATCAACTCAGTGGGCTGGTGGTATCCCAATTGAATCAGATACAGTTGTAGGGACAAACGTAGGAGTGTCACCACATGAACAACACAGACAAATCATAGACACACAGCCATACACAACATAGCTGAAGCTCATTCTCACGCACAGTGATAAGTTAAAGACCTCCCTAAGCATTGGGAGAGGCAGTGGTCTACTAAGTGTGTGTTGTCATAGTAACACTGGCACCTTGTTCGTACAAAGTAAGTGAACCACAGGAGATTATTGGCTCACACAGGACACAAAGCAAAAGCCTCCTTCTCTGCAAAGACACAAGAAGGATGCATACAGTACATGAACAGTGGAACCTGTCTATAAAGACCACCCAAGGGACCAGGAAACAGTGGTTTCTGAAAACAGGTGGTCTTATTATAGAATTATAATTTTACAATGAAACCCATCTATACAGATCACCCAGCAGACTGGAAGTTGGTCTCTGTAGACAGGTGGTCTTTATTATAGAGGCACTCTCGTGTACAGTGGGGCCTGTCTATAAAGACCACCCAAGGGACCAGGAATAGGTGGTCTCTGTAGACAGGTGGTCTATATGTTAGGTGCTTTATCTTATAGTGTACAGACAGTGGTTCTTCAGGACATGCTAGAGTGTATGCTCTATTGAATGACAGTTTTTCAAGGAAACATATTCAGTGCTAGTTACATCCCATGAGTAAAAAGTAAACAAAAAGTGTAATTATTATAATGATTTGGTCCCAGACACACACACTGCTTATAGAGTTTGTGGCCAGAGCATTACTGTTATACCCAAACACACAGAAAGATGTGTTCATGCATTATTATAAGTGAACAACACAATATACATTCAAGTATGCACCAGGATATGAGAGGGATATTGCATACATTTATGCTACATTTAATGTGATATTGCTTCATTTCATGTCAGTTCTCGTAATTAAACAACATTGTTCAATTGAATACGTAAACAATAATTATAATTAAAATACTATTAATATCATGGTTCAGACTCACTACATAAAATATACAAACTTCAGAACTACTTCATACTTAAGCACACAGTTCACATGTACAGTATTCAATATAGATACAGTAGATATAATACAAAAATTTCTGTGTTCAGTGAAGAAGCTTGGAAAAAACTCAACAATATTCTACAAAGTAAACTAAAAATAAGAAACAAAGTATTATAGTATGGATACTATACACGTTTTACAAACACATACATATACCATTAAATCACACATAAAATACATGTACTGTGTTTGTTTATACGTATGTAAGTACACTACATATGGTGTAAAATCTACTGATGGTACAGGAGAGGTAAAGAATGTCAGAGTACTAGAATGCTACATGACAAGCATGTGCGTGGGACAACTGTGGTTCACTTGTGCACGTAAGTGAACATTTGGATCCTTTTGTTGTTGGAGTCCATTACGAATACTTGCCCCTGACCATTCATCGCTATACCACATGGCTGGTCGAATTTGCCACTTTCTGAACCTTTGGAACCGAACTGGAGGATGAAGGTTCCGTCGCTGTGGAAAACTGAGACACAGTTCCCACTTCTCTCTGTGACCAAGACGTAACCTTCTGTCGTCACCACAAGGTCCCAGGGCTGATTCAGGTTGACTGATCCATACTTGTTATTGAAACTTCGCACGGCATCACCTTCCGGAGAGAACACTTGAATGCGGTTGTTGCCAGAATCAACAACGTAGAGATTTCCGTCCGGACCAAATGCAAGACCCAGGGGATTTTTGAGCTTTCCAAAGGCGTTACCCTTCTTTCCAAAGCTGTGACGGTGCTGTCCATTCGGCAAAAAGACGGAGATTCTGTGAGAATCGAATTCCGAAATGTAAAGTTTTTGGTCTGCTTCATGAAAAGCGAGACCACGAGGACGGTCTAGCTTACCAGGCTTGCTCCCTGGTTCACCTATGACATTGAGGACTTGGCCGTCTTCAAGTCGGAACTTCTGCAAACGCCCATTATCGTCATCTGTTACATATAAGTTGCCATCGGGATCGAACACAGCACCAGTTATTTTGTGCTTGAAGGTACCATCCCGAGAGCCCTTTGAGCCGAACGACTTTTTCAGTGTCCCGTCCATTCCTAGCACACATACTCGTCTTTTCTCGCTGTCTGTAATTGCTATTGTGTCGTCCTGTCCAACAGCTATGGCGCGGTACATGCCGTCTGCTTCTGGACAATCGATAACAGTGGCCTTCTCGCCAATCATGTTGATGTCCTTTACGATGAGGGTTAACTCCATGGGAGAGTTGGCAAGGTCTTCATCGTAGCACTTGACCGTCAGGATATTCTTCCCGGGAGCAAACACGTTGAACGTGATGATGTAAGTGCCGTCCCCGTTGTCTATGACCTCTCCATTGAAACAATGCTCCTCGTCATCTCCAGGAACAAGTAGGAGGTTAGCAGTGATACGCTCACCACCTCTGGTATACCTTAAACCACGGGCATCCTTCATCACGGCCTCGCAGACCAACTTATCGCCACGAACAAGAGCAATTTCCGGTGCTGTCTTGTAGGTGATGCGAATGAGGCTATTCTGAGCGTATGATCCACCACAGACATAGCCAATCTCTGCTAAAGCATTCGAAACAGAATCAATGCTTCCGCTTGTCCTGAGAGTGATGGCTGTGGATTCACTCAGTGGTTTCAGGATGTGTTCCAGATCCTTATTCAGTTTATTCTGTCTCCTCACGAATATGCTTTTGGCGAGAGCGATGTCATCCGGTGTTCCATCTCCTAATATGGCGTACACAACAGGCTGCACGTAATGATAGAGATCAATGATTTTCATGATGGCCTCTTTTTGCTTTCGAACTGGATCCAACTTCCTGTTAGCAACGGAGAGAGCATCATTATTGAGAGTATCTCGCCGTGATGCCAATGCTCCCTGAAGAACATCAATCAGTCGAGCGACACCTTGTTGAGTGGCCTTCAGTTCAGTATGAATATCATCGGCAAGTTGATCCCTGAGTTTGCTCTCTGGTTCAAGTCGTGCGATCTCCGTATTAGTGTCGTCCAGCAACTGACGCAATTCATCTTTTTGCTTGTCGGCCAGTTTGTTGTCAATGACGGCTGTTGGATGTGCCATGTGGTTCTCGGTGAGGCATATGGAACAGATACAGACCTCACACTGTTCACAAAACATAGCCATGGTCTCTGTGTGCTGAGGACACAGAAGTTTCTCCTTCGCATCTCTGGCACTTCTGTCGATGGTAGCCTCCAAACTCTCCTTGCTGAGATCGGTGATGTTGTGATTTTTAGTGGCCTTGAAAGTGCGATGGAAGGTGTTACAATCGGCACAGAGAAAATCAGTACAGTCGGAGCAGTAGTGGGTGGATGGTTTCTTCTTGTCACAGGCACTGCACTCAAAGCTCTGTGAAGTACCCAAGGTACTCTGAAGCTTTTTCTTAGTCACCCTGCAATCGAGGTAAGTATTTTTGGGGAATCCTCCAGTGGGCAAGACGATGTCCTCGTTACACTTGGGGCAGTGAACTGTCTCCTCATCCTTGTTGTGCTGGACGTCATACAGCACACTCGCACTTTGATCCCTGGATGCAGCACGCTCACACTTCTGACACACGGAGTGCATACAAGGCATAATTTTAGGCTGCACCAACATTGCCTTACAGATCACACAGAGTAGATCATCAATCTGCGTTTGGGATTTTCGGCGCCTTTGAGCAGCTGGAGAAGGTGTATCACTCACGAATGAGTCAGAGGAGAGGGAAGGTAGAGTTGCATTTGGTTGTTGTGATTCAGAAACACCTGATGGTTGGTTTTGAGTTTGTTCTTCGCTCTTTCCGTCACCTTCAGATGGTAGCACGCTGGGATCATCTTGAGGAGGATTGTCATCTGTCGGTTTGTCTTCAGATGGCTGGACACCGGGATCCCCATCTGTCTGATTGCCTTCAGTTTGGTTGACGGTCTGTTCTTCACCCTTTGGTGGAGTCTCCCGCTCTGTTTCTGCTTTGGGAGGGTCACCATTCACAGTCTCTTTGGTCTCCACTGGCGACTGCTCCGCATTGGGAACAGTAGACTGGTCTTCCTGATTGGGAGTGGTGTTCTCTGTTTGTGGCTGACCATTCTCTGAAGCTTGAGGCTTACTCCCTTCCTGCCCTTCTTGGACAGATGATTTAGAGGCCTTCTTTTTTCTTTTCAAACTCAAGGGCATTCTAATCAGTATCTACTCCAACTCTAACTATACAGCTACAATAGACTTCTTTGGTAGAGGAGCCACAAAGAGAACTTCACCTAGGAACTGAAAGTACCTACAACTGATACACAGAAGCACACTAAGAGCTTATCACTGCTGAGAGGAGAATGGAATGTGAGAGATGTGCATTAGGGCTTGTTCAGTTGGTTGTCATGGAGAGTGACAAGATATGCGCATATTTATATTGCCATAGTGATGAGGTCATAGCTATCACAAAACACTATACAGTTTGTATATGTATTAAACAGTATAAATTTGTCAAGCACTACAATCCTAATCTGTACAGAA
>OZ026562.1:1750000-1795000 GCA_964020155.1 Chondrilla cf. caribensis
TTTGAAAATTTCAGCCGATTCCCAGCCCTACTAGAAAGTGAGCTAGGATCACATCTAGTCTGGCGTGGCTAGACCCATTCCTCTGGAATATACAGGGTCTGGGAAAACTAGGCGGAGTCAAATTTCGCATAATTAAACTTTGCATATTATTATGTCCGTGCATGATTTATAACCTAATTTATTGGAGATGGTGCTATGAGCCCTAATTCTGGTCATAGCACCACACTCAATGTATGGGGGAGAATAGGGTGAAAATGCTTAGAATCATCTTGCATAGCATGGATCATTTGCCCCACTTGTCTTCTCAACATCAGGAAGAATGGGACCTACATCAGAAATAGTGTACAAGAGGATTGTGTCACTAATAGCGAACAAAAAGCAGAAGCACTTTTTTAATGAATGGGAAGGTATAGGATCAAATAATGCTAAGCACCTTCTTACATAGTTCATGGGAGAGGGTGTGTGTCAACATGATACTTTAGGGGAACCTAGTTGTGGACGTGTACTGACTTATGAAACAATTCCCATCTCCATAGGTGGTGTCTAACCCTAACTACATCTGGAGGTGTTTAATATTTTTTTTCATGTATGGAAAGGTATAGGAGAAAAATGCTAAGCATCTTCTTGCGTAGCTCATGGGAGAAGGGGCGTGTCACCATGATATTTCAAGGAGACCTAGCTGTGGATGTATACTAACTTATAAAAAAATCCCTTTTTCTCTAGGTGTTCCCTATCCCTATCTACATCCGAAGGTGCTTAATCTAATTTTAATGTATGGGAAGATATAGGATCAAATAATGCTTAGGACCTTCTTGCGTAGCTCATGGGGGAGGAGGCATGTGAACATGATACTTCAGGATGACCTAGCTGTGGACATGTACTAACTTATGGCTTAATTACTATCAGCGTAGGTGGTCCCTAATCCTAACTACATCCGAAGGTGTTTGCTATTTATCAATGTATGTAAAGATATAGGAGAAATAACACTAAGCACCTTCTTGCATAGCTCATGAGAGAGGGTGTGTGTCAACATGATATTTTGGGAGGGCCTAGCTGAAGATGTATATTAACTTATGACACAATTTCCATCTTTGTAGGTGATCTGTACCCCTAACTACATATGGAGGTGCTTAATGCTTTTTTAATGTATGGGAAGGCATAGGAGAAATAGGTTGTCCCTAACTCTAACTACATCCGGAGGTGCTTAATATTTTTCAATGTATGAGAAGGTATACGTATACCTTCCCATACTTTAAAAAAGTATTAAGCACCTCCGGATGTAGTTAGGGTTAGGGACCACCTACAGAGATGAAATATTGTTTCACAAGTTAGTATAGGTCCACAGCTAGGTCTCCATAAAATATCATCTTGACACGCCCCCTCTCCCATGAGCTACACAAAAAGTGCTTAGAGTTTTTTGATCCTATACCTTCCCATACATTGAAAAATATTAAGCACCTCCGGATGTAGTTAGGGTTAGAGACCATCTATGGAGACGAAACCTGTTTCAGAAGTTAGTATAGGTCCACAGCTAGGGTCTCCATAAAATATTATGTTGACACGCTCCCTCTCCCATGAGCTACACGAAAAGGTGCTTAGAGTTTTTTGATCCTATACCTTCCCATACATTGAAAAATATCAAGCACCTCTGGATGTAGTTGGGGTTAGGGACCACCTACGGAGACGAAACCTGTTTCAGAAGTTAGTATTGGTCCACAGCTAGGTCTCCATATATTATCATGTTGACACGCCCCCTCTCCCTTGAGCTACACAAAAAGGTGCTTAGCATTTTTTGATCCTATGTATATCTTCCCATACATTGAAAAATATTAAGCACCTCCGGATGTAGTTGGGATTAGAGACCATCTACGGAGAGGAAACTTGTTTCACAAGTTAGTATAGGTCCACAGCTAGGTCTCCATAAAATATCATCTTGACACGCCCCCTCTCCCATGAGCTACACAAAAAGGTGCTTAGAGTTTTTTGATCCTATACCTTCCCATACATTGAAAAATATTAAGCACCTCTGGATGTAGTTGGGGTTAGGGACCACCTACAGAGACGAAACCTGTTTCAGAAGTTAGTATTGGTCCATAGCTAGGTCTCCATAAAATATCATGTTGACACGCCCCCTCTCCCATGAGCTACACAAAAAGGTGCTTAGCGTTTTTTGATCCTATATCTTCCCATACATTGAAAAATATTAAGCACCTCCACATGTAGTTGGGGTTAGGGACCACCTACAGAGACGAAAATTGTTTCACGAGTTAGTATAGGTCCACAGCTAGGTCTCCATAAAATATCATGTGGACACGCCCCCTCTCCCTTGAGCTACACAAAAAGGTGCTTAGCGTTTTTTGATCCCATATCTTCCCATACATTGAAAAATATTAAGCACCTCCGGATGTAGTTGGGATTAGAGACCATCTACAGAGATGAAACTTGTTTCAGAGGTTAGTATAGGTCCACAGTTAGGTCTCCATAAAATATCATCTTGACACGCTCTTTCTCCCATGAGCTACACAAAAAGGTGCTAAGCATTATTTCATCCTATACCTTTCCATACATTGAAAAATATCAAGCACCTCCACATGTAGTTGGGGTTAGGTACCACCTACGGAGACGAAACCTGTTTCAGAAGTTAGTATTGGTCCATAGGTAGGTCTCCATAAAATATCATGTGGACACGCCCCCTCTCTCCTGAGCTACGCAAAAAGGTGCTTAGCATTATTTGATCCTATATCTTCTCATACATTAAAAAATATTAAGCACCTCTGGATGTAGTTAGAGTTAGGGACCACCTACGGAGACAAAACCTGTTTCAGAAGTTGGTATTGGTCCATAGCTAGGTCTCCATAAAATATCATGTTGACACGCCCCCTCTCCCATGAGCTACGCAAAAAGGTGCTTAGCATTATTTGATCCTATATCTTCCCATACATTGAAAAATATTAAGCACCTCCGGATGTAGTTGGGGTTAGGGACCACCTATGGAGACGAAACCTGTTTCAGACGTTAGTATTGGTCCACAGCTAGGTCTCCATATATTATCATGTTGACACGCCCCCTCTCCCTTGAGCTACACAAAAAGGTGCTTAGCGTTTTTTGATCCTATACCTTCCCATACATTGAAAAATATTAAGCACCTCTGGATGTAGTTGGGGTTAGGGACCACCTACAGAGACGAAACCTGTTTCAGAAGTTAGTATAGGTCCACAGCTAGGTCTCCATAAAATATTATGTTGACACGCCCCCTCTCCCATGAGCTACACAAAAAGGTGCTTAGCGTTTTTTGATCCTATACCTTCCTATACATTAAAAAGTATGAAGCACCTCCGGATGTAGTTAGAGTTAGGGACCACCTACGGAGACAAAACCTGTTTCAGAAGTTGGTATTGGTCCACAGCTAGGTCTCCATAAAATATCATGTGGACACGCCCCCTCTCTCCTGAGCTATGCAAAAAGGTGCTTAGCATTATTTGATCCTATATCTTCCCATACATTGAAAAATATTAAGCACCTCCGGATGTAGTTGGGGTTAGGGACCACCTACAGGGACGAAACCTGTTTCAGAAGTTAGTATAGGTCCACAGCTAGGTCTCCATAAAATATTATGTTGACACGCCCCCTCTCCCATGAGCTACACAAAAAGGTGCTTAGCGTTTTTTGATCCTATATCTTCCCATACATTAAAAATATTAAGCACCTCCACATGTAGTTGGGGTTAGGGACCACCTACGGAGACGAAACCTGTTTCAGAAGTTAGTATTGGTCCACAGCTAGGTCTCCATAAAATATCATGTTGACACGCCCCCTCTCTCCTGAGCTACACAAAAAGGTGCTTAGCATTATTTGATCCTACGTATATCTTCTCATACATTAAAAAAGTATGAAGCACCTCCGGATGTAGTTAGAGTTAGGGACCACCTACGGAGACGAAACCTGTTTCAGAAGTTGGTATTGGTCCATAGCTAGGTCTCCATAAAATATCATGTTGACACGCCCCCTCTCTCCTGAGCTATGCAAAAAGGTGCTTAGCGTTTTTTGATCCCATATCTTCCCACACATTGAAAAATATTAAGCACCTCCGGATGTAGTTGGGGTTAGGGACCATCTACAGAGACGAAAATTGTTTCAGAAGTTAGTAGGTCCACAGTTAGGTCTCCATAAAATATCATCTGGACACGCTCTTTCTCCCATGAGCTACACAAAAGGTGCTAAGCATTATTTCATCCTATACCTTTCCATACATTGAAAAATATCAAGCACCTCCACATGTAGTTGGGGTTAGGGACCACCTACGGAGACGAAACCTGTTTCAGAAGATGTTAGTATAGGTCCATAGCTAGGTCTCCATAAAATATCATGTTGACACGCCCCCTCTCCCATGAGCTACACAAAAAGGTGCTTAGAGTTTTTTGATCCTATACCTTCCCATACATTAAAAAATATTAAGCACCTCCGGATGTAGTTGGGATTAGAGACCATCTACGGAGAGGAAACTTGTTTCACAAGTTAGTATAGGTCCACAGCTAGGTCTCCATATATTATCATGTTGACACGCCCCCTCTCCCATGAGCTACACAAAAAGGTGCTTAGCGTTTTTTGATCCTATATCTTCCCATAAATTAAAAAATATTAAGCACCTCCGGATGTAGTTGGGATTAGAGACCATCTACAGAGATGAAACTTGTTTCAGAAGTTAGTATAGGTCCACAGTTAGGTCTCCATAAAATATCATCTTGACACGCTCTTTCTCCCATGAGCTACACAAAAGGTGCTAAGCATTATTTCATCCTATACCTTTCCATACATTGAAAAATATCAAGCACCTCCACATGTAGTTGGGGTTAGGTACCACCTACGGAGACGAAACCTGTTTCAGAAGTTAGTATTGGTCCATAGGTAGGTCTCCATAAAATATCATGTGGACACGCCCCCTCTCTCCTGAGCTACACAAAAAGGTGCTTAGCATATCTTCTCATACATTAAAAAAGTATTAAGCACCTCTGGATGTAGTTAGAATTAGGGACCACCTACGGAGACGAAACCTGTTTCAGAAGTTAGTATAGGTCCACAGCTAGGTCTCCATAAAATACCATGTGGACATGCCCCCTCTCCCATGAGCTACGCAAAAAGGTGCTTAGCGTTTTTTGATCCCATATCTTCCCATACATTGAAAAATATTAAGCACCTCCGGATGTAGTTGGGGTTAGAGACCATCTACGGAGATGAAACTTGTTTCAGAAGTTAGTATAGGTCCACAGCTAGGTCTCCATAAAATATCATCTTGACACGCACTTTCTCCCATGAGCTACACAAAAAGGTGCTTAGCGTTTTTTGATCCTATACCTTCCCATACATTGAAAAATATTAAGCACCTCCGGATGTAGTTGGGGTTAGAGACCATCTATGGAGACGAAACCTGTTTCAGAGTTAGTATTGGTCCATAGCTAGGTCTCCATGAAATATCATGTGGACACGCCCCCTCTCTCCTGAGCTACGCAAAAAGGTGCTTAGCATTATTTGATCCTATATCTTCCCATATGTACATTAAAAAAGTATTAAGCACCTCCGGATGTAGTTAGAGTTAGGGACCACCCACAGAGATGAAACCTGTTTCAGAAGTTAGTATTGGTCAATAGCTAGGTCTCCATAAAATATCATGTTGACACGCCCCCTCTCTCCTGAGCTACGCAAAAAGGTGCTTAGCATTATTTGATCCTATATCTTCCCATATGTACATTAAAAAAGTATTAAGCACCTCCGGATGTAGTTAGAGTTAGGGACCACCCACAGAGATGAAACCTGTTTCAGAAGTTAGTATTGGTCAATAGCTAGGTCTCCATAAAATATCATGTTGACACGCCCCCTCTCTCCTGAGCTATGCAAAAAGGTGCTTAGCATTATTTGATCCTATATCTTCCCATACATTGAAAAATATTAAGCACCTCCGGATGTAGTTGGGGTTAGGGACCACCTACAGAGACGAAAATTGCTTCACGAGTTAGTATTGGTCCATAGCTAGGTCTCCATAAAATATCATGTGGACACGCCCCCTCTCCCATGAGCTACACAAAAAGGTGCTTAGCGTTTTTTGATCCCATATCTTCCCATACATTGAAAAATATCAAGCACCTCCACATGTAGTTGGGGTTAGAGACCATCTACGGAGACGAAACCTGTTTCAGAAGTTAGTATTGGTCCACAGCTAGGTCTCCATAAAATATCATGTTGACACGCCCCCTCTCTCCTGAGCTACGCAAAAAGGTGCTTAGCATTATTTGATCCTATATCTTCCCATACATTAAAAAAATATTAAGCACCTCCGGATGTAGTTGGGGTTAGGGACCACCTACAGAGACGAAAATTGTTTCACGAGTTAGTATAGGTCCACAGCTAGGTCTCCATAAAATATCATGTTGACGCGCTCATC
Organism: Chondrilla cf. caribensis; assembly: GCA_964020155.1. Taxonomy (NCBI): domain Eukaryota; kingdom Metazoa; phylum Porifera; class Demospongiae; order Chondrillida; family Chondrillidae; genus Chondrilla; species Chondrilla cf. caribensis. The sequence goes on from OZ026562.1 coordinate 1,756,437, forward strand.
TCCCATGAGCTACACAAAAAGGTGCTTAGCGTTTTTTGATCCTATACCTTCTCATACATTGAAAAATATTAAGCACCTCCGGATGTAGTTGGGGTTAGAGACCATCTACAGAGACAAAGCCTGTTTCACAAGTTAGTATAGGCCCACAGCTAGGTCTCCATAAAATATCATGTTGACACGCCCCCTCTCCCATGAGCTACACAAAAAGGTGCTTAGCATTTTTTGATCCTATACCTTCCCATACATTAAAAAATATTGAGCACCTCCGGATGTAGTTGGGGTTAGAGACCATCTACGGAGACGAAGCCTGTTTAAGAAGTTAGTATACGTCCACAGCTAGGTCTCCATAAAATATCATGTTGACACGCCCCCTCTCTCCTGAGCTATGCAAAAAGGTGCTTAGCATTATTTGATCCTATATCTTCCCATACATTGAAAAATATTAAGCACCTCCGGATGTAGTTGGGGTTAGGGACCACCTACAGAGACGAAAATTGCTTCATGAGTTAGTATTGGTCCATAGCTAGGTCTCCATAAAATATCATGTGGACACGCCCCCTCTCCCATGAGCTACACAAAAAGGTGCTTAGCGTTTTTTGATCCCATATCTTCCCATACATTGAAAAATATCAAGCACCTCCACATGTAGTTGGGGTTAGAGACCATCTACGGAGACGAAACCTGTTTCACAAGTTAGTATTGGTCCACAGCTAGGTCTCCATAAAATATCATGTTGACACGCCCCCTCTCTCCTGAGCTATGCAAAAAGGTGCTTAGCATTATTTGATCCTATATCTTCCCATACATTAAAAAAATATTAAGCACCTCCGGATGTAGTTGGGGTTAGGGACCACCTACAGAGACGAAAATTGCTTCACGAGTTAGTATTGGTCCATAGCTAGGTCTCCATAAAATATCATGTGGACACGCCCCCTCTCCCATGAGCTACACAAAAAGGTGCTTAGCGTTTTTTGATCCCATATCTTCCCATACATTGAAAAATATCAAGCACCTCCACATGTAGTTGGGGTTAGAGACCATCTACGGAGACGAAACCTGTTTCACAAGTTAGTATTGGTCCACAGCTAGGTCTCCATAAAATATCATGTTGACACGCCCCCTCTCTCCTGAGCTACGCAAAAAGGTGCTTAGCATTATTTGATCCTATATCTTCCCATACATTAAAAAAATATTAAGCACCTCCGGATGTAGTTGGGGTTAGGGACCACCTACAGAGACGAAAATTGTTTCACGAGTTAGTATAGGTCCACAGCTAGGTCTCCATAAAATATCATGTTGACGCGCTCATCTCCCATGAGCTACACAAAAAGGTGCTTAGCGTTTCTTGATCCCATACCTTCCCATACATTGAAAAATATTAAGCACCTCCGGATGTAGTTGGGGTTAGAGACCATCTACAGAGACAAAACCTGTTTCACAAGTTAGTATAGGCCCACAGCTAGGTCTCCATAAAATATCATGTTGACACGCCCCCTCTCCCATGAGCTACACAAAAAGGTGCTTAGCATTTTTTGATCCTATACCTTCCCATACATTAAAAAATATTGAGCACCTCCGGATGTAGTTGGGGTTAGAGAGCATCTACAGAGACAAAACCTGTTTCACAAGTTAGTATAGGCCCATAGCTAGGTCTCCATAAAATATCATGTGGACACGCCCCCTCTCTCCTGAGCTATGCAAAAAGGTGCTTAGCATTATTTGATCCTATATCTTCCCATACATTGAAAAATATTAAGCACCTCCGGATGTAGTTGGGGTTAGGGACCACCTATGGAGACGAAACCTGTTTCAGAAGTTGGTATTGGTCCATAGCTAGGTCTCCATAAAATATCATCTTGACACATTCCCTCTCCCATGAGCTACACAAAAAGGTGCTTAGCGTTTTTGATCCTATACCTTCCCATACATTGAAAAATATTGAGCACCTCCGGATGTAGTTGGGGTTAGAGACCATCTACGGAGACGAAGCCTGTTTCAGAAGTTAGTATACGTCCACAGCTAGGTCTCCATAAAATATCATCTTGACACGCCCCCTCTCCCATGAGCTACGCAAAAAGGTGCTTAGCGTTTTTTGATCCTATATCTTCCCATACTTTAAAAAAGTATTAAGCACCTCCGGATGTAGTTGGGGTTAGAGACCATCTATGGAGACGAAACCTGTTTCAGAAGTTAGTATAGGTCCACAGCTAGGTCTCCATAAAATATCATGTGGACACATTCCCTCTCCCATGAGCTACACAAAAAGGTGCTTAGCGTTTTTGATCCTATACCTTCCCATACATTGAAAAATATTAAGCACCTCTGGATGTAGTTGGGGTTAGAGACCATCTATGGAGACGAAACCTGTTTCAGAAGTTAGTATACTTCCACAGCTAGGTCTCCATAAAGTATCATGTTGACATGTCCCCTTTCCCATGAGCTACACAAAAAGGTGCTTAGAGTTTTTTGATCCTATACCTTCCCATACATAGGATCAAATAATGGTACATAAGCACCTTCTTGCATAGCTAATGGGAGAAAGGGTGCGTCAACATGATATTTTAAGGAAACCTAGCTGTGGATGTGTACTAACTTATTAAAGAATTCCGATTTTTGTAGATGGTCCCTAACCCTAACCACATCTGGAGGTGCTTAATATTCTTAATGTATGGGAAGGTATAGGAGAAATAATGCTAAGCACCTTCTTGCGTAGCTCATCAGAGAGAAGGGGCGTGTTAGCATGATGTTTTAAGGCGACCTAGCTGTGGACGAATGATAACTTATGAAATAATTCTCATCTCTGTAGGTGTTCCCTAACCTTAACTACATCTGGAGGTACTAATTATAAATATGTTTTTAATGTACGTATAGGAGAGAAAACATAAAGCACCTTGCATAGCTCATGGGGTAGAGGGCGTGTCAACCTGAAGTTTTAGACAGATCTATCTTGGGACGTGAACTAACTTCTCGAGTAATTTCCATTTTCATAGCTAAGAATGCATATATCATTAAACTGTGAACTCAATCAAGCTTCTCGTACAAACTAAACACACTACCTGCTATAATGAAAAACCTTATAAATTTCAAATAATTATAGTTCAAACCCACTATCACACAGTATGCACACGCTATACACAAATTCAAATCCTCTGGTTTCTAAGTAACTATGTGGTTTATGTACACATCATCTCATGTACATCTCAGTCAGCCAATCCCTGCACTTGCTTCATTATGGCGTCAAGTTTGCGACTCTTTTCGGCAAAGAGTTCTCTCGAGGCCTGCAACTCTAAAGCTTCCCTGTCGAGGTGGGCTCTTAGTTCTTCATTGCCTTTCTTCTGAGCATCCACCTCAAGTCTATGCCTGGCGATCCACTCTTCTGTTGTTGCCCTGTGGTTCTCCAACATGTCCTTGAGCTCCTAAAGCATGCACCAGTACAGATAGCTGTCACCAAATGTAGTCTCATATGTATGTACTGAGTCATGCAATCAGTGTACACTGATTTCAAAACAAACACAAGGAACATAGGAACAAACACGCACGTACATACAAACAATCAAACACATACACACTTAGAAAACAAGCATGTAACCTTATACAAACAAACTAAACACATTCACAGACAAACACAGATACTGTAACCCATACACACGTGCAAACACAGTAATCAAAGATATCAAGCATCAGTGACTGTCACATACAATAAAGCAAGGTGATAAGTACCTTCTGTTGTTTGTCATAGAGTTGACAGTGTTCCTCTCGCTCAGATTTGAAGGCCTCTCTTTCAGCTTGCAGCTGTCTTTTCATCCTACACGTGGAGAATGTGATAGGCCAGTAGTAAAGTTGCTGCATATGAGACTTGGTCTGTGTTGCTGAATTTCACTGTGAATTTATTGTTACCAGCTACCAGATGGAGGAGTCATGAAGTGTGAGTCAGAAAGTTTGTCACATGGGGTAGTACAATACATACACACAGCAACATATTATACATACTAACATGTACATATACACATATGACACACACACACACAGAGAGAGACCCCCCCCCCCCCACACACACACACACACACACGCACGCACGCACGCATGCACAGATCTTGATATCAATGAACACAGCAGTACATATGAGGCCATTTCATTACGCAGGATGTATGTGTGTGCACTCACACTTCTAGTTCCTGCACCTGCTCCTCTAATACTGAAAATACCTGACCAATCTTTCCAAGAATGTCAGATTTCATTCCTTCCAAATGTGAAATGTCCACTGTCTAAGAATACACAAAAAAGAAAATATTCTGTAGACATAAATAATACTAATGTACATATTATTCATAACATCAATCATATTAAAAGTATACAATTTGTATGCATAACACACACATGCACACAAGCATACACACACACACACACGCATGCACACACACACGCACACACACACACACACACACACACACACATGCACACACACACACACACACACACACACACACACACACACACACACACACACACACACACACACAAGTAGCTCTTCCAGCTAGTAGATTCACACAAAACATGCATATGCACAATGTCATACAAACAATACAGTTCGAACAATGTCTTGATCCAACCTTGTCAATCTGCGGTGGAGCCACTTTTGGCATTTCTTGGGGGATGGCAGTTTCCAATTTGTACTGGATCTGGGGACCACTCACAGCACTGTATTCAATCACTTCGACTGTACAGAACAGTTATAGAACTAGTTATAACATACAGTACAATATATGGTAGTACATGGTCCAAAGCACAGATGACACTGTACGTGCTGTACCTACACACACACTCTATTGTAGTGTATTGCGTACATTCAGGAGTGAGTATCCAGAGGTCAGCGAGATCATCTTCGACAGACATGCCTCCAAAAACAACCATCTGAAGAATACAAACACATTAAATTAATATGTTTAGTGTGTAGATCAATGCATGCACACACACACACACACACACACACACACACACACACACACACACATGTGGAATCAAAGGATATGTTAATCGTTGACTTAGAAAGATACATCCTTGAGTATCACTACACTGTCAAAGTAAACTAGCATCATGTACGTATACACTGGAACCTCTCCATTAAGGACACTTTGAGACCTTACTTTTAATCCGTAATACAGAAGTTTCCTCAATTCAGAGGTCATTTTATACACTATAGTACTACACTGGGACACAGAATCGTGTCCTTATTACAGAAGTTTCCACATTTCAGAGATTTGTAGTAGAGAGGTTCCACTGTAGTATGTATGTACATAGTACTACACATAATGCACAGTGTGCACATGGGATAGACTGAGTACCTTCCGTCCAGTGACAACAGCTCTATGATTGAACCTCCCCTCTGGAACTTTATCCCCCACAATGCTCACTGAAGCGAATGAGTATTCACTACCTGTCAAAAGTTGTAGAATATGTACTTCTTCATTCACTTACATCAGAATTCACTAATTTTGATCTGATGCATACAGTATATTCCAACACATTCACATGTCATTATTCATATATACACAATGTGTATGCATGCAGGTACGTATGCCCACATTCCTAGCAAATATGTTGTGTACAGCGTGCACACACACACACACACACACACACACACACACACACACACACACACACACACACACACACACAATGCATACACACATCACACATAAGCATGCATACTGTACACAAAAACAAAACATGCATGTGTACAAATGTGCACTAAAAATATGTACTACACATATCATACCAACTCTACAGTGTACGGACACCACTGATAAACACATGGGTTTACACTAACACACACATACGTAGTACACAGACACACTGACATACACGACATACCCTCAACCAAGTTGATACAGTGGAGGTCACCAAAGGCTACATCTTCTCCACCTGCCCCGTTGAACCCTCCAAAAAGCAACAAATACTGCAAATATCATAACAAAACACAAAGTTAGAAGATAGTAGTATACAAATGTATCATCATAGTATAAACATATGCAGACGAGTGTATGTACCGATACATATGTACTACAGTGGAACCTCTTTATAAAGGACATATTGGGACCAACTAATTTGTCCACTGTAGAGAGGCTGTCCACTCTTCAGAGGTGAAAAATGTATTAACACTATAGGAAAGCTCATTTTTTGGGCCTAAGAAAGGTCCTTTGTGTGGGGAGGCAATTTCTATGGTGTCCTTTATTGGGAGAGTCCTTTAACAGAGGTTCCACTGTACATGTAACCAGAGTAGAATACCTGTGTATAGCAGTTATACATAACTAGAGTGTGATACCTGTGTACAATCACAGGTATAGCTCTTGACTGACATCTTTTTTTTACGTGTCTATTAATCACAGTCAATCACAGTTAATCACAGTTAATCACAGTTAATCACAGTTAATCAAAGTTTGGTGGCTATTTCATTTCTTGTCCTTTGTGTTGCCAGGGGGGTGCAGGGAAAAAATCTTGGGTTTCTGAATTTGATCCTGGGTGAAATCACTTCAAGCCCTCTATTCAGCCTTCTCAGCCACCAGCACCTCCCCAAATACTATACAGTAGCTATCAGTTTCAAAGTGCATGTACTACTAGTTCCAATTTGATATACATACTGCTTGTGTGATACATGATTAATGTAACAGAAGAGAATTCCGATAACACAAAGTACAGTAAAAGTGAAACTTGATGCACCTCAAACTATACCCCCATATGTGATTCAATGCATTTTACACGAATTCCAAAAAAAGAACACCACATGTATGACAATAGCATACCTGATCCTCTAGGTTACACAGGATCGGGTAGTCTCGGGGCGAAGGCCCTTCACCTCTCACTCTGCACAAGGACCACTCCCACGTGACTGAAAAAGAAGGTCATTCAGTAACAACAATATATACACATACCGTACCTTTACGATGCCTATACGTATGTACTGTATGTTGACGTTACACATACAAATAAGGCTTTTACATATAATACACACAAAACATTCAAGCACACACACACACACAACCACACACACAACCACACACACACACACACACACACCATACACACACATACACACACACACACACACACACACACACACACACACACACACACACACACACACACACCTAGAGAGAGCATATAGGTATCATTCAAATAAAGGTCACTTCCACCACTACCACCAGTGATGAAGAGTCTGTCCCCTACTGCTACCATAGCATGGTCACACCTCCCAGCAGGGGGAGTTCCTGTTGTCTCAACCTCTTCCCACACAAGATTTTCTGCGTCAAAAAAAGAAGAATGTGTACAACAAGAATTCAACGCTTGTGATATGAAATTCTGTGAATTCTCATTAATCTGACACCACTTTGTAGATTGATATTTACCGATGTAAGTAACGATTTAGGCAGACCATCCAAATCGTTATTTTGAACACAAATTAATTTTTGTACAGTAAAGATAGCGAACAATATGGTACTGAATTAATGAAAATTAAAATCAAATTTGAAAAATAATAATGAAAATATATTATGGGAAGAATAATGTGTACTCTCAGATGTTATGTCATACATCTCATGCATCCTCCCACCTCCCCTCCCAACTCCCCACCCTCCCAACACCACATCCTTACAACTCCCCCTTTCAAACCCTCAACTCCCCCTCTCAATGCCCCCTCCCAAATCCCCATCCTCCCAACTCCCCCTCAATGCCCCCTCCCACCCACCTCCCCTCCCAAATCCCCATCCTCCCAACTCCCCCTCTCGATGTCCCCTCCCACTTTCCCATCTCTATGTACATATTACATACTACATGATGGTGTCTGGCTGTTTGTCGGGTCGACTACATTCGTGTTGAAGTATCTATGGTGAGATCACACAATGTGCTGGGATTAAGGTTGAGCAGGAATTTGGGAGGATGTGAAGATGGGAGAGGGGAGATTGGAGGATGTGAAGATGGGAGAGGGGAGTTAGGAGGATGTGAAGCTGGGAGAGGGGAGATTGGAGGATGTGAAGATGGGAGAGGGGAGTTAGGAGGATGTGAAGCTGGGAGAGGGGAGATTGGAGGATGTGAAGATGGGAGAGGGGAGTTAGGAGGATGTGAATATGGGAGAGGGGAGTTGGGAGGATTGGGAGTTGTGAGGATGTAATAGACGGGAGAGCAGAGTTTGGAGGATGTGGAGTGGGATGATGGGGGGTGGGAGAATGGGGAGTGCGAGCTGGCATGACTTCATTGCCACACTGCAATTATGCGCAATGACACAGCTCGACACAGCAATCCAAAGGTGAGACAGCTCAACACAGCAATCCAAAGGTGAGTTATGTCATACATCTCTTGTAACCTCCCACCTCGGCATCTGCTCAGCTCTCCGTCCTCTCACCTCCCCATTCTCCTACCTCCCCATCCTCCCAATTCCCCATCCTCCCAACTCCTCATCCTCCCAACTCCCCATCCTCCCAACTCCCCATCCTCCCAATTCCCCATCCTCCCAACTCCCCATTCTCCCAACTCCCCATCCACCCAACTTCCCATCCTCCCAACCCCCCATCCTCTCAACTCTCGAGCCATCCTCCTAACTCCGCACTCTCAAACTCTTCCGCCTTAATCTCAACACATGGTGTGATCTCACTACAGATATTCCAGACAGATATTCCAGACACCATGATGTAGTGTGCATTATGTACATGTATGTCATGATAGGTGATTACCCATGTTGACATGAAGTCATCACGACACAGCACACTGCTGTCATCAACACCATCTGTGCAAGGCACAAGTGGCATCTGTGCTCATCATGAGTGTGCACCTTGCCTGTATGACATCATCATATTACATTTCACTGGAAGCATTAAGCAGGTCTACAAGTGGTTTCTTCAGTGTCAGACAATGCTTATAGGCATGTTTGATGTATCCTAGCAACAGCTATTGTGGATATCCTAAATCCTTGAAGCTAGGATGTCCTGATTAGAAACACTTCTTACACCTGTGGCAAGGGAATGCACTGTAGCAAGGCTTCAAATGGCTATTGTACATATCTAAAAAACCCACCCAAATTGAATTATTAAGGTCAATCAACAGAACTATTATTACTATTATTAGTACATAAATTGTTAGGGTCTTTCAGGAAATTCTGTTTACAGAATGACAATTTCTGTAACTGCGGAACCCCTATAAACATCCAGATTGGTTGGCGCTTCGAACTACGTACAACGTACATTGGATCTTTGATCGGCAAAACCTTCATTCAAAACGACACATTCACATAACAAGCTGCACTACTACGTAATCTCCATGAAGACCACTCTGAGGTGACAATTGTTTTGTGTTTTGTGTTGACCCAAGTGAACACAATTGATAACAAGATGGCACATAGACATAACAAATATGCCTAAGTTCTGTAAGTTCTATTTGTATCATGTCTATTCGGGGTGTATCCGATTTGTCACGAGTCCCGAGGGCGCGAAGCGCCCGAGGGCGAGTAGACAAATCCGGTACACCCCAAATAGACATGATACAAATGGCTTGTATCCCGAATCTGCTTGGCCGACGTATTCGAATTTTTACTGCAACCATAGATACTCCAACACCTTGAGTCTAGTTTAGTTGTTAGAGTATCTGTACGACGGCGAAGTCGAAGAAAGTTCTTACGCTATGAATGAGCCAGAAGACGATTTCGAGCCCCCAAATAAACTGCGCAAACCCTAAAACACCGCCGTTACTCAAGTAGAAGCTGAACACTCCAAAGGATATATGGTAAGGTGCCCTAATTTCGGACAAGTACCATAATCTGTCAGAAACATTTACACGTTAGCAGCTTTGAATGCTTCGTAGATTCGATACTACCAAACTTGATCCGAAAAACGGTTCGCGAAGAGAAACTTGTCCGCGATTAAGAAGCGTCCGGAATTAGGGCTCCCCACCATGTATTCCCAAAAACACGGAAAGAACACCAAATGCGCCGTAAATGTCTCCAATTCTTCCGTATACATTAATTGTTATTCTAAAGGGGCGCTTAGGGACATTTATACCCCGGTGTATCGGATTTACACCGTTGTCGGTGCCTTTGAAGTATGACGTCATCGGGATACAAGCAGTTATAGTCAAACATAGGTACGTATAATAATATCATACACACATGTATGTAGGCATGATTCTCAGTCAACCATTATAATATACACTACAGTACTTGCCTATTCATAAGGCTCACAACCTACCCAAGTCAACAACATGGACTGTGTTTATCGCCTTTCCATCCAAAACACCTCCAAACGTTATCAACTTTCCCATAGCACAGACACCTCTGAAGGAGCTACTCTTCGGAGGAGAACCACTAGTGACTTTCTTGCTCCATTTGCAGGTCTCTACATTGGTCAGGATACACATAGGTGTAGTCAAATCCTTTACATATACAAAGCAAAAATGTGTGTACGTTTACATGTGTTTACTGTATGTGCGCACCACAACACACACACACACACACACACGTGCACACACACACACACACACACACACACACGTGTACACACACACACACACACACACACACGTACACACACATACACACACACACACACACACACACACTATATACGTATATATATACATGTATATATATATGTACAGTATATGATTACTGTAGGTACATACAACAGCTACAATAACAACATATGTACTGTAGGTACATGTGCTTACTGCACATGTAAACAGAATCCTAGTACAGACAAGTGCAATACATTTAAACCTCTTTACAACATCACCTTTGGTTCCCAGTCATTATAGCCTACTTGCTGTTGTAATCAATACAATTACTGTGCGTGTGAATACATATGTACGTACATGACATGCTATCATGAAGACACTGTCCTTGTAAAATTTGCTGTTGTGAAGGGGTTTGTCTGTACAGTGTGCATCAAGTGCCGCAACAGACTCACCAGTGTTGAAAACATTTATGACAAACATGTCAATATCTTCACCTTGCCCTCCAAAGAGTATGAGACCCTCATCTGAGGCACTTGAATGAAGAGAGGAGAGGAGGGAAAGGAAACAAGGAAACAAGTTGTGTTAATCGAAGACACCAGTGCACCATTGCAATGAGGTATCATGTATCATGCATCATGTATCAGGGCATGGGGAATCATTAGCCCTAGGCTGTTTGGAGTGGCACCCACAATGTAGTAGCACAGCCATCCCGATATCAGCAGGATATGTAGCAGTAAAATCCATAATATACAGTGGAACCTTGCTAATCCGACACCTTTATAATCCAACATTCTCTCTAATCCGACCATTATATGAGGTACAGTCACCATACATAAGTGTGGTAAGAGGCACTCCATAATCCAACAACCTCCTAATCCAACATTATTCTCAGGTGCCATTGAGTGTCGGATTAGAGAGGTCTCACTGTACACGTATTAAACTGTACCACTGATAACAGGATGGCAAAATCAACTAGACTGATGGGAAGGAAACACAGGAAATGGACCCTTCCTAAAGGTGATATAACATATACATACGTATAGACAGTTTATACTAATAAATCTTCTCCACAATAGAAAATGTTTAGCAATTTCCTGTCTGGTTGCTAATCATTCATCTGAAAAACAAAGTCTGTCTGGTAAACCGTGCAGTACACCATATGTGAGCATACCATCGATATGCCAATTAATCACCCATCCAACAGGATCCAACAGGATACAACATAATAATCATTATAATTGTCCTGTGGCACAGGAAAGCGGTGATTAAGGCCAAGGGAACTGATTAGAGCATATCTCCCAGATAACTGAAGTAATCATCACTGGGGTATGAGAATGATTTACCCTAAAAGTACATGGATATGCCCAATTCCACAATGGAAATGATGAAAGAGTCTTTATTTGGATAAAAAGAGGTTGAAGAATCCATTTTCCACTGTAGTCCCTAGGGTTTTCCCCTATCTGTCAATTTGTAGGGAGAACAATAAAGGGGCGAATTTAACTCTGGACAAAGCAAAACAGGATCAGATTCAAACAGTTAAAGTAGCGAAAGTGAGACCAGAGATCTCAAATCTTCAGCAGAACTCGAGGCAAATAAAAGAGAGCTATGTAGAAAGGAAAAAACAACATAGTGGTTTTGATACCAAACAATGTTGTCAGGGATTATGATACAGTTGATGTGAATCCAGTACCATTATGATGAATTCTGGGATTGAAACCTTCAATGTATTCAAGGTTTGTACCACACAGTACACATCCACCACATCAGGAAGTCTGGGTACAGTATCAATGCTATATAGAAGTTATCAATGAGTGAAGCCTTCAACGAGCACCTACCAGAATGTTGGGCCCTCGCGTGCTTGTGGGATCTCTCCTTTCTGGGCAATTTTCTCCCACTTCAACTCTTCACTGACTACAAAACACAGTACAGTACATGCGAAAAGTATGAACATGTGAAAGTTGTTAGACATGTTGGTTGTATTTCTTTATAGTTGTAGGACTATTGTTTAACACGTCTATAGCGATATTCAAACAATTCTTTTCACAAATTAATCATTCGTGCAACATTTCACCCATCACAGGCTTTATCAGGCTCATACAATACAAACTGAAATCATTTGATGATTGAATGATTGAATCATCAATGATTTGAGTTTGTATTGTATGCATGTCCTTGAAGAAGCCCGTGATGGGTGAAACATTACACAAATGATTAATTTGTGAAAAGAAGTGTTTGAATATCGTTATAGACGTGTTAAACAATGGTCCTACAACTATAAAGAAGTGCAAAAAGTATGTATGGAATCACTGGTAAAGTATTGAGGTGTGTATAAGCTGAGTTAATTGCATACTGAAGTGCCTGTATGTAGAGGCACATGTACGTATATAACATTATGGATGTATGTAGGTATATACACACATATGTATGTATGATGTACAAATTATATGCATGTATGCATGCATGCATGTATGCTTTTATGCATATACGTATGTATGAATGCATGTATGAATGTATGTATGTACAGTAACAGAATGCATGTATGTATGTACACATGTATGTATGAATATAAGAGTGGATTACAATTGGAGAGTACACTCATGAGTACATGTGATCTCTACACATAACCAATAAGTAGTGGATTTGTACTAAGGAACATTTAAGAACCTTGGAGCATCCATCTTAAAACTAATCAACCTCTTGCACTATAAATAAAACTTGACAGAGAGTACCAGGGAGAATAGGTGGAAATGAATGAAATGAAAAAACTGCCATATCATGACATACGCAGCTCAATACACTGTATTGAATTACAACATACCAATATGGGGCATAGCACGAGTGTATGTATTTTGACTAGTCAGTTTCATACACGTACGCATGTACGTATACACTGACATGGTTTATTGGAACTGGTGTGAAATGCACACACGTTTGATTTTTCATCATTTCATCAATTTCCTCTGGAAATGACAGAAATGGCGGATTTCTGCCATTTCCTTCAATTTTCCCTGCCAATGAGCACCAGCTGTCAGTCAGATTGGCTGTGATGAGGTCACAATGTAGTGTTCTCCTGAACCAGAACAAATACCTAAACCATGAAATAACTCAATTAGGCAAAGTTGTGATAACTCTCAAAACACACCACCATTCCTTTCACATCACTAGGTTTCAATTTACAGGAAATGGAACAATATCAAAAGTGATCAAAGGCACACGGTAAACATGACATACTCTTACAAGACATCTGGTACTTCAAATAAGTGAAGTGAAGTAACACATAGACTACTTCCAAGTCACACTGTACAGCTGTTAAGTCCTCAAAGAGTGATTACTTCACAATTACAAAATGTACAGGGGACAAAAGTAAGGGTACCCCAGGGTGTGAAATATGCTAGTTACTACATGCCCTCTGTGCCATATTACGTTTACTTCGCACCCTTGGTCTAGAGCAGTATTTGTAATGTGGCATGGAGTGTGCGTACCAAGTGGCTTATTGCAAAATAACTGTAAATAGACAGTATGTGTGATGTAGTACAGTATGTTTGAATTCAAATGCTTGTTCTCCCCTCAATTCAGTAATTCTTGTTTCTCTTCCTACAAAATGGCCAAGCATAAGCACTTGCAGCCTTCCAGCAGAGAGGAGAACCAGCCACTATCGAGTAAGGGATCGATTTTGACGTGGATGATGATAACTTCCAAGAACTGAGTGTGGTAAGGTGCCTAATTCTGGATGATTCCTCCTTTCGAACATCAAGTACAATGTACGGTTAAATCTATCCAAAATTGTAAGAATTAATGCATTTGAATGCTTTGTAGATTGAGGATGAGTTTTGATACCAAACTTGTTCCAAAAAACGGTTCACAAAGAGAAAATTCTTTGCAACAATCCAAAGTGCCGGAAATTAGAGTTCCTCACCACAAAAAGCAGAGTAAATTGGGTGATTGAAACAAATCAAGCAAACCAATATAAGTCAGACACTGGTAAGAGAGTGGTAATAATCTGTTTGCGTGCTAATTGATATGATATTTGTGTGGATACGTTGCTAGGAGGTATTAGGGACACTTACAGGTTACTGGAGTGCCGGAAACCTGTTCACCATGGGATCATACCAGTATACCTGTGTCTTTGTGTATGATAACCAGTGTCTTTGACACATGACGTCCTCATGGGGAAAATGGATACTTATTGAATGAGATAAGGGAGGGATAGAACAAGTACCCTGTCAAACCCTTACACTATACAGGACATCTGCTGGATATTTCCCCGAGTTGAGAGCACACCTGCTACAAGTCATGCATTCCAATTACAGCAATGAAGTTTTGTCTCCACACACTTGCTTTTCAGTCAGTTTGGTTAGTACAACATCAACAGCAAATACTAATTTTGGGAGTACAATATACAGATAGCAATGATTGGTCAACATTGGCTCACTTGTGAGCATAAACATGTCGTTCTTATAGTCAACTTTGTCATCATCGGCGTTCACTCCACCTCCATAAATGTAAACCTTGTCTCCAACTGTGACCATGCCATGTCCAAACCTGCAATTTCAAATATCATGGAGTCTATGAACGACAGCATACATACTACATACAATCCATTAGAGGTCAGGTTTGTCCAAAGAGCCTGATACACAACAGTTTTCTGTGTATTATCTTTTGGACAAATCTTAAGGAGCCTTCATTGAGTGAAGCTAGAGTAGGATTGAAGAAAAATTTGCCACATGGTTTTTGCAAAGAATGAACAGGAAAAAAAAGATTGGTATGGTATAGTATTAGGATACTCTACCCTACCCCTACCCTCACCCCTATTCCTACCTCTACCCCTACCTCTACCTTATCCTACCCTCACCCCTATTCCTACCTCTACCCCTACCTCTACCTTATCCTACCCTCACCCCTATTCCTACCTCTACCCCTACCTCTACCTTATCCTACCCCTACCCCTATTCCTACCTCTACCCCTACCTCTACCTTATCCTACCCTCACCCCTATTCCTACCTCTACCCCTACCTCTACCTTATCCTACCCCTACCCCTAACCTAACCTGACCTGTTACGATTATAGGGTTAGGGTTATCTATACGGATAGATTATATTTATGGCTGGTCCAGGCACTACACTTTATCATGGTATTATTATACTGAATAGGTCACTAGTCCAATGGGCCACGACTAAGAATCAATCCCAGTTATTGCAATGTGATGGAAGGCAGATCTCAAGAGTCCTGAACCCTCAGAGTTACCGAGGTCTTCTCGCAATTCAGGACACATAATAGGGTGAGGCCGTGATAATAGGTTCATGAATGAATTCAAGCATGCAGTACCCGTCTTGGTCAGTGGAACCGTGGTCTCTAATTACATATCTTCATTGTGAGCTGCTTAACAGACGTTTTTCAGGAAACCAGAACAAAACGGATAAACCATGCTAAACCACACACCACGGACTCATGCATGGACTGATGTAGGTAAGCATGTGGCGTACGTACTATGACATATAATATGCAAAGTGCACACCTAGTATTATGGAGAACGATGTACACATAATAAACAATCTCAACGTACGAAAGGCTCAAGGAGAAATCTAAATAATCTAATCATAAGGGAATTTATGTGAAGGCTTATCATGGGTTATCTCTACACACGTACCGTTTACTAGGTTTACTGCCTTCAATGGACGGATTGCTCCAAGAAAACTTTAGTTCCGCCGCCATCTTGTGTCCCGATACGCCCACGTATCACGTGATGCATCTAACAGCCGAAGAAAAATGGCGAAGAGGCCAGGGTTTGTCATCTCTTGGCTCAGAAATGCTCTTGCTGGAGTGAGTACATTACACTAGCTGTTTGTCTTAAATGTACAATTTTAATATTCATTTGCCTTGATTTAGAGAAATATAGAACAAGCTGCTTGGTTAAGGTCACCGAACAGTTTGAGCCCGAGGTTAGTGAAATATGACTTGTGTGTACCTTGCATGCGATTTCTTAAGGTACTCTAGTCATTTTCGATTGTAGGTGACCTTCAATGGTCGATATAACATATCATATTGTCTTCATGTACGTATGTCTAACTCATATGCGTGGTTTTTGCTTCCTTTAGAACTCAACCACCTCCCAATCTTCCTGGAGGTGTAGCTCACAAGCTTAATTCTAATTATTACTACACTAGAGACCTGAGGAGAGCAGTTCCACGTCCTACTGTTATTACTACACATAAAGCTCTCTTGCCAAACAAAGATGTAGTTTCAAGGTTAGTCAGGCTTGTGTGTGTGTGTGTGTTTGTGTTTGTGTGTATGTGTTTGTGTGTGTGTGTGTGTGTGTGTGTGTGTGTGTTTGTATGTGTTTGTGTTTGTGTTTGTGTGTATGTGTATGTGTGTGTGTGTGTGTGTGTGTGTGTGTGTGTGTGTGTGTGTGTGCTGTACACATGTATTTGCTTGGAACGTGTGTTACGCATTTTTGGACCTTTGGGATCTTCATAGTGATGAGGTTGCCTTTCCCCAAATGGACACACCACCAATACCAGGAAAAGGACACACATGGACACCACTTCAACATAACTAATTTCTGTTCTGGTATGACAGAACACTATGTACTATTTGTGCTCTTTTACCTTATCGTTTATTGTACTCTTCATTGTGGTGTATACTTATATACGTTCATACATAGTTCGATCGGGTGTTATTTGTATGAGTACATACGTACATAGTTTATACAATTCTTTTATGAAGATTCTGTCTCCAAATTATTGTGGATCTTTTGGGCTGCTATTAGTGTGCATTGTCTGTACGTTTCAGTATTTCAACTATGTGTTTCATAGTGCCTCCCCTGTCAGATTTCAACTTCTATGGCCTACACCACCTGCCAGGACAAATATTAGTATTTCGACTATGTGATTCTTTATATTTCGTCAGATTCCAACTCCCTGACCCACAGTACCTGTCATGACAAATACTTAGTAGTATTTCAGCTATGTGCTCCATAGTACCTCAATAGATTTCATCATGGCCCTCACCACCTGCTTATTGTTAGTGGTATTTGTGGTACATACGTACGGAAATGCCATGTTGATGTTCGCTCCGACCCCCACATGTAAGACATGACCTTTCTCCCTTACCTTTAAGGTGTGTAGTTATGCGTTAAGACTCTCTACAATGAGCTTTGCTTGGTACTGTTTCATATTCACTGCACAAGGATATGATGGCATGGTCGGAAATTGGAAGGAGATGATTGGGAAATGTTGTCACATGGATAACAGCAGATCAAACCATGTATACTCACTATTTGGTGTGGCTTGTTTTATTCTGCTCAGTTATTTACAGTGAAACCTCTCATGTCACAACAACATACAACAACTACAATAACAACATATGTACCTACAGTACATATGTTGTTATTGTAGTTGTTGTATGTACCTACAGTAATCATATATACAGTGAAACCTCTCTAATCCGACACTCAATGGGACCTGAGAATAATGTTGGATTAGGAGGTTGTTGGATTATGGAGTGCCTCTTACCATACTTATGTATGGTGACTGTACCTCATATAATGGTCGGATTAGAGAGAATGTTGGATTATAGAGGTGTCGGATTAGCAAGGTTTCACTGTATTGAATCATTCTCGAAGGGAATGGGCTTACCATTATCTATTGATATGAACCTCATTTGGCAGACAACAGAACACACCACTTATGTATGGTATTTTAACTTTGCATATATGCGTGATGTAGGATTCACTTGGTAATCGTCTCGTCCTGTGTAAGATATAATCTAATGAAATTAATGTGATTGTGACAGGATAAAGTAATTATTGTACAGTATTTCTTAGTCTTCATAAATATATTACATCAGATCATAACCTCCCTCTCCAAGAAATGGTCCATACGACATGATGAGCTGTTTAAGGTATCCCATTTTACTATAGTTATATACTAGTTGATACGTAAAGTCACATCTTGTTTAACTGGTATTCATTAATCTGATAACCTCGTTACCCAACTCTCCCCTGTGTGGTTTACCTTCACTGAGTGGGCGAGTAGATGGTTTGTACTGTGGATGTGTTTGTACAGCAGGTAGGTGGTTGTGTGGACTGTGTACATGTGTACAGTGGAACCTCTCTATTAAAGGACACTTAGGGACCTTAATTTTAGTCCTTATTACAGAGGTTTCCTCAATTCAGAGTTCATTTAATACACTACAGTGCTACATTGGGAACAGAATGGTGTCCTTATTACTGAGGTTTGGAATAGAGAGGTCCCACTGTATATGTACTGGGTTTGATGGTGTGTGTGTCCAGACTTACTAATACTATTATGAATAGCGGTAAATGTTACCACATCTTTATGAAAATTTCAAGCTGAGTATGTACGTTCGCATGTGATAATTGGACAGGGTTAACTTGTTTTCACGGTAATATCATGTACAGTAGTAATCCCATGGTAACACACACACACACACACACACACACACACACACACACACACACACACACACACCACACACACGCACACACACACACAGACACACACACACACACACACACACACACACACACACACACACACACACACACACCTTTCTGTTCACTTTGGTGTGGTTTTGGAAGAGATACTGGGATATTCATTCACTAGTGAATTGTGGAACCTCACTTCTCATTGCTCACTTGTACCCTTGGTTCTGGAATGTCGATATGAGCATGAGAAAAACGTTTGGAAAAATAACCCACACGTACGTACCACACCGTACCACTCACCATAGTCCGATTCAGTGAGGTCAAGCCTGTACCTGGATATGTTTGTTATGATATAGTGTATGACCTCATATGACAAGTATAATATCATGTCATAAGTTGATACCTTACATCATGACCCCTGTTTGTAGAGCTAAACCTTCCTACTATGATGATGCACCCTGTCCATTCCCGTATCACTGGATTTCGAATTCAAAGTTGAATTATGTTTGAGTAGGGATTTTGGATTTGAATTATGGCCCCCTTTCCAGTCTACTAGCCTGCTGTGACTGTTATGTCAAGTAAACACCTCAAGACAGGTGAAGGAAGCTAGGGATGGCTCAGCGACACAAGAGCTAGATATGCACTTGAACCATTGTTGAAGTGTGTAATTGTCTTGGTATTTTGATCGACATTTGACGTTCTATAGCGCTGATAGATTAGATTGTTCCAAACATCATTCATCTTGAGACTCTTATCAGAACGGTCGTAGACGGGCAGATTACTGAATTAATACTAGTGAGGGTAAATGTACAAAAAGCGTTTATTCTTTTAGAAGTGAAAGTCAATTTTGCAAACACTCTAACCTTTGTTCCTGTGAAATACGCTCAGGTTAGGTATGTATGCACACTGAGAAACCTGTTGAACTGTGATTTAGAAGCCATACATTTGAAATTGCATTTGGTTGGGTTCTTCTGTCCTCTAGTTGGCTTGAACGACCCACATTGTAAAGGACATGCTCACAACACTGGGAACAGTAATGTTAGCGAGAGTCTGGCATGCTAGACCAACCCTGCATGCATCTAGAAGTGTTGGAGGGGAGGTTGCAATGCGTCTGAGGTGCACAGGTGAGACTGGGTGTTTACATATACCAAGCTGATAGCTGTCAAACTGTAGACAGCTGTTCACCTTTCGTGTTTGCTATGAAATCACTGTTATGTCACGCCAACTTATTTATAACCATCTTACGGTTACTATTTATAGATGAAATATTTGATACGCAGCAGAATTACGATCTTCTCTACTTGGCCAGGTAATTATCGAATTGATAATGTAATGCTAGGTATAAATGACCAAGTCATTAATTGTTATTATTTTCATGTTATAATAGTGTTACACTATTGTGAATAATGTACTTCATAATACATGACACAGTGTTCTCCCCAGTTGTGTTAGCTAGGGTGTATTTGCCCAGGTCGCTAAGCTTTTCACAGAAGAGGCCGAATAAAAGTCAGTAAATACGTAGTATGTATAGCAGTTCTTTCCAGCTATGCTATGGCATAGTGCCCCGCCATCCCTCCATAATCAAGCGCTATACCTCATTGTCGTGTTATTCTTTACTTTTAATGTCTTGCCTTGCTGTTGACCATTTTCAGCTACTTGTATTTTGTTTTGGATTTTACTGGTTTTTTGGTCTGCTGGGGACGGAAATCCGCCATTTTGGTATGACGTCACATACAAAATGGCTGATGCTCATTTTTATCTTCAGGCTAGTAATCAAGCAACTTTTGCCCAATGTGTAGCGATACTCCTTCATAGGATCCTGGGAAAAAATTATAATGCTTTGTATTATTGTAGCCAGGTTAAATAGTATGTATACAAAGGTAACTGTGTGGACTGAGATAGTGCATATTCCAATATAAAATTACAGTGTATGAGAATGTTTACACAAGGTATCATAATTGTTTGTTTAATGTAATCTGATTTGCGGTAAAATCAAAGTGACCTTGACATTGATATGATGTAGCTGGTGATGTATGTATGACATCCTCGAAGTTATCCTTACAAACAGATGGCATTGACTTCTGGACTGTCCCATCCTGATATCTTTGTATATTCGGTTCTCTGTTGACTTCATAGTCACCTAGTATGCCCACATTTGATGTGAAAGTATAAATAAAGCAGGACCAGGAGTGATGTTCATCAGACGAGCAAGTTAACAGTGTCAGAGTAAAACCGATTTTGTACAGTTTCAACTCTTGGATTATCTTTGCCGACAAATTACTTAAAAATGGTCCTGCAAAATGGAAAGTCGTTTGAGACCATTAACAACTGCAGAGTGTTTGTAGTAATGTTTGCACTACTTAGCGTTTTATGTGCTGTGAGGGCTGCTCCAGCTTCACATTGTCGAAGCACAAATTCTGGAACGGAGGTAAACTCTACAAAACTGACTGCAACCTGTCCATTGGATTTGCAAGTGGATTTTAACACAGTGTCTAAGAGTTGCATTTGCAACTCCTTGAAAGATCTTTACCTCAAACTTGTGAACGTACAGACTTCACGATGTGATGACGAGAATAACACCACGGTAATTTACTTTAATGTACAATTTGTAAACTGCAGTATGGATGATTGAGCCTAATGTATTCTTCCTTCCTTTCGTCTTTTTTCATTTCAGGACGTTTATGGGCTGCCAATTGCAAATATGTCTTTTGATTCTCTCATTTTGACATTGGATCATTTGATAAATTTGGAACCTTTCTTTGGTGCGATACATGTGCTTGAAAAGGGTTTGAGAGGTAGTCTTAAGAACCTCACGGGTATCATAAAAGACTTACGGGAGGATGGAACCATGGTAGGTTCACCAGCAGACACAATGATCTAGTTCACCACTTGTAGTACTGCATCATCGAAGTACTTTGAAATGTGATGCATGCATACTAAATTCAACCGTGCAACATCTTTGCAAAGTGTATAGTACATGCATGTATGTAATACCATATAATGATATTCATTGGTGTAGTTGAGATGTATGCTGAGAATGTACCGGTTGCTACTTTACCTGCCTCATCCACTGTAGAATTTTCATAGAATCTGTGAGATAAAACCTGTTGACAAGGATACCTTCACTAATTCCCTGACCGTATTGGATAATCCTGAGGAGGAGGTTGACACCGATGAGGAGAATATTGTTATCAGACTAGCATGTGAAGCAGGAAAAAAATTTTATGAAGTTTGTGGGACTGTGTAGCCTATACGGAGGATGAGGAGGTGTTGTCTGGACAGTGCTTGTAAAAGCTGACGGAATTATACAGGAACTATTATTTCATTAGTAATTGACTGATTATTACTGTAATTATACATATCTTTCAGTGCAGACAAAGGTTATTGTTTCTACCATTTCCAATCACTTAAGTATTAGCATGTATGGGGAATATTGCAATTTTATTCTACCTTTTCAGTATTCAAACGACTGTTATGATATTATTATTGCATTTTTTCTCATGATTTTGTTTTATCAATGTACTATGATTTCAGATATTATATCAACAGAGAAATTGTCCATTTAATATTGGTACTAATAAATTATATACTATAAAAGTCAGTAGTGTGTGTATGTGTTGTGCCGTGCTTGTGTGTATTATGTATTATTTGTCCACAAAAAGGTATACAGTGAATACTCGTTAATCCGCCGCAATTCATTTTCAAAGTATATGGTGGATTAATGAGTTTGGCAGATTAACTGGATGTTCTTTGGTACTTGTACATTGTATTGGTACTGGGAATTCGAAATTGTGGCAGATTAAAAGGTTTGGCGGATAAAGCGGTGGCGGATTAATGAGAATTCACTGTAGATGTACACAAGTCCTTAATTTGTTATGGTTTTGTATGGCTTTGTTATGTATGGTATACACCACATTGAGTTCATCAATCACCATCAGTTTGTCAATAAACACACCCTGATGTCACCATTGGGTAATTGTACATAATATAAAATTAATAGTATGACTGTATTATTATAAAGTTACACACCTAGCTTACACAAATTGTTATTCTGTATTGTCACAACATGGAAGTCTAACATTAGTTATACCCCGCCTTTGCTGGTGCAATACTCACCACTTGGTTTTGACATTTGATAGCTTGATGGAAAGTGGCCGTGATGATGTTGAGGGCAGTGGCCATGATGATGATGTTGAGGGCAGTGACCGTGATGATGATGTTGAGGGGAGTGGCCGTGATGATGTTGAGGGCAGTGGCCATGATGATGATGAGGGCAAGTGTTACACCGAGGGCGAAGCCCCGACGAGGTTATCGCTTCTTGACACTCAAGACTAGTAGTATATCCCCATGCATATACCAAACAAAGGCGGGGTATAACAAAAATTTGTATCCCGTCAAAACGTTCGTGAGTACGTTAACGTTACGAATACAGACAAGAATTTTGGCCAGGAAAGATTTCTTTAGGACCTGGAAACAACAGTAAATTTTAAAATCAGAGGCAAGTTAACAATTAATGACGGAGCACCTATCGACTCTCTAATACGCAGCAAAGAGATGTGGCGATAATGATGACAGCGATCGTTTCCCTGAGCTTACCGAATTGGAAGAGTGGACAAATCCTTATATGCCCAAAACACCGCCAAGAGAACCATTGTCCAAATGGGCGGAGTAATTATCCAGCCTAGCCCGAACCACGAAGTCTTCGATCTGAGTGACTCACTGATCGATTTATCTTGGAATCGTTCTCGATTCGTTGCCCTTCTGAAAACATCCTAGTTTTAATTTTGTGCCGATTTGTATGCATGTATTCCTAAAACTGAATTGGTGTGGTCTTTAGCGTGTGTGACCATAGATACTCCATGGTGTGACATTGCTGAAGCATTGATTGTCTATAATGTTATAAGTGACAAGTGCGGCGATAATTGATAACTTCCTTTTATTAAGGAAACGGGAAATATTATATCAGTAACGAGGTCAGGAATATTATAAGAGTCTATTGTAATTGTATTATAGTTAGTCTATTATTATTATTATTATTATTATTATTATTATTATTATTATTATTATTATTATTGTTATTATCATTTTATACATTATTACTCCACCCAATACTTGATTCTACACCTGGGGGACCACCTTCCAGGAGGCCTTCGACCCTATCTCCCAGGTTCAGACCGGTCTCCTGTACATTAACAAACGTTGTACAGGAATTCCGTGGATGCATTTCCCGAACTTAGGTGTGGGAATTGTCTCTCAGACAAGGTCCAGTGTCTGCGGAAGCACCGGGGGCGGGGCTTCACCCCCGTCCAAGGATGGGTTCATGATGATCCCCCGCTGCATGCTTGTACATAGGATAGGTAGTAGTGATTAGGAGGTAGGAGACAGTGGTAAGCTGTAGTGTGAGTGCTAGCATGTGCTGGCACTCAGGTTATGCCCGCTAGTCTAGATCAGAGGAAGTTAGGCATTGAGTATATCGGGTATATACTGTAGTTGGTGTTTATGAAGTTAAGTGATAATGCATACGCATCGGGATACATGATATTATTATAATATTATATTATGCAGTATCAGTAATTTTAACAATACATACATACATACATACATACAGTATTGTTATTGTTTATATTTGAAGAAAAAATCTGTATTCAACTATATGTACTAGTGACTCAGATTTTTTTATTATAATAAGGGTACATCTCATCGTAGTATAACTGACAGTGACACCTGCCATAGTTATGACACATGGAGACAGTTTAGGCATAGCTTCTTTTCCAGTATCATTTTTAGTAAGTATGCATGCATACCCATAGCGCTGTTTATATATGATAGGTTCTGTGGTAATTCAAATAGTGTATGATAATCATGTAGGCATTCACTGGATCCTTGTATCTATATCCCTCAGCAACTAGACATCCGTATCAGTCTCCAAAGTAGGTAGTGTATCCAAACCTTGAAAATTGTGTAAAACCCTTGTCACAGGTGTATAGGAAGGTGTTTTCACATCAGGATACCCTAGCTTCCAGGATACAGGATATTCAAAACTGCTGTTGCTAGGATGCACAAACATCCCGATAAGTAAGTACGTGTGTATACCAATAGAACCATTTCTAATAGATTATGTGGTAATTGAAATACTGTGTGATAATTATGTTGTAAGTATTCCCTGGACCCTTGTACCTATATTATGTGTGCGCGCGCGCGTGTGTGTGTGTGTGTATACTATCCATCCATTCTATCAAAAAATAATATTATAAGTACGACTAAATTCCTAGTGTGATTTGTATGGCGTTTATCAAATTGCATTACATTGACTTCATCCATTGTTAATATCTATTAATTTTGGATGGTTTCCTGATGTCACCCATGTGGGAGTTGCACATAATATTTACTGTAGTACTTGCTTCACACAAATTGCCGCTTAGTACCAGTCTGTGCTGTACCAGTAATGTGATCATAAATAGTTATTATAGCTTCATGCATCTATCACCATTATCTCAACAGTGAACACAGACCCATACCCAAGCAAACAATAGCTGACACATGTTGGCTTTGGGGAAGGAGTTGATATGAAATCATTAGAACTTACATGTCAGACTGAGTATGCTCTGAAAGACTGTGGTAGACCCTGAACAAGATAGAAGATGTTATGTTAGCTGGAGCTCTTGGCTGACAGTCCTTTCTGTTATACTTTCAGCTTTGTGTAGCTCTATATAATGAAGTGGGTGGAACATAGACCCTGGCACAATGGATGCACACAGGATATTAAATGTTGCCGGAAAACAATGAAATTAATGACAGACATATGGACAGCTTTGAAGATCTCACTATCTTATTAAATCGATCACAGTCCTGGAAAATGTGCAGTTAATTTAAATGTAATTATGTAATGATATAGCAAGGATATAAACACTCAGTTGGATGAGATCACTTTGAATTTCCCAGTTTTGTATAAATTTCCCTTTGCATACTATTCCCATTACATACGTAGTAAGGACAGCTGTGTATCAATTACATAACGTCCTAACTGACGTTATAAAAGCTCACAAAGCGGTGAACAGTCAGTTTATAGCAGAGTTAAAGAATATTTTAGTTCAGAATCTATAGTAACCCTAGTATAGTAACTGTTCCCGTTAGTTTCAACTCTTGAATTGTTTTTGCCCACAAATTCCTTCAAAAATGATCCTGCAAAATGGAAAGTCGTTTGAGACCATCAACAACTGCAGAGTGTTTGTGGTAATAGTTGCACTACTTAGTGTTTTATGTGCTGTGAGGGCTGCTCCAGCTTCACATCGTCAAAGCTGCACAAATTCTGGAACGGGGGTAATTTCTACAAAACTGACTGCAACCTGTCTATTGGATTTGCAAGTGGATATTACAGTGTCTAAGAGTTGCATTTGCAGCTCCCCGAGAGTGAAAGAACTCCACGGTGATTTGATATCAATACTGGATGTCATTGAGAAATGTCGTGAAGAGAATATAACCAACTTGGAGGTAATTTATTTCAATGTACAATTTGTACCTTGATGATAACTTCAGTACGGACGATTGAGCCTAATGTATTCATCCTTTTTGGACGTACGTTTGTGCTATTTAATAACTACAGTGACTATTATAGCATACAAATACCACATATACACATCCATGAACTCTAGGATGGCACTTTTGAAACTTCACTACCATTGGTGTATGTGTTACATGTTACCTCTGTTCATCCAAAGGAAAGTGTGTTGTATATAGCCTATTCAAGGTTCATGAGATGAAAGTTAGTGATTGTCTTTTTTCATTTCAGGAGGTTTATGGGCTGCCAATTGCAAATATGTCTTTTGACTCTCTCATTTTGACATTGGACCAATTGATAAATTTGGAACCTTTTTTTGATGCGTTATATTTAGAAAGACAGTCTAAAACGAGTTTGAATGGTAGTCTCGTGGGTCTCAATACAACCATCAAAGATTTACGGGAGAATGGAACCATGGTAGGTTCACCAGCAGACACAATGATCTCACCACTTGTAGTACTGTATCATCGAAGTACTTTGAAACGTGATGCATGCATACTAAAAGTGTACTAAATTCAACCGTGCAACACTTTTGTGAAGTGTATAGTACATGCATGTAAGTAATACCATCTAATGATATTCATTGGTGTAGTTGAGATGTATGCTGAAAATGTGCCAGTTGCTACCTTACCTGCTTCATCCACTGTAGAATTTTCATAGAATCTGCGAGATAAAACCTGTTGACGAGGATGCCTTCACTGAATCCCTGACTGTATTGGAACATCCTGAGGATGTTACCCATGAGGAGAATATTGTTGTCAGACTAGCATGTGAAGCAAAAAAAAAATTATGTGACGTTTGTGGGACTGCACTACGATATTGTAAAAATTAAGTCATCTAGTGGCCGAATATAGTTAAATTTCTGTGATTATCTCCATAACAGATAGATTATTCAATATATATTTATTGTAATATTATTTAGTGCAATGCAGCCTTTTTATTCACTTTATTTTATCAACAGATTTATTATTTAATTTTATTTAAAGGTATGAATTTTTAGTTGATATTCTTAACTTGTATAATAATAAATACATTCTTTTTAATACTATTGTATTATTGTATAATTTCCGTGGTTCAAATTTACAATAAGCCATCACTCGGTTACGAGGGCAATGTGTCCGATTGACATTGTACGGGACATGAGGGTATAGCACCCGCAGGGTGAGAACATTGCCCTTGGACAATTACATACTGTTGCATAGTACGTACATGTCCCTACATTCAAGCACTCCGGCATGCATATGTTCAGTTCATGCACTGGGTGCCTTGTGAAGTAGTCTTTGGATTAAGTTTTCCCAGTATATTAAATAATAATACATTATTGTAACAATACAAAATTGAAATTACTCAACATATACACACCTTAATACTGTACCAGTAATTGCATACATACTTTTCGCATGTACTGTATTGTGTTTTGTAGTCAGCAAATAGTTGAAGTGGGAGAAAATTGCCCAGAAAGGAGAGATCCCACAAGCACAAGAGGGCCCAACATTCTGGTAGGTGCTCATTGAAGGCTTCACTCATTGATAACTTCTATATAGAGTTGATACTGTACCCAGACTTCCTGATGTGGTGGATGTGTACTGTGTGGTACAAACCTTGAAGACATTTTCAAGATTTCAATCCCAGAATTCATCACAATGGTACTGGATTCACATCCACTGTATTATGTTCTATTATATGCAACAATTCTTTAGTATCAAAATCACTACGTGGGTTTTTCCTTACACATAGCCCTCTTTCTTCTCTCCCAAACCTTAATTGATTTAGGGTGGATTTTTGAAATACTTAGCCATTTGAAGCCTATTCAATGCTATAACGTGTAAAACCCTTGTCACAGGTGTATAGGAAGGTGTTTTGACATCAAGATACCCTAGCTTCCAGGATACAGGATATTCCCAACTGCTGTTGCTAGGATGCACAAACATCCCGATAAGTATGTGTGTATACCAATAGAACCATTTCTAATAGATTATGTGGTAATTGAAATACTGTGTGGTAATTATGTTGTAAGTATTCACTGGATCCTTGTACCTATATCGTGTGTGTGTGCGTGTGTATGTGTGTGTGTGCGTGTGTGTGTGTGTGTGTATGTGTGTATATGTGGGATTTCCTTGTACCTATATGCATGTGTGTGTGCGCGCGTGTGTGTGTGTGTGTGTGTGTGTGTGTGTGTGTGTGTGTGTGTGTGTGTGTGTGTGTGTGTGTCTTTGTGTATGTGTGTACATGTGAGTGTTTGTGTTTGTATATTATATGTGTAATGCAATTGTGGTATACTATATATTAAATACTATCCATCCGTTCTATCAAAAATATAAGTACGACTGAAGTTCCTAGTGTGATTTGTACGGCTTTTATCAAATTGCATTACATTGACTTCATCCATTGTTAATATTTTGGATGATTTCCTGATGTCACCCATGTGGCAGATGCACATAATATTACTGTAGTTTGGTGGATTATTTAGGCAAGGCCTGGCTAGGGGCTTTTTAGTTTTTGGTGAATCACCGTGGCAACTAACCACAAGCCACAAGGCTTTTGTGGTTAGTGGGACTTGCATCCACCTTGGTTGCCGTGGAGACCAGTCTCCATCCGGTCAGCAATCCAAGCAACGGGAACTACAGACAGCTGTTTCGTCCTTGTTAGGACTCATCAGTGTAACATACCCACTTCATGCTTGGACCGCATTTCCTTTTATACTATCCATCCACCACAAGATAGCACTTGTGGTTTCAGGAAAGTGTCAACAAATGATGGGGACTGTGACCCTTATTAATGGCTGGGGGGGGGGTTTAATGGGTTTGGTGGATTATTTAGCCAAGGCCTGGCTACACTGATGAGTCCTAACAAGGACGAAACAGCTGCCTGTAGTTCCCGCTGTTTGGATTGCCGACCAGATGGAGACTGGTTACCACGGCAACCAAAGCGGACGCAAGTCCCACTAACCACAAAAGCCTTGTAGCTTGTGGTTAGTTGCCACGGTGATTCACCAAAAAAATAAAAATAACAAAATATTACTGTAGTAGTACATGCTTCACAGAAATTGCTGCTTAGTACCAGTCTGTGCTGTCACGACGTCGACATGACTTAAATGTAAAGTAGCAGCCATATTATAATATGAATGTGTAGTAGTCATATCACTTATATAGTTTGAGAGAAAGAATAGTCACCTGTACCAGTAATGTGATCATAAGTAGTTAGCTTCATGCATCTATCACCATTATCACAATAGTGATCACAGACCCATACCCAAACAATAGCTGGCACATGTTGGCTGTTAGAGAAGGAATTTATACGAAATCATTAGAACTTACACGTCAGACTGAGTATGCTCTGAAAGAGTGTGGTAGACCCTGAACAAGATAGAAGTTGTTATGTTAGCTGGAGCTCTTGGCTGACAGTCCTTTCTGTTATACTTTCAGCTTTGTGTAGCTCTATATAATGAAGTGGGTGGAACATAGACCCTGGCACAATGGATGCACACAGGATATTAAATGTTGCCGGAAAACAATGAAATTAATGACAGACATATGGACAGCTTTGAAGATCTCACTATCTTATTAAATCGATCACAGTCCTGGAAAATGTGCAGTTAATTTAAATGTAATTATGTAATGATATAGCAAGGATATAAACACTCAGTTGGATGAGATCACTTTGAATTTCCCAGTTTTGTATAAATTTCCCTTTGCATACTATTCCCATTACATACGTAGTAAGGACAGCTGTGTATCAATTACATAACGTCCTAACTGACGTTATAAAAGCTCACAAAGCGGTGAACAGTCAGTTTATAGCAGAGTTAAAGAATATTTTAGTTCAGAATCTATAGTAACCCTAGTATAGTAACTGTTCCCGTTAGTTTCAACTCTTGAATTGTTTTTGCCCACAAATTCCTTCAAAAATGATCCTGCAAAATGGAAAGTCGTTTGAGACCATCAACAACTGCAGAGTGTTTGTGGTAATAGTTGCACTACTTAGTGTTTTATGTGCTGTGAGGGCTGCTCCAGCTTCACATCGTCAAAGCTGCACAAATTCTGGAACGGGGGTAATTTCTACAAAACTGACTGCAACCTGTCTATTGGATTTGCAAGTGGATATTACAGTGTCTAAGAGTTGCATTTGCAGCTCCCCGAGAGTGAAAGAACTCCACGGTGATTTGATATCAATACTGGATGTCATTGAGAAATGTCGTGAAGAGAATATAACCAACTTGGAGGTAATTTATTTCAATGTACAATTTGTACCTTGATGATAACTTCAGTACGGACGATTGAGCCTAATGTATTCATCCTTTTTGGACGTACGTTTGTGCTATTTAATAACTACAGTGACTATTATAGCATACAAATACCACATATACACATCCATGAACTCTAGGATGGCACTTTTGAAACTTCACTACCATTGGTGTATGTGTTACATGTTACCTCTGTTCATCCAAAGGAAAGTGTGTTGTATATAGCCTATTCAAGGTTCATGAGATGAAAGTTAGTGATTGTCTTTTTTCATTTCAGGAGGTTTATGGGCTGCCAATTGCAAATATGTCTTTTGACTCTCTCATTTTGACATTGGACCAATTGATAAATTTGGAACCTTTTTTTGATGCGTTATATTTAGAAAGACAGTCTAAAACGAGTTTGAATGGTAGTCTCGTGGGTCTCAATACAACCATCAAAGATTTACGGGAGAATGGAACCATGGTAGGTTCACCAGCAGACACAATGATCTCACCACTTGTAGTACTGTATCATCGAAGTACTTTGAAACGTGATGCATGCATACTAAAAGTGTACTAAATTCAACCGTGCAACACTTTTGTGAAGTGTATAGTACATGCATGTAAGTAATACCATCTAATGATATTCATTGGTGTAGTTGAGATGTATGCTGAAAATGTGCCAGTTGCTACCTTACCTGCTTCATCCACTGTAGAATTTTCATAGAATCTGCGAGATAAAACCTGTTGACGAGGATGCCTTCACTGAATCCCTGACTGTATTGGAACATCCTGAGGATGTTACCCATGAGGAGAATATTGTTGTCAGACTAGCATGTGAAGCAAAAAAAAAATTATGTGACGTTTGTGGGACTGCACTACGATATTGTAAAAATTAAGTCATCTAGTGGCCGAATATAGTTAAATTTCTGTGATTATCTCCATAACAGATAGATTATTCAATATATATTTATTGTAATATTATTTAGTGCAATGCAGCCTTTTTATTCACTTTATTTTATCAACAGATTTATTATTTAATTTTATTTAAAGGTATGAATTTTTAGTTGATATTCTTAACTTGTATAATAATAAATACATTCTTTTTAATACTATTGTATTATTGTATAATTTCCGTGGTTCAAATTTACAATAAGCCATCACTCGGTTACGAGGGCAATGTGTCCGATTGACATTGTACGGGACATGAGGGTATAGCACCCGCAGGGTGAGAACATTGCCCTTGGACAATTACATACTGTTGCATAGTACGTACATGTCCCTACATTCAAGCACTCCGGCATGCATATGTTCAGTTCATGCACTGGGTGCCTTGTGAAGTAGTCTTTGGATTAAGTTTTCCCAGTATAAATAATAATACATTATTGTAACAATACAAAATTAAAATTATTCAACATATACACACCTTAATACTGTACCAGAAATTGCATACATACTTTTCGCATGTACTGTATTGTGTTCTGTAATCAGTGAAGAGTTGAAGTGGGAGAAAATTGCCCAGAAAGGAGAGATCCCACAAGCACAAGAGGGCCCAACATTCTGGTAGGTGCTCGTTGAAGGCTTCACTCGTTGATAACTTCTATATAGCTTTGATACTGTACCCAAACTTCCTGATGTGGTGGATGTGTACTGTGTGGTACAAACCTTGAAGACATCTTCAAGGTTTCAATCCCAGAATTCATTAAAATGGAACTGAATTCACATCCACTGTATTATGTTCCATTATATGCAATAATTCTTTAGTATCAAAAATCGCTATGTGGGTTTTTCCTAAACAAAGCTCTCTTTCTTCTCTCCCAAACCTTAATTGAATTAGGGTGGATTTTTGAAATACCTAGCCATTTGAAGCCTATTCAATGCTATAATGTGTAAAACCCTTGTCACAGGTGTATAGGAAGGTGTTTTCACATCAAGATACCCTAGCTTCCAGGATACAGGATATTCACAGCTGCTGTTGCTAGGATGCACAAACATCCCAATAAGTAGTTCCTGGTATTACTGGGATCACCTGTTGATGTACAGGCAATTCCTCAATGCTTGTTATGTAATTCAATAATATATTGATGTCATGGAGACAAGGGGCACACTCATGAGAACACAGATGGCACTGGAGTTTAGATGGCACAGATGGTGTTGATGACAGCAGCAATTAAGGGGCAGAAGGGGGAAATACTATGAGTAATGGATTGCATGACCTAATATATGAGCTCTCTTACCTTGTGATTGTCTTGTGAAGTTTGTCATCCACCATATGTGTAATGTGGTAATGACTTCATGCCAACACACACAAATCCAGTCTGACATATGTACATAATGCACAATTCATCATAGTGTCTGGTTGTTGGTACACACATTTGTATGTACACACATGCACACTGCACACACACACACACACACACACACACACACACATACATGCACATGCACACGCACACACACACACACACACGCGCGCGCACACACACACACACATGCACACACACACACACACACACACACACACACACACACACACACACACACACACAAACATACACGCACATGCACACGCACACACATGCACACACACACACATGCACACACACACGCACACGCACACACACACACACACACACACCATATACACCCTTGTATAATTGAAATAATATTTAGAGTGTTCAATTCGTGAGATCACACAAGAATTATATCATAATGATATTACTATTGTTTATTCTAAATGACATTGATATACATTGTACAACATGATAGGTATACAGCACAATGATCATGATACATATAGAATTTTATCATGAAGAATTTTACATAGCTGGGGTGAGATGTTGAGTCGCCATTTTGTTTTTGTATTACAAGGTAGTATCTTTGTGTAAGATGGCTTCAGTATACAGGTAAGATCAACTTTCTTGAAACTTGCTAGGATGAAGAAAAAACATGTACCATCTTGACATCAGTGGATGGAAATATTCATAGCTGATTTCAATGATATCATAATCATCAATTTGTCAATGATTGATCAACACTGAGAATACTGGATACAATGGTGGATTGCACCTTACAGTTTACATGAGTTGCTACATGTTTTGTACTGTGTCACAACTTCGGGATCCACAACATGATATATTATTACACCATAATCATATTATGCATTGGTATGTATAAAGATCCACATAATTAGGTATGCAAAGCATCCTAAACGGATACTAGTCGAATATTCCGGTATGACTGGGCTATCCTAGCATTGACAATAAGTGGGGAGCTCCAGTCCAGTTGTTCAAATATGATATCCTTGGTTTGAACATTGAACTATGGTTTGTCTCTGCATGGTATTGTCTAATACTGTGCTTACTCTGGCGCTGTTCAACCCTGGTGGTTCAGTTATGACCACATATGAGTGGCTGGGTCTAGTTGTAAAACGAGTGTAAACGTAGATCAGGCCAACCACAAAACAACAGAGTCACCTGGCCCTGCCAACCGGACCACGTGAAGGAACCAGGTATTCCTTCCACTATTATTCAAATTTCCATCAGACTGAAAGAACGGACCTGCGGCCATATTGAAACGATGATGTCAGATTTCGCAATCATATCCCTAACCCTAACCTTCGACGCCATCTTGCACCATTTCCCATCCGAACGGAACACCACCTGTTCCGGGGAGTCAACTTGGAACGGAAAACCGCCCAATTTTGAAATTGGAGGCGAGAATGAACATGGTTACGCGAGACTAATGGCGTCGGTGCTCCCCCTGACTCGTGCGCATACATTTGGTTCGCTTATACGTAAAACATCGCGCATGGTAATTTTATGGTTATCAGAAACTGTGTTCACTTGGTGTTGCCAAAAATATTTCTATAGTATACTATTTACAGCGAGTGAAAAACTTTGACATGTTAGTGTTATACTGCTCCAGCCCCAAAGGTAATACCAGCCATATACATACATATGTATTATATACCATGTGAATACTAATACACTGTTCGATCCAATGAGCCCATTTTATTTGATATCATGCAGCCAGCAGTACAACTCGATGATTGAATTTAATATGCTCTGCTACGTACTACCATAGATACTCGAATGCCTACCGATATTCAAAATTCAAATGATGTTGTAACTTTGGAACAGTGCACTGATGCACTGCATGGTGTTCTACTTGCAATTTGTTTTCAACATTAAAAGTGCCCTCCCTATATCATTTTTCACTAAGTCTTTTGAATACTTTACAATTAAATGGCTTAAAGTGTTAGCTAAATGTTAAAATATCATATTAATCATTATATTAATCCAAATGTAATTGTGCCAGTTGCAGTGCATATCCATATAATATTATTCTTATAGCACGATGTTGTGATGTTAATGTTTAATAAATTTCATTAATAGATCATTAGAAATACCAAAAATTGGGTGTCAATTATTAATACATTATGAAGATATAGAATTACTAAATTGTTTTACATGCAAATCAATGCCTGGATCTGTTGTAGACAAGTGATCGGACATAATCACCCAAACAGCCCTATGAACAGTGATCAAGACAAGTTTTTCTTGGACAACTAACATTTATTAAGTCTCCATGGACTAGACACGCAACTTTTTGTATCTCCTCCCTGAGAGTATCCTCATGATAAGAGTTCTTAAGTACCTCCTCATTCATTGGTAGCAGTTTGCAATACTTCAAAACTGTCTACAATATCATATGTGGATGAGATACGAGAAGAGGAATAAAACTGTTAAGAATTTAGTTAACTTGTTGTTTTATATGAAGCTGCTTGCTTCATATGCATGTTTGCATGTATACCTACATGCATGTGTGTATTGGTATGATCCACAAATTGGTCATATAATAGAAGAGATATATTGTAATATACACAAAATGTCGCAGATATAAATTTCATGAATTTAATGAATTTCAGATTCACTTAGCATGCAGCCATGAATGTTTGATGTTTCATCATTATCTTTTGCATTACCAAACTTTTTTGAAAAGCTAACAGTAAACAGACTAATTCCTCCAAATTTGGGGATATCACAACAGACACAAAGTAAATAGTATTAATCAAGATCGTAATTCTCAATGCATACATATACCAAGCCAACTTAAATTAGCTCATAAGTAGGTTGCTATTTTGATACACCTGCAAGGCTTCCTGCTTCAGCTGTTTATGAGTATGAATGCATGGCTGAATGCTGTGAGATTTGACAGGTATGTTTACTATTGAATCCTGAAAAATGTAGTAAACACGTGAATATTCATGTTGAGGCTTAATCTGATATTCACAATATATTGTTCAGAACATGTTAAATTGATTATAGTCTATTAAATATGGCCTGTTTGTGAAATTATATAACTTAACTTGTTCTGACTACCTGTACATGTTATGCTACTGTGCATGGCTATGCAATACTCACCATTGTTTTCAATGCTGTCTTCAGAAAGTACATCAAATTATAGGCAAATACATCTGCAGACCCCTCGAAATTTTTCCCTTCATAAATCCTTCCAAGAAGCACAATGTACATAACCAGTGTTTCAGCTGACATGTTCACAGTTGGCAATCCATGTAGACTTGGGCCCAATAACCGTTCTCTTGCATCATCCCTGTAACACTGCATATATCAAACAATGTAATCAATATCAATCAATAATTATTTGAGTGCACCACACCCGAAGGTGCTAGGACCAATGGTCCTATGTAGCACTATAACATCAATACACATCATGAGAAATAACTATAGAGTATCTAGTACACTAGTCCATCACAATGACAAAATAATGAGTTACATGATACAGTTCATTGAACAGAGCTTGCAAAAATTCTTATCATAGTACTTTTCAAACTGAGCAATCGTTATCAGCTGTGCATGATATTGTGTGACAGTGAGACTAATTTACTACAATATCAGGCCTATGGGACTGGATCAAGTGGTAATTGTAAGTATTTTTAAATTCACTGATTTTAAATTAAACATTAATTTCTATGGACAGCCATTTTCTTTAGACTAAACAAGATTTAGTTGACATGCAGTGTATTTTGTACAGCAGACACCGTACAATGTTTCAGACCTGAAGAGTGCATTTGGCAATCAATGTAAAACATATACTTTAAATGATACCATGCATTATGATAGTTGGAATATGTAATTTGATTATATAGATGATCTTCTGCTTCTCATTTGAAAATGACCAAATTATTAATCTCTTTCAAAAGACAATCAAGATCTACAAACTACAGAGAAACCTTCCGTGCTTCCTGATTTAGGGATCCCTTTACATACAGTTATACATGCAGCATGTAGTTACTTCACTTGACAATGTCCATATGCTGCTATATTATAGCTATAATGGCAGCAGCAAGTTCCTCCCATGCAGCAAAGGCTGTATAAATATAAGGTACATTCTGTTCCATGCAATTAATTTACTTCGTATAATGTTATAAATAGCATTTTTGGTCTCTGCATCATTGCTATTACTCAACTTGAAGTTACTGCTGGTGGATATAGACTATTGACTAAGTATACATGTAGGATAAGGACCAGGTCTTTACCATATCTATAAGTTAGGTGGTAATTTTATTTACCTGGTGATGACTATATCGGAAATTTCCATACTCCAAATTCTGTGCTGCTCCCTTTATTCCCTCTGCAGTACGTTTGGAGTAGTTTGATATGAGGTCCAGATTGGCTGTCAGCTCCAAAGGACAATTTGCAACTATCACAGTACTATTCTCTGCAGCTTCAATTGGTGCTGGAGTGCCTATTGGCGCAGCTACTATAACGAAAAATGCTACAATTGGAAAGGTTCCTAATCCTGTAAAACTATGTCTTGCCATTTTGATCTACTTCACTTGAGTTGACTGGTTGCTCAGCTGGAGCCATCATTTATATATATACTTATATACTCACAAAATTCCCCCCCATTAGTATTATATGGGTATCCCCCATAGATCAACGTAGCTAGCACCTATGTCTGTACAGTTTTTCTTCTTTTTATTACAATTTCTTTTCTCATTGTAGACAATAAGTACTACTTGTTCAGTTTCGAAGTTTCCTCTTGACTCGTAGCTTCTCGTGTCAAATTCTCTATATTACCTTCATACCTACTTCTGACAAGCCAGTATCAGTGGAACCAATTAGCTAATTGAATAATTTTAGCACAAAATTTTGTTTCATGCAAAGATATCTCAGCTCCACACACCAGGCATATGCACGGTGATTGAATAAAATTCTGAACGTGCATATAGGAGGTCCCTTAGACATTGGTTCTAATCAAATACAACTTACCTGAAATGCACAATGTGTGGACTCTGACTACCGATCAGAAGCAATCGTGGACTATCATGCATTTTTATTTTCACGTCCATTTATTAAGTATCCGCTGAAGCTATGTGACACGACTGATACCACACTACATTTCAAGGAGACTTGAGAGATAAAACGCGGTCCGCAATCATGCGGTGCAGCGAATCACGTGACAGTCACGTTCTCAACCACGTGAACTGAAGTAACGAATGAAGAAGGGCTAACAGCCGAGAAGTACGTGCCATGCCGGGAAAAATAAAGCGAGCGCGGCAATCTAGTAGCATACAACAACAAGGTATTCCGTACATCAAATGTAAACGTATGTTTCTGTCACGTTATTTCCTTGTGCCCATACCACGTTGACTAGGTGTAAGTTCGCATGTCTAGGAGGTGGAGAATCAATATTATTGTGTGTTAGCATAACGTGTACGATCGAATTACGGACTGGTATCATCCTACGCATCAATACAAACCGTTTTTCGATCCCCCGGTCTAAATTTAGTATCTCTAATGACGTATCGGTATCC
>OZ026562.1:1800000-1920000 GCA_964020155.1 Chondrilla cf. caribensis
AGTTGCAATTGTACGACGTTTGGACTGGAATGATTTTGGCAAGGTAAACTGCGTCTGTTGAATACCTTGGAGTTGAAACACTCGTACATACGTGTCATCAAGTATACATTATAGAATTGAACGTGTCTGTACACCAGAAATTAGAACTCTACATACAGGTGGACTTTGTACATTTAGAGGTGCATTAGTGCAGTTGAGTTGATGTACTGTTACTGGTGTAGTTGAGTTGATGTACTGTTACTGGTGCAGTTGAGTTGATGTACTGTTACTGTTGTTGAACCTGTCTGTACAACTGAAAGGAGACATCTCCATACAAGTGGTCACTATACATACAGAGGTGCATTGGTGTAGTTGAGTTAATGTACTGTTACTTTAGCAGTTCAACGTTAGGCGGTCACAGTTGCATAGGTACGTACGTGTGTGTACATGCGCACCTCAGTATAATATTATATTGTTAAAAATTGTGTGGTTAGCATATTTCCTACTATCCAGATAACCTTTGTTACCTACAGATGTTCACACTATCCACCTTTTACCTACTCAACAGCTGTGGATATTATGTCATATGACCTTGTGGGTGTTTTTTAGAATTAGAAGTACGTAGTACTACGTAGAGGTCTTGTCTATTTATATACTTGGTATACTGTCCTATTCTTCGTACACGATTACCAAATTTTAAAATTAGAAGTAAAGGTATTTGTGGCCTTTTTACCTACATATGTACCGTACGCACCTCCCTGCATAGGGACAGTTTTGTGTTTTCCAAATTTTGGGATTCACATGTGTTGTGGGAAGGTCCATTCTTGAATTGGCGTGATTTGTAGCAGATTATGAGGGTGTGCTGATTGTGGTGATATCTCTTTTATGTAACTAGTAAAAATGTATGATATCAAGCGACATCGTTTCCTTTTTGTGGATGTTTGGCGAGTCCTCCTTTCCCGGGAGTATGTACTGTACCCCCCATTCTTTCATGTTTATACACAATTTTGGAGATGTTTTGCACATTTGTACAGTAGACAGTCATTTTCTTGAATTGGCACAATTTGTAGCAAATTACTTGTTGAGTCAAATGAGGTGCCACCGCAATTTTGGGAATTTAGGGTGTAGCCATCACCAGTCTTGTTCTTGAATTCATGTGATTTGTAACAATCTGAGCTCATGAGTGTCCTGAATATGGAGGTACGTGTTCGGGAATCTTAATTGTCAGTGATGAACACAGACGGTGCATTTATTAAGCGACATTGTTTCCTGTGTGCGGAGATACTTCATTCATCGGGTTCAATTGATGGCAATGATGTATGATGTTAAGTGATATCATTTCCTTTGTGTGGATGTGAAGGAGTACCTACATGGTAGGGGTAGGTGTGGTGGGCGTACTCAAATGATGATTTCATACTTTTTGATGGTGCACTCTGTTAGAGTTGTTTCAGGATAAATTTGCTTCATTTGCAGCCATGGGTAGTCCATCTTATGTGTGCAATGGGTACATAGTTTTTGATAAGGATTTTGAGCTGAATCGATAATATTCATTCTTTTGCCAATGTGCTATAAGGCCTTTTCAGAGAATACCGCTCCTCATCAGTAGCACTGGACAATGTTCTGAGTTGTCCATCTCCGCTGAGCAGAGTATTGGTTGGACTTTTAGCCTATCAGGTCGTTGCTAGTAGATGGTTATGGTTATGGTTATGGGAATCTTATTTAAAGTGGGGAGGCCTTTAGCCCGAAGACTACTTTTCAAGGCACCCACTAATAAAAATAGTACAAGGCAAATAAATGAAAATGCAAGTTAATTCGACCATGCTAAAATGATTATAGATCATGCTGGAAATAAGTAGAGTATAATATTAGAACATTAAGTGTAGTTTAATAAGGAGATTTCATGCAGTGACATAAGACAAATATACAAGTGGCAGCTCGTTGATCATGCAGTAGAAGAAAAAATAAGACATCTTGCTGCTTTAGTGAATTCATCTAAACTTGCGGCACTTCTTAAACCTGCTGGCAAATCATTCCACATCTTAGCACCCTGGAATGCAAATGACTTTCGTCCATATTCATTTCTGATGACTGGAATACAAGTTCCTCTGGTGGAGGAGGATCTGGTGACATGTAGGTACATAGTTTTCTTCATCCTAAGTGCAAGTGTGGTATAGTGTGTGGTCATATGTACCGTGCATCATAATATACGTAGCTTAAACTACTGTATTCTATGTTTTAGCTGATAGTTTGGTAGAGGCTCATGATGGCTACAACCTAGATAAAGGACTGGGTAATTCTCGAGTGATCACGTAGCAGTGGAAACAGATTGGAATGATTAATATTGTATTGGAGTAGTGTAACTGACGAAGACCTTTGCGGTCGAAATGTCTTGCATTTGAACCTTTTCAGTCTGTTTCCACTGCTACGCGATTGCTCAAATATTACCCAGTCCCCTATGTTTTAGCCTCCTTACCTACTACATGGGTGGTCAGTGTCTCTGATATAAACCACCTCTCCCATACTTATTTCCCTATACTGTATTTGTGCTAAAGTCATACTTCATTAATATGTAAAAACCTGTCTTATATACAATATCCACACAATTTACTACTTTTCAACTATGTAGTACTTCATGTGTACATGTGAAGGTCTCCTTTTTAGAGATTTTAATTCCTACCTGACCTCTTATGGGCATTTGTCCTCAAATAACTTTTGTCTACACATACGGTATGTAGTAGTCTCATCTACAACATAAAGGATTTCAATCTGAATTGGTAATATTCATTTCTTTGCCAATGTGCTATAAGGCCTTTTCAGAGAAAACAACTCCTCATCAGCTGCCGGATTTTTCCCTTTTCTCCTTTCTTTGTGAGCAGGTTGAATTGCATCAAGTATTCACAACCACCACACACCTGCTAAATTATCTAGAGTTGAACGTTAAAATTCATGACATGATCAGATTGATTGATTTAGATGTACAGAATCGAAGATGATTAAATAATTTGTAAATAACTCATCAGTAGCACTGGGCAATGTTCTGAGTTATCAATCTCTGCTATGCGTAGGACTACTCCATGAAATTTCAAAACTGGTGCAAATCAACAGTAATTCGCAACAGCCCTTGGACACAAACACACACGCACGCACGCACACACACACACACACACACACACACACACACACACACACACACACACACACACAGGGAGAAAAAGAGAGAGAGATACATACAGAGGACTACACTGAACCCTATTAGTCCACTACTCATCCATAACGTCCTTATGCCTACCTAATGGGGACTGATGGCCAAAGTACCTACTTATCACCTTTATTCTTCTGCTGGTCGTCTCCCCTATAGTCCCTATGCTAGTAAGCTACAACTGATAATTGGA
Source organism: Chondrilla cf. caribensis (assembly GCA_964020155.1). NCBI lineage: Eukaryota > Metazoa > Porifera > Demospongiae > Chondrillida > Chondrillidae > Chondrilla > Chondrilla cf. caribensis. Next base: position 1,803,372 of record OZ026562.1, read on the forward strand.
GACGTATTGAAAGGAGACCTCCCCTACTTTGATGTGTGTGTGGCAAACCTCCCATACCAGATATCATCGCCCATCATTTTCAAGCTGCTACTCCACCGCCCTTACTTCAGGTGAGTTGGAGGATGGCAGATGTGTGCGTGTGCGTGTGTGTGTGTGTGTGTGTGTGTGTGTGTGTGTGTCCAAGGGCTGTTGCGAATTGCTGTTGGTTTGCACCAGTTCTGGAATTTCATGAAGTAGTCCTCTCTATAACACCAGGGTACAGATTTGCAACCTCAAACATACGTGCATATATGTGCATACATACGTATGTACGTACAGTAATTAGCCAACATGCCTGTGATGTATGTAGTGAGCTAACCTACATGCATGTGATGTAGTAAGCGAGCCTACATGCATGTGACATAGTGAGCGAGCCTACATGCATGTGATGTAGTGAGCTAGCCTACATGTATGTGATGTAGTGAGCTAGCCTACATGCATGTGATGTAGTGAGCTAACCTACATGCATGTGATGTAGTGAGCTAGCCTACCTGATGGAAGGTGGAATATCATCTCTGACCTACGACTGGACCAAGTTGATATACGTACCAAGTATAACACAATAGTCTAATTTGTGTCACTCTGCGTCGGGACTGCAGTAGTCTTAAGAGGTCAATTTTGTTCGGTATTCAAAGTATAAATCTAATTGCAATATAATATTGTAGTTATGTGTCGCACATGCATGCTTGCATCCCTGTGCTGTATATTGGTGACTTGCAGGTGTGCAGTGTTGATGTTTCAACGGGAATTTGCTCAGCGTTTGGTGGCCAAGCCTGGTGAAAAGCTGTACTGTCGATTGTCTCTCAACACTCAAATGTTGGCTCGAGTCAGCCACTTGATGAAAGTGTGTACGTGTGTGTGTGTGTGTGTGTGTGTGTGTGTGTGTGTGTGTGTTTCAGAATTTAGTTCCCAACCCAAGCTAGATTGGACCAAATATTAGCTTGACACACCCCTTCTGCCATGAGCTATGCTAAAGTATGCTTAGCATTTTCTCCCTATTCTTTGTTGACATGTGTATGTGCATGTGTTTGTTTACGTGTGTGTGTGTGTGTGTGTGTGTGTGTGTGTGTGTGTGTGTGTGTGTGTTTGCAGTGAATTCTGATGAAAAACAAAGCCATCTGTGTTTGGCATGTGCATATCATCCATGGCCATGTTCTGCAATGTAACATCAAATCATCACAAGACCTCTTCTGTAGTACGAGGTTCGTACTGTATTCCATTATAATATTCTACTAACCATTGCATCAGAAACCTTCAGACCACCTTCAGTTTTAGCACAATGTTACACATAGTTTCGATTAAGTCTTATTCCGATGTGTCCACTAAGGAGAACTAGACTTTACTGTACGTATGATAGAAACTGCATACCTTGACCTTGCAGAAGACTGGAGAAAGCACCTGTATTAGAAGTGCTTTAGTTTAGTATCAGTATTGTCTACACATTGTGTATCCTATGTACATACATGTGCATGTGCTGTATGGCATTTGTAGGTGGGAAGGAATAACTTTAAGCCACCGCCTCAGGTGGAGTCCAGTGTGGTGAGGATTGAGCCAAAGAATCCTCCACCGCCAATCAACTATAAGGTAAGGCAGTGTTTAGTTTGACTGTGTGTGGGTGTTTCTCTCTCTCTCTGTGTGTGTGTGTGTGTGCGTGCGTGCGTGCGTGTGTTTGTGTGTGTGTGTGTGTGTGTGTGTGTGTGTGTGTGTGTGTGTGTGTGTGTGTGTGTGTGTGTGCATGTATACTCACAGTCTAGTCAGCCCTGCTTAATCCAAACCTGATTCATATGAGAACCTCCTGAAAACGATATTACTCCTTCAATTCAACTTGAGAGAATCCACCAAGATTTCCCAACACTTGATATATCTGAGAAGTAATGTGGTCAGATAGTGGGGGACGGCTGTGGATATTGCTCATTCTCTTCCTATCATTGTGCACCACAGGTAGTAGATCAGGATCTTAATATTGTAGTTGAATGTGAATAGTTCATGTTATGTTAATTGTGTGTCATAAGAATAATTGACTTGTTGCTTACTTTATCCTTTGCCCCTACCCTTTACCTCTCCTTTACCCCTCCCTTTTACCCCTCCCCTTTGCCCCTCTCCTTCACCCCTCACCTTCACCCCTCTCCTTTGCCCCTCTCCTTTTTCCCCTTCCCTTCACCCCTCTCCTTTGCCCCTCCCCTTTGCCCCTTCCCATTACTCAATCTCTGGATGTCTTGAGCCAGAAGTCCTAGGAATCACCTGGGTAACTACACTATACATTTATTCTCCTGCAATGCAGGAATGGGATGGACTTGTCCGTATTGCATTTGTGAGGAAGAACAAAACTCTAAGTGCAGCTTTCTGCGGGTGAGTGTCTATTGTATGGATGTTTTGCTACACACACACACACACACACACACACACACACACACACACACACACACACACACACACACACACACACACACACACACACACACACACACACACACACACACACACACACACACACACACACACACACACACACACACACACACACACACACACACACACACACACACACACACACACACACACACACACACACACACACACACACACACACACACACACACACACACACACACACACACACACACACACACACACACACACACACACACACACACACACACACACACACACACACACACACACACACACACACACACACACACACACACACACACACACACACACACACACACACACACACACACACACACACACACACACACACACACACACACACACACACACACACACACACACACACACACACACACACACACACACACACACACACACACACACACACACACACACACACACAGTAGTGCCAGGTATGTATGTACGTCATAGTTTCTTAATCCATTCAAATTTAAATTTTCCAGTTCAAAGGCAGTGCTGGACATGATGGAGAGTAACTATCGTCTGCATTGCTCATGTAATTCAAAGGTACATATGTGTACAAGCAGCATATATCCCACTCACATGCAACCCCACCCTACCCCCACAGTCATTTTGTCATCCATGATGTACATAAATAGTAGTCTTGTGGTAACCTCATGCATCATGGAGTTGTTTGCTTGTTTACTATGGGATGCAGCTCAGTTCTGTAGGCAGGAGACGAGATGGTTCAATATGTCCTGTATGGGCCCCTCTCCAGACCATCGGCTCCTAACAATAAGTAGCATCTGTTGTTATATGAGCAGTATACACCAATTTTATAATGTATAAATCTATTATAACCCAAAACTTTTGTACGTATATGTTTCTGAGCATCTACTCAATGATACATTTTGATGTTTATGAAATCGAGGGACACTACTTATGCTGGTTACGACATGGACACTTGGGCTGTGTGACGATGCACTCCTCTTAGGACTTGACATTCATACATATAATATACAGCCCTTGGGGACATGTTGTAACAACTAAACAGCAGCCCAAGACAGAATTTCACTCCCCACAATTTTCCTTTTTTGCACCATTACATGTGTTTTTTTAAATAGAGGGTTTGGTCGAGCTGAGTGAACTAATGAACTCAGTTTGTATGTATGTATGTTTATTGCATAATACATACGTATGTATGTTCTGTAAAGGTTCCATTTATGTCCCATCTGTACATGGACATAAGTCTATTGTACGTACATTTTGGATTTCTGTAGGAGGTCCCTAAAGACTTTGATATCAAGCAGCATATAACCGATGTGCTGACCAGCTGTGGTATGTCAGGTTGCAGACCGAAAACTATGGATATGGACGATTTCCTGAAGTAAGTTGAGGGGACATGTTCAGCGAATTTCGTCATCAAATTTATAAGTTCCATCTTTCATCCTCCATTTTTCCTGTACATAAATTCACATTTTGTGGCATATTGATAAGAATCACTATATGTGCAATCACTTAGGAGTATTTGTGCAGAGGTGTGTCAGAAACAATAATCGTTAGAAAGTGGGGAGGACACACTATCGTCTGAGGCTGGATGCAGATGTGGTTGTCAAACCCAAGGTCTTTGCACATGAAGTCAAATAATGTAGGACTGGTGCAGAAGACATTTTTGTTAGTAGAAAAAATGGCAGCTCTATAAACAGAGGTTGAATAGATGAAAATCTGAACGTTTTGATAGTTATTCTCTCTGTCAGCACTGTCCAAGAGACAAATAATGCCATTTAGGATATGAATAGTAAGGTTTTGGTTATGTAATTACTTTTCTCTGTGGATTAAAATGAAAAAATACTGGTGGTGTACTAAAAAGTGGGACGTCCAAAGTTACCCCAGTTGCCCCTATTTCGACACCACTGTTGTGTACATAGAGGTGGTTTTGAGATCAACAGGCTCCACCGTAATTGTGATAGTTACCATCTGCTCAACAGAGTAGGCAAATTCAGTATATTGTGCTGTGTGTGTTGTATCGGTGGTCAGTACATCCCGTATCAATTGAGGCATTCAGTGCTAATTTTGCATGTATATTGTCTGTCAATTCAGGTTGTTGGAGGCAATGAACAGTGCTGATGTCCACTTCAGTTAGGGTGCGTGTGCACACTTCCGTGTGCAGCCCTGGGACCCAAATTCCTACGATAAATGTCCTACGTTTATCTGAGCTAACCAGACATTTCAACAATCTGTTTGCCATCCGTCATGTATGTTGTTGTTGTTGTTGTTGTGTTGAATAACATATAAGGCACATTTACATTGGACGCATGTTTTTATTGATTTGATTTAGAATCTTACAGTATCCACAAACGTTCAGCATGCTATGATTGTTTGGCACATCAAATTTTGTCTATGCAGTGAATATACGTACTTTATAGAGAACTTTGGGCAATTTCTATTATTAGTATGTAAATATCAACTACATACGTACTTGTTGATTCCTCGTTGATATAATATTTACTATAATATTGTTTACTACGTATATAATTATGATATTTCAGGTGGCTGTACAGTGACTAAACTGATAATGTGATACTGTATGTGTACCAATGTTTGTGTGATTGATGTCTTGTTCGTGAACAAACATGTTCACAATTAAATATTATAATGTATTATATAATACAAAATGATATGTTCACATTTTACACATGTATACTATAATGGGTACTAGTGGTGTAATACCAAAATATAAAAAAAGAAAATTACGTGTCTTGTGACTATTAATTTTGTGAAATTTACATATAATTACTTAACACGAATATTTCCATCCATTTTATAGTTATAACACCCAGGAAGGTTATCAGTACAGTGAATTCTCGGTAATATGCCACCACTTTATCTGCCAAACGCTTTAATCCACCACAATTTCCCAGTACCAATATAATGTACAAGTGTCAATGAATATCCAGTCAATCCCCCAAACTTGTTAACACGCCATATTCTTTGAAAATGAATTGTGGCGGATTAACGAGTATTCACTGTATATATATATTCGGCAGTGTCTGTGGTGCTATAGGGATTGAATGCTGGTGATCATGAGGCCTGTATCACATCTGGTAAACAGCAATGTAACAGTAATTGTGCTGTTAGGCTAGGTGAGGTGGGCTTATTTATTCTGGGGAGGCCTTTAGCCAATGGCTACTACACTAGGCACTCAATACAACACAAGACAACAAGTAGAAAATACGGATAAGATAAGATAAGGTCATAAATTCTGTCACTGTTGGTCAAATAAAAGCGGCATGCACGACTTGAGCCATTATGAGTCGTAAGGACACTACACAGACCATGGTGACCTTATATACAGCAAATAATCGTAAGCATCACCTTGAGATCAATACATACAATACTTGCTTAAAATGCAAATACAGGATGATGGTATTAATAAGTGTCATATATGGACATGTGAGAGTGATTTTATCTTTTTATCTAGCAGGTGTCTAAAGCTGAATTTTGATACACTCGTAATCTGCATATGTGACCTGTAACCCCAGCTGCTTTCCAAGGGCAGAACTTAATTGGCTCATTGTACATATACTGCACATATTATACTAGAGAGAACAGGGAGAAAACATTAAGCACCTTTTAGCAAATCCCATGGCAGAAGAAATGTGTCAAGCTACGTATAATATTTGGTTCAACATAGCTTGGGTTGTGAACTAAATTCGGAAACACTCCCCACCATTGTACATGTTAGAATTTAATTCTCACCTCAAGCCAGGTCTGGACCAAATATCAGCTGGACATGCCCCCTCTGCCATGAGCTACATCAAAAGGTGCTTAGTGTGATGCATTCTCCCTATTCTCCCCCATTGGAAATATTAAGGAATTCCAAATGTACCTCGGATTTCAGGGCACATATGGAATTGGGGTGTTTCAGAATTTAGCTCCCATCTCAAGCTAGGTCTGGACCACATATCGGCTTAACACACCTCCTCTGCTATGAAATATATCAAACGTTTCTCAGCGTTATTCTCTCTATTCTCTTCCATACATGGGAAATAGTGAGCACCTCGGAATATAGCTAGGCTTACAGGCCACGTACAGAATTGGGGAGTGTTTGTGCATCTGCTTTGCCATGAGCTACATTAAAAGGTGCTTGGTGTTATTCTTCCTATTTTCTCCCATACATTGCAATATTAAGCACTTTCGCTTGTGCCAGAACTATCGGCCACAAACAAAGATGGAGAGTGTTTCAGAATTCAGTTCCTGTCTAAAGCTAGTTCTGGACCAAATGTCAGCTTGATATGCCCCTTCTGCCATGATGTGTTCTAACTCTATTTTTGCAGCACTAAACCATCCAGCCGTACAAAATAAGGTCAAAACACCTACAAGGCATAGGTTATGTGTACTTGGCAGTCTCCATGGTGCTATGGGGTCAAATTCTGGTCTTGGTATCAAACTATCCAAACCTCCAAAAATGTTATTTTGGCTGAACTATTCAGTGCTTCATAAGACTTAGAATAATGTATAATATAAAAGATTTCCACTGTGTATATTATATATTATTAATATTATATACAGTGAATACTTGTTAATCCGCCGCAATTTGTTTTCAAAGAATATGGTGGGTTAACGTGTTTGGCGGATTAACTGGATGTTCATTGGTACTTGTACATTATATTGGCACTGGGAAATTGTGGCGGATTAAAAAGTTTGGCGTATAAAGCGGTGGCGGATTAACGAGAATTTACTGTAGTCATAAAAGCCACAATGGCTCTAAGACCAAACAGTATAGCGTTGACAAAAGTAGATATGTGAGTTAAACAAATTAAAGAAAAGTAGCAAACAACAACCAAAAAATGCATGATTTACCCTCAGGACAATAAATCTGAACATATGTACACATTGTACACAGTAGTAACTTGCCTATCATTATAATATTATTATACATGCAATAATTAATCGAATTTATCTTTATTCTCTATACATACACACATAAAATATATCAAATAGGTACCATAGCAATCATAAGACTTATTATGACGCTTTAAAATATGCTATAATATAATTATTATTATGAAATTGTAATGCTATATATTATATTATATACATGACTTAAACCATTATGGTGGATGTATACTACGTACATGCATGTGTGTAATTATACATGTATGTAAGCAGTATATTAAATCCACACAAGTCACATGCAAGTCATGTGTACACAGAACTACGGAGTAGGCTGCTGTTGTACTTGGAGAGGTGTGACTTGTTCGGTTGAAGGTTCCTACTGTAGCGGAGAACTGTCGTTGTCATTTTATGATTGGTTGCACTCAGTCTCTCTGAGAAATGACAGAGAATAACAGTGTGTGTGTGTGTGTGTACGTGTGTGTGTGTGTGTGTGTGTGTGTGTGTGTGTGTGTGTGTGTGTGTGTGTGTGTGTGTGTGTGCATGTGTGTGTGTGTGCGTGCGCACGCACGCGCATGTGTACGTGTGTGTGTGTGTGTGTGTGTGTGTACGTGTGTGTGTACATGTGCATATATGTGCTGTGATTATGGACATATACTGGAATACTGACACATGTTTAAACACATCATATAGCTCACAAACCTCGGCCATTCAAGAAATAGCTTACATGTCCCCGCCACGTGTCTACTCTTGCTTGTTCACAGTTCTATAGAGTTGAAATGAAAAAAAAAGCATTCACCAAAAGTAGCAATGTATGCTGTGGTGGAAGTACGTTATACAGGCCGCTAAACATATACAAGTGAATCAAGTATATCACACACTCTATTGGGTAGGCATGATAGGGCACCTTTCGAATCAGTCGTCTGTTTTCCATATCTCGTTGCCATTCGGGGACGTATCTCTTTGGTATCAACGGATGGGCAGCAGAGAACACCGGAAAACTATTCATCCTCACCAAACAGCCAGAAATTCAACCGTGTATACGTATACACACCACCTATCGTTCTCCGAGCAACGCCAATAGTCACGAACAGATCGACCACGCCCTTCAGATTGGTCTTGCGTGGCCAGACTACATACGGCTCGATGAATAAACTTGTAGTTGATCACGATTTAGCACATATCACAGTCGACTGTTAGTCCATGTTTCGAGCTAGCATGTCCTTATTTGAGTGGCGATCGAATACTTAACGTCAGGCGTGGAGTTATGCGGCTACTGCTATACACGGCATTAATTTCTAAGTTGGCACAGCCGCAAAAGCAATATATTCGGTGGTGACGAAAAAATGATTGGCTAACCTAATCGATTATCTTTCTCTAAAATATTGTACGTTTATAGTTGTCACTTTACATGGATAAAGCAGTTATTTCTACACTTTTGATGCTTTCAGAGCAAAAGCATCGTCGAAAATGGCGGCTATGTCATAAAGATATTCATCGGTTTAATTGCACCGTATATCCCTAATTGTCCGTTCACTGGAACGCGATTCAGTAATAATTGGGTACTTAGTAAACCCAAGGACTTCAGGAATTCGAAGAGATGGGCAACGTACAAGGGGGGAAAAAGGATGATGCTGGTGCGTTCGATGTTTGTTCATGTGTTGGCTCTGTTGCTTATGAAGCCCTTCTTCGGTCCGGTAAACCTTGTTTGCTCCATATTACGTACACAGCTGGCGGTCCTTTGTAAAAGAGGAAGTATTCACGGTTCCATGTTACCGCCCTATAGATAAGCAATTTCTTTCAGATATAGCCAGTTTAAGGTTGAATGTTCGTATATAGGATTGCGATCCGAGTTCATTTTCTGTTTTTCTATTTCAAATGCAGTCAGAGCTTTTATGGCTCAAGCGAAAGCTGACTTTAATCAAAAATGGGAAAACCCGCCCAAGGTTTGTCTTCTAGGAATGAAAACATACGTGTTTCCAGCACAATGACACGCATTTATGATATTTTTACAATATTGGGTTTGTGGAAACCATTTTTATTTGTGGTGGTGTTTTGTTTGTTAGTTGTATACTTGGCAATGCGTTTACCACATCAGTGGTATTACCTCATTTACCACGTGTTGTTGTTGTATTTTGTAGCATGACCTCACAACCCTTGTGTAATCCATACAGTTCTATGTGTGTTTGCATATTTGCATGTCACAAGTATGTACTGTACTGCCATGTGGGTGTTGTGCATACAAGTACATGCACGGACACTGTGTGTGGTGCTTTGGTTGGGATATCGAATCACTGTAATGTTACGGATATTACGTACCTGTGAGTATTGTAGCATGTTCGATTGTGATAGTGAACCTCTTCGGCTGAAGGGCTTCCCGGTATGAACATGCTTTCATGACTGTAAACTTTGTGTGTGTGGGGGTGAGTGGGTGGTGTTATACAAGTACTGTGAGTTGTGTAGCACTTATGGTGGTGATGTGGAACCACTACTCCACTTCAAGACTGCATGGTTCAGAAATACACCAGTTATTGACTGCAATACTGCAGCTTCAGTATCAATCCAGCTAAACTCACGAGAAGCCCACTTTTCAAGAGATTCATTACAGTCAGTTTGGACCTCAATGACTGCATGTTGGTGAGGCCAGGGTCTTCCACGAATGAGTTAAAGAAGGTTCTGTCTTCCATGCTTTGTCATGTGGGTGTTGGTCTCTCTCTCCCCCCCCCCTCTCTCTCTCTCTCCCCCCCCCTCTCTCTCTCTCTCTCCCTCTCCCTCTCCCTCTCCCTCTCCCTCCCTCTCCCTCTCTCTCTTTGTGTGTGTGATCGTGTGTGTGTTATTATGTATGTAGGTATGTATGGTTCTCCATTGGTAACGAATACAACTATACCCCATCTTGCCTGCTGGTGAACGGTCACACTTGGAGGGAGAGCATCCTCCATGGTGTAAACCTAGCTGCCTTGTACTAACCAGACCAACTAGTGTGTGACAAACACAATAGTGTCGTAGAAGCTCATAGCTGTGGCAAAGAAGTTGATCTAGAAATATCACAACTAACTGACAATGACCTTAACCTATGTGTGTGGTCGAGAGGTCTTACAAAGTATTCATGATTGCTATGCGTTCTGCTTGAAATGTTCCCACTTTGGATGACGGATGCAGCTTGTTTAAGTTCTGTGCCGTGTTCTGCATTGTGTCTATTTTGGTGTTGCGGTGTGTGCCCTGTGGTGTGGAGAAGGAGTCTTCTGGAACTGTGAATAGTAACAGTTGACAAATGCTTACTAATTACAGCGTTTGTGTTTCCATATGATCAGCATTGTGTACATGTACATACATATCTACGTAGGTATGTTGATATGTATGCTTCGTATATTATTTGATTGAGTGAAATATGTACAGTACGTGTATGCAATGTTCATGTGTATGTACATATAAGAAGATAAAGAAGGTGTGTATGCTGGTGTATTGTACTGTATGTACGATATGCCGATATATATGTGTGTGTGTCTACTGAATATAAGTACATGTATGTATGTGCAATACGTACTTTTGCATGTGTGTGTATACATATCAAAGCATACATCACTTTGTTCCTTTACTGCCTTACTTGCATATGTGATAATTTTGGTACTTACAAACATACAGTGGAGTCCATCTCAACAACCACCTATGGAGACCATCTCAGTTTCCAAGATCTCTTGGTGGTGAACACAGATTGGTTCCACTGTATGTCACTTGAGCAGGAAATGATGTTAGCACTATGTACAACTACAATAGGTTTAGTTGTGTTGTATTTTATGTGACATGTGATTGGGTTGGGGGAGTGTTATGTACTTGACTACAAGGAAAACTGTGTGTGTGTGTGTAGAATAGTTTGTTCTTGCAATACAACTGACTGCAAAGTCAGTCATTGTAACACAGCAAACTGTGTGCGTAATTGGAAGGTTGGTTATTGTTGCACAGTGAACTATTTGGAAGGTTGGCCCTTGTTGCACAGTGAAGTAGTTGGAAGGTTGGTCAATATACCGTAGTTGGAAGGTTGGTCAATATACCGTAGTTGGAAGGTTGGTCATTGTACTGTAGTTGGAAGGTTGGTCAATATACCATAGTTGGAAGGTTGGTCAATGTACTGTAGTTGGAAGGTTGGTCAATATACCGTAGTTGGAAGGTTGGTCACTGTTTTTACAGTCGTGGGTGTGTTGTACTATGGGATGTCCAGCTTGATTAACCATTAAGACTCTTCAATGCACTTGTGGTATGTCCATACGTAAGCATTAGTACACAGTGACACACCACCCTCAGTGCTAGCATCTGGTGGAGCTATACCAGTGAGAATCCATGACACATCTGGGGATTTTGTCTGGAATTTAGAAATGCACTTCTTTGGCATTTCCACTTTAGTGCATTCCATTTTCACTGAAACTCATAATAACCAGGTGATGTCACCAACTGAAAATTGCTCGTGTTTACACACACACGTACGCTTGTACGTACCTACATGCATACTTATATGGACAGATGTACATATTAGAGTTTTGTACAAGCAATATGCAAATTTAACACGCATGTACGTACATACTGTATATCATGCTTATGTATGTATAATTATAATATGTATGTATGTATGTATGTACATGTATGTACTGTATTCATATAGTCTTGTGCAATATACATATGTACATAGTACATTTAATATTTGCAAATGAGGCTACAATCCAACTGCCCCTTCTAACACCATTGAACACAGAGCAGTGATTGCTGTGTACATTTTGGGTTGTTTGTTTCACTAGTCTAGGTACGTATGTACGTAAACATGTTTCCATGTGTGAACAAAATCATTCGTATTGAGTGAACTTCAGTACCTTGTACTTCCCTGGATGGGTGTTACAGTATTACTATCTATTTTCAACTTGTTTGCATTGTGGTTCAGACCAAAATAACACTGTGTGGATGTACGTACGTACATGCGTATGTATGTACACATGTTCATATTTGTGCTGTGCATTCTTATTCTATGAAAGCTGTCTTCGGGGTCAACATCTTGATACATGAAGCATTGGTCTTTGCTGACTAGTACAGTCAGACCTCTTTACATCACCCCCTGCGTGGCTCTGTGCTTTCTCTGTCATTATAGCCTGTTTGCTGTTGTAACCAATACAATTACTGTCTGTGAATAAATCTGTGCCCACAAGACATGTTGTCGTGAAGAAACCGTTACTATGAAAAGTTCTATTGTAAAGAGACCTACGTAGCCGACTAGTCTTTCATTGGAGATCAAATTTCTTGCATTATAGGAAATATTTAAATATTTAATATTTAAAACTTACGCATTTTTGACTTTTTATAAAAGATCCCCGAAAAAGTGAAATTACTTGTTTGTGAAATGTATACGTATTTGCAATCCAACACCTGGATAGCATTCAGACAAATCCCTGTAGCTGGTTCATTTTGAATGAATAGAGAAGAATATGGAAAGACTACTCAAGAAATTCGTCAAAAATATGGAATCCTGTGAAACTTGATGTGTACGGGTATCACAAATCCAGAGCATTGCACCATTCTCTGGGGGGAGGTGTGTACCTACCGTGCACAGAGAAGTTGTGTGTCCAATCTCATTCTGTCAATTTTCTTCTCCCACTTCATTGTTTCGTATCCACTGGTGTCAGTAGTGATAGGTCTTGCATCACTGCCTGTGTGATGGGCTAATGGAATCGCTACACAAACAAAGACGTTTGGTCCCACTTTGTCACTTGTATTTTCCTTGTGAACCGTCTTTGAATGTTAAAAGTGGGCAAAAGTACAAATTGATGTCCAGGAACCCGGAATGGCAGCCTTGTGGCTGCAGGCCTTTATCAGGTAAACATACTGGTACACAGTGCACATTTACTACTGTCTTTGACATAATGCATTTGATATGTAATGATAACAAGAAATAGTTATACAGTATATAAGTGTGTACTTATGTACATCTATGCTCTGTATACACGTGAGCTGACAATAGTGTCCTTGGTTGAGAAGTAGGGGTACACTACAGATCTGCCCTCTCTACCAACGCTGCAAATTCCTTATTATGTGGCTGGTATTTGTGTTGCCATGCTGGCATGTACACAGGACTACAGTGGTATGTTCTCGGGTTTCCTAGTGGGGCTTTGGAATGCAGTTTCAATGGCCGTTGAATGTCGACTGCACTATTTGTGTTCCTGTGTGAATGGGTTTTGTTTTCAGCCGGGGTTCCTTGCCCTGAGGTTATCACTGGTTTACTACAGTGAGTGAGCGATCAAGTACATACGTATGTACAGTACATATGTGCTGTACGTGGGTGTTTGTAGGCAGTGGAATTTGTTGACAGTGTATGTATGTACATATTATGTACACAAGTGCACCTGTACATACGTACATAATATAATATGATCATGCATACATACATATATACAGTACGTACATACGTACATTATCATGTATCAAAATATATACATATGTTCACTGCAACGAATATGAGCATGACTTAAAACCTTACAATTACCTTACCATTTGTGGAGGTTATCTCAGTTGTGAGGTGAGAAGTGGTGGAATCTGTCAAGTTTCTGATACTGAATTGTGTGTAACAGTACACAGACTGAGTGTACACTATATAACAGAATAGCATCTGTACACATGTACGTACATATGTACGTAACTACGTATGTGCAAGCCTCATATTTCATACAGACAAGTTAAAAGTAGTTTTTTTCATTTTTCCGAGGGACAACTGTCCATTCATGCTGAAGGTCAAAGGGGTCAATGTTGCACTGAGAGGTGGGAGTTTGAAAACTAATGTTACTCATGTTCACTCCCCACATACATGCACACCTACACACTCACCCAAAGGACCACTTCACTGTATCATTACTGCCTCACAGTACCTACCTATGGTGTGTATGAAAGTACTATTGTCATGACACTACTATAGTACTTGTGTACTGGTGTATTTGACTGTACAACCCTTCTAATACACATGTACGTACCAGTCAAATTGCAAATAGTAAACAAGTAGCAGTCAAATTACAAACAGTAAACAAGTAGCAGTCAAATTACAAACAGTAAACATGTAGTAAATTACAAACAGTAAACACATTGCAGTCACATTACAAACAGTAAACATGTATATAGGATCACATTACGGACAGTGTACACTACACTTGCTGTACTGACTGTATGTACATCTGTAGATACGTACGTATGTACAAGCTGTGAGCTGGAATGATTTGGGTATCATTATTTTGTATTTTTGTATTTCTGTTTTATTGCAAGATTCAACATTATCTTGTGGTTATGCATATTGAACTCTCCTCTTTCTGTTCCTCCCGTGGTGTGTGCAGAACACTGCAAGGATGGATTCCTTCGATCGACTAAAGACCCTCGGTACCGGGTCGTTTGGTCGTGTGATGCTGACCAAGCACAAGGAAACCAGTGACTACTACGCCCTGAAGATCCTGGACAAGCATAAGGTTGTGAAATTGAAGCAGATTGAACACACGCTAAATGAGAAGAAGATTCTGGCATCTGTCAACTTTCCTTTCTTGGTCAATCTTCAGTGGCATTTTAAGGTACGTACAGTGTCATTATGACGTCTGTACATGTGTACATTACGCATTATATCATCTGTACAGACATATGTACGTATGTACAGTATCAGTATGACTGTTTCTCTGCTACCATACATACATACAGTACATACATACATACGTATGTGTGCAGAAACTAGCAATATTAAATACATGCATATGTGTAGTACACGTGTACATATGTATATGCTGTATGTCAAGAAATATTGTCAATTTGAAGAGCCAACTGCCAATACACGCCTGCCAAAACTGTACTCAATTGTTCTCTTCTGATATTGGTGGGTGAATTTATTCAAAAGATTCTATGTCCTCATACACTGCTGTCAATCATGACGTCCATTCTTACTTTGTGTCTGTGAATGACATTGGTGTTGGCTGGAAATTGGTGATGAGTATGATTATAACAACTCTCTGTTTGCCGGATGAAATCACTCATCCGGATTTTCCTAAATTTTGCCATATCCTGTATAATTCCTGCCCCTATTCCCCACTATACAGCATGTACGCTGTACCCGATAGAATTTCTGATAAGTGGAAGTTTTTAGTTTACCCCTAGAGATTCGACTTATCCAGACTCCACTGTACATACCTCTCTTCTACTCTATTCCTGCCTTTAGGACAACAGTTACCTCTACATGGTGTTGGAGTATGTACCTGGTGGAGAGATGTTCTCACACCTGAGGCGGATCGGGAGATTCAGTGAAACCCACGCCCGGTTCTATGCATCACAGATTGTCTTAGCCTTTGAATATCTGCATCACCTCGACATTGTCTATAGGTAAGGTGGGCCTTCAACTGTGTCCCATAGACCATGCTCCTTCACCCCTGGTGACCACCCACTTCTGCATAATTAGCGTAATTACATACGTATGTACATTTCTCTGTAGCTATATATGTATATATCAACATCCTTGAACTTACATTCACACTATGACTACCTAGTATAAAGTAGAAGTTGGAAGTACATGTAGAATAGGGGAGTCAGATAACATTATTGGTAGCCATTTTGGGAATTATTTATACTCTGTATGTACGTACATGCATACATGGTGTCACCTTTTTCTAGTACTCTTTTCCAAGATCATCTATCACAAGTACAATATGAGTGGAGGTGCTGCTTCCTTGCCTACTTGTTACCTGCCTCTGTTTAGTGTATTCCTAAGCCCTCCCAGGCCAGGCCTGTCATGATGCACAACCTCCCCACTCCCATACTTCACCAAGCATTGGGCAGTCGCAAGGGAATCATTTCTCCTAGTCCTATTTTAGTACTCATCTATGGTACTCTGATAGTGACAATGATTCAATTGTGTCTTCATCTCTTACACAGAGATCTGAAGCCTGAGAATATTTTAATTCATAACGATGGATATTTGAAGGTACGTACGTATAAGTAGAAGTGGGTACAGTATGTATGTACACACACACACGCACGCACGCACACACGCACGCACACACACACACACGCGCACACACACACACACACGAGCATGCATACTCCAATAAGTATGTACGTACCTTGATGTCCATCTGTAGATCACCGACTTTGGGTTTGCCAAGAGAATTAAAGGACGTACTTGGACCCTGTGTGGTACTCCAGAGTATCTTGCACCAGAAATCATCCTCTCCAAGGTTGGTGCGCCTCTGTGCAATGGCTGGCTGGTTGACAGTGATTGCTGTAACTGTGAAAGCTGTTTGGGTTTTGTTGTTCACAATGCACAGTTGTACCAAATGTTCAAGCAGAGCATTCCATATGTAGATCAATGCATGTGCGTATATCCTGTAAACTTCCTTCAAGTACTTTCATTTCATTAACAAAATACCAAAGCAGCCTTTTCGGTTAAGTTTTTCCCAGCAGGAATGTTAATGAATGAGTGTCTCTTACCGCGTTAACATTCACCTCCATTACTTCCTTAGGGATACAACAAGGCAGTGGACTGGTGGGCTCTTGGGGTCCTCATTTACGAAATGGCGGCCGGCTATCCTCCATTCTTTGCTGATCAACCAATCCAGATTTATGAGAAGATTGTATCTGGAAAGGTAACACCACTCACATGCTATTCAGTAAATTTTCATTAATCTGTCACAAATCGTTTTCAAAAAATATGGTGGATGAACTGGCTATTGTTGCTACTTGTACATTATATTTGTACTGGGAAATTGTGGAGGATTAATGGTTTGCCAGATGAAGTGATGGCAGATCAATGAGAATTCACTGTACGTATGTACCTATCTTGTGTATACGTACATATTGGTCTTCTAAAATGATGTACGTATGTGAGTTTGCATTTATCAGGCACCGTTGGCAGGATTTAGATAGTGGGGTTACAATTTATTAGTTGAAAATGTTTACATGGTGCAGATTGAAACTCCAGCTCTAATTAGTCCTCAATTAGCCCACAGGATTTTGGATCTTAAACACCTCAAATGGCCTGGACTAGTACATTCAGCTTTTTTCCTACTGACCATTATTGTTATCATACCAGTGTGTACTAGTGCTGAGAATAGGCTTAATCAAGTAATTGTCACAACACCACCATGTACATAATTCTTTCTATACAGGTACGCTTTCCATCTCATTTCACTGCTGATCTCAAGGACCTTCTTCGTAATCTCCTTCAAGTAGACCTCACCAAGAGGTTCGGCAACCTCAAGAACGGTGTTGCAGACATCAAGGGTCACAAATGGTTCTCTTCAACAGACTGGATTGCCATCTATCACAAGAAGGTGAGGAGGAATTGGCCTGTGCTGTGGGTTGTAGTTATGGGAGAGTAGGAATTAGTTTTTGGAGGAGGAGGATATGGTTAGTGAAGACATTCCTTGCTCTCAAATCATTTGTTTCCCTCACATTTTATTCACGTCTTATTGCAGTTCATATCCCCACTGAATAGTCAACTCTTTTAATATAAATTGCATATTAATACACCTATTGATGTCACTTTCTTCACTTCGGTTCACAAGTCCCCCCACCACCTTCATCCTGTATAACCCCCTACATATGAACAGTACATACATACGTACGTATGTATGCGGGCATTTATACAGGACTAGTTGAATTGCCCAGCTATAGGGCCATCAACCCAGTGTGAATTTGTTGGCATGGTTTAAAGTTGTTGGAATGTGAACAAAGTGTGATTATGTTAAGTTTACCAGCGAATAACTCCTGAAGAACAGTTAAACAGGCATTTTTAACCTACATAGGACACTCCTCAGTTCCTTTTGCCAATCGCCAAGTGTTCAATGTTGTTCTCCCCCGCCAGTTGATTCGCATGCAAACAAACAAGCAAACAAATCGAATTATATTATACATATACGTTTAGATATCCTATAACATGTATAATATTATTCATACAGTTTGCATATTATTATTATACAAAGTGTAGGAGGTGCAGTGGTACAAAAATCAGTTAGCCATATGCTCTGCTGTCACTTGCCCCCCCCCCCCCCCCACAGGTGGACGCCCCCTTCATCCCCAAGTGCAAGGGAGCCGGAGACACCAGTAACTTTGACGAATACGACGAAGAACCACTGCGTGTAGCTAGTTCAGAGAAATACGCACAAGAATTTGGAGACTTTTAGCTCCACCTAGTCCATTCAGGAACTGTATGCATGACACTAGATAATATAATTATATTGTTATTATTGTTATTACATATGGTGTATTTCAGTTCATAGTTCATTTGCCGTTGTTTTACTTAGTTTCACATTGTGTGTTTCTGTATGCACTTTTAATTAGTGATAGCCAGTTATTATTGCGTCTAATGTGTACGTATGTAATTAATTGAAATGGCATAATTATTATTCTACATTGTATTTCCCACGGAAAAGTATTGTGAATAGTACTAGTGTATGTATTTTAATGAATTTGTTGCTTAGTTTGTATACAAAGTGCTATGTACATGTCCAAGCAAGCATGCTTGTGAGGATTTGCATTTGTACACACACACACACACACACACACACACACACACACACGCACGCACATGCACACACACACATACACACATGCATGTGCATGCACACACCATGAATGTCCATGCACACACAGATACCAGGATAACATGCATGTGATCATAGACCATTGGATATTCGTAACTGTATACTGTATTCTGGCTGACCCCTTGCTGGACACAGTCCCATTTTTAGTGGAGACGAGAGCCCAGACCCATTCTTGTTCCCAATTTAAAATTGGAAACGAGAATGGGACTGGGCAATGCTGGGCAAGCCGAGTACGGTTCTTGGCTGGTACGAAGAAATTGCACGTGACAAGGAAAACCAAAGCATTGCCTGGGGCCAGTGCGAGTTACTATCGTACCGTGCAGAATGTTGTCTGTTTCTTTTTTAACACGGTATGTTGTAGAAAAGGCGGTATTTGCTATTAGTGGATGGCCGGAAAAAGATCAAACCCGTGTCAAATACAAGTCCGTATTCCCGGGAGAAGTGAGGTACTTCGTTCAAACATGCATGATGCAAGTCGGAGCTAAAGAAGAACACGCCTCGTCCTTAGCGGAACTCCTTGTCTCGGCTGACACAAGGGGTCACTACAGCCATGGACTAAACAGACTAGGTGATTGTAAAACATCTAATGGTAAAAGTAAAAGTTGTAATATTGAGTGCGCTAATGAACACATGCAGGTATACACGCTTTGTTAGGGGTCATCTTCAACCGAAAGACAAGTGCCTTGTATTCTCTACCCCCTACTCGATCATAAAAGATATTTGCTATAAGTGTGTCCTTCATAGACAAGACACTCCTGAACACAAACTGTTTTGTTCTTGTTCATATTATGTTCAACTCTCCTGTAAGGGTGAAATGGCGAAAACTATCATTTAATCCATTTTCAGAGATGTATGTGAAAGAAGTGGAGTCAGGTATGTGTGACGGGCAGGTCTCCCCGATAGTGGTCCAGGAGACTCCTGCAACAGCCTTTGTTGATGGTCGGAGTGGAATGGGACCCGTAAGTCTTTGTCTGGGATTTGCAGGGTGTATATACGATGTATGAATATCTATGCACATGTATGGATGTGTGAGTGTGGGTATATGGATGTGTATGTGTGTGGGTATATAGGCATGTATGGAGATGTGTGTATAGGAGATATACGAGTATGTATGGGTGTGTGAGTGTGGATATATTATGTGTGTGTACATGGGTGTGTATCCAAGTGGGTTATAGGCATGTATGGAGATGTGTGTATAGGAGATATACGAGTATGTGTAGCGAATTTGTTATGACACGCAAGGGAACTCACACGATCACAATCATTTATTACCAAAGAAATAGGAATGCAGCCGGCATTACACTTTACTACATCTACACAGGCCTATAAATACACTCAAAAACTAGATGATCATGCAAGCAAATGATAAATGCTTAAATAGACGAGGGTGACCTCTCACAGTATGTTCTAGACTTAGGACACTTAATAGATTTTACCACAGATAGGTTTCATGCAGACTAAACCATGCTAAAGGTGAAGTGAATCACACACATTACACCTAGTAATCACTTAGGAAGTTTAGGATGTTGTCTACTTTGAGAGTTCAACAGACATTACGTATGTATGGGTGTGTGTGTGTGGATATATGTGTGTGTGTATGTGTGTGAGTATGAGGGCCCCTATGTGTGTGGGGGTGTAAATTGTTGTATGGATTAGTGAAGTTCTTTCTAATTCAACATTTTTGTTACAGAATGGAAAAAGTACTTTGTTTCTTTGTAATGGCAATAAATGAGCCATTTCATCAAACTCACTGTTGACTAGTACTATTGCACATACTTCTGAACTTTCTGACCTATTTGCTGCCATCAACTAATCTCATTTTTGTATTTTTTTTTTCCTTCATCTAGTATATTCTTGTAATTTACATTCATGATATAGTAAATTCTTGTAATTTATCTTCATAGTATAGTATTTCCTGTAATTTATATTCATTAGCTGGTATATTTATGTTCCTAGTATCCTTGTTTTTTTACGTATAGTAGGTTTCATTCTTATTTGTATGGTACTTATGGCACCTTTCACAGGTTATTGGCACCTTCTGCATGGATTTGGCAATTGAGAAAGCTAAGAAAGTCGGTGTAGCATGGGTCAACTGCACAGGTATTTGACGTACATGTACACTACTTGACAATGACAACTCACATCTGTACATGTGTGTTCACAGATACTAGACAGGGGCAGACCATCATGGGGCGAGCCTACTGCTCTAGCTATTAGCCATGAAATTTAAGCCCAATACCAAGGGAATGTTAAGCTCACTGGATGTCAACCTGCTAAATGTTGAGACACACACAGTCCTTTTTTCTAGGCTTTGGGACTTGCCACTGGTCTCCCAGCTAGAATAGTGTCTACTGAATTCGCAGAATGACCAAATGTGCAGTTTCTGCAGAAAGTCCCTGTAAAGCTGTCCATGGGTGTTCGACCTTATGTGGGTGACCATTTTTTTCAAATTGCACGCTTGGTGTAAATACGAGAAGCACATTTTACATCCTCTAATCAGACAGGTTACGATGGTGTGGTGGTCAGGTGATAGGATCCCTAGGTTCCAGGTTGGGTAGTTTGATTCCCGGATCTGACCTTTTCATTTTTGTATAAATTGTACACATTTTACTGCTTGCAATTTTGAATTTGATTAATGATTGAATGTTTGTTAGGTTCAAATCACTATGGCATTGCCGGCTGGTATGCTATCAGAGCAGCTCAAAATGGACTTATAGTGAGTGTGATGTGCTTGATTATGTGTGCACACACACGTGTGTGTGTGTGCGCGCCTGTGTACACTTGCGTGTGATTGTATGCGTGTATTCCTTACATAAGTATATACGTGTTCCACATCTCCAATAGGGAATGTCTTTCACCAATACCTCGCCATTTCAAGTGCCAACAAGGGCTAGCAAACCTAGTCTCGGTACCAATCCCATTGCATTCGCAGCTCCGGGAAAGGACGGAGATCACTTTGTGCTCGACATGGCCACTTCAACCGTGGCCCTCGGCAAGGTGGAGGTGTGTCTCAGAAAGGGAGCCGCTATACCCAACTCCTGGGGTGTGGACTCAAGTGGCTTAGTAAGTTTGTGTCAACCCACATGAGAGTTATGGTGTATTTTATGAGTATTATATGTGTGTAAGTACACTAGTAGATTATGTAGTTATAGAGGTTTCATTGGAACCAACGTGCTTGGGAAGGTGCTGAAGATCTGACCTATGCTGCCTGATTAAACTAGATGTGGAAATGAAGATAATTAATACAATTAATTATATGCTATGTAGTATTTGTGATTATTATTGTACAGTTATTAATTGTGAAATGTTGTCAAGTTGTGCCAGGTACTATTGAATGGATTGGCTCCACTAAATGGCCTGCGTACCTACATATATATGTACTCACATACAGTACTTTATCGAGGTTTCATGTATGCACATGAGTAGGTACATGCATCGTATGAAGGCTCTGTACTTTTTAACAGGAGACGAATGATCCTCATCTTGTCATGAAAGGAGGTGGTCTCCTGCCCCTCGGTGGGGTTGAGGAGACAGGTGGATACAAAGGGTACGGACTGGCAGCGATGGTGGAGGTGTTGTGTGGGATTCTCAGTGGTGGACCATTTGGAACTCACATAAGGAAGTGGGGCGTCAGTGATGATGTTGCTAATTTGGTATGAATTCACACACCCATTCAGTTGTTGCATTATGTGATTTTCACAATTTCTGCAAATCTGCACTCGTTTTACATCTTCTGTGTATGCCATTCATATCTTATTGTGTTTTGACATTTTGGAATGTGTAACAATCTAACATTGACTGGTTGCAAAATTGATTAGGTTTGTGTTTTGTCAGCGAAAATTGATGATTACCTATTATTGCAGTGGGTGTAAAGCATGTGCATTGCCTTCTTGCTGTCCAGGGCCAGTCCTACATGGCTATGAATCCCAGCTGCTTTGCTCCTGGTTTCCAAGAGAGGTTAAAGACAATGATGGATGAATTACGCAATCTAGAACCTGTAAGTGTAGGTGGTCTCCCTCCCTCCCTCCCTCCCTCCCTCTCTCCCTCCCTCCCTCCCTACCTCCCTCTCTCTCTCTCTCTCTCTCTCTCTCTCTCTCTCTCTCTCTCTCTCTCTCTCTCTCATCATCATCACAATATTAAGAGTATAGAAGGATAATTGTATTATTGTGATAATTGCACAGGCGTATTACAAACACAATGAATACACATACTGTATGTATGTGCACACACCTAACAATGTACTGCCAATGTATAGTACCTATGTACATACCTACAAACATGCTACAGACAACAATAATCATCTACATCAGACACACTCATGTATATTGTGGTGCATTAAAACACATGTATGTACTTCACAGATTGATTCTAGTAAGCCTGTTCTCGTGGCTGGAGATCCTGAACGTCACCACAGTGTGAAGGTGGATGACAAGGGAGTGATTTTCTATCCAGAGCAGTTAATTTCTGCATTGGTGTGTGTGTGTGTGTGTGTGTGTGTGTGTGTGTGTGTGTGTGTGTGTGTGGTGGGTGTGGGTGGGTGGATGTGTGTGGGTGTGTGGATATGGGTGTGGGTGTATGTGGAGTGCATGTGTGTATGTGCATCTCTCTCTAGCTGTGTATTGGTGTGTGTGTGCGTGTGTGCATGTTTGTGTCTGTGTGAGGATGGTACATGCTAATAAATCTGTACAAATAATACTATATATCATTGCCGTCACTGTGTGTGCGCATGTGTATGTACGTAAGCTCATACCTGGTTGATACCGTATAAAGGGAAATTTTCACAATTTACGCAGTTTTCGCGATTTGACTGAAGGCACGAAAATTACAACCAAGAATTTTCAGTTTAATATGAACCACGAATATTAGGCCAAGGTGCATTTCGCAAAATTTTGGACCCGTGAAAATTTCCCACTGTATGGTATTCCTCGACATATGTTGTCAATATTATATTGTGTATACACATATGTATATGTACATACATCCTCACCTAATTGTAGTACATACTAATTATATATAATATTATAGCCAAATGTTGCAATATCTTGTTGACTTATCATTGAAGGATCAATTAGCTGATCGATTGCAAGTGGCTCGAATTGTGACCTCTGAATGTGAGGACGACTGAAACATATATGTAACATCACAGCTATATCGTGTTGGTGTGTACGTACGTATCTGCTAAGAGCGCATTGCATTTCCATGTTTTGTAATAATGCAGTGCCCACAATTTCGTTGACATTAGCTATACGTTTATAGTTGACTTGATATACGTAATATTATATTATTAATGTGAATTAAGTGATGTGTGTCAACCAGATCTCCCAATATTGGATTTATAATTATGTGATTGAATCATATAATTACATCACCACCTGATCATCAATAGTACCACTCTGTTCATCAATTGGCATTTCTCACAGATCTAGACAAGTCCCTGCACATTCCATGCATGATGTATAGGTTTGCTGAATGTATTGGACTTGTACACCTACCAGACCCTTTAGCATGCTAGCCAGGACTAAGTCTAATTTGGAATAAAATCATGCAATTAAGTGAAAATTATTGGACCTTCTGCAGTGAAATCAGAAGTTTACATACAAGAAGACAATCATGGTGTGTTTGGTCTTGAGGATCAGCTGCACTGTAGCCATTTTCTTCAATAAAACTCCTCCTTCATATGTAAAACACAGTACACATAGCATTACATGTACGTACGTACGTATATACATACATACGTAACATATATAATACATACATATGTACATGATCTATATATTATACTGTATGTACATTGAGATCTCTACACAACAAACCTCATATACCTAATAACAATTCTGTGCACAAATTTCATTCTTGCATAATAAGATTAGTTTAGATGGTATATGAGTAGATCCCCTAAGCTCAGTAATGTGTGTTTGTAGAACTCTAAGTGATGCCCTAGAGGGATAAAGCAGGCGCTTGTCATGCGGTCATAGTATGATATTTACAAGTGAAATATCCTTCCCGGAGTGAAGAGGACCACCAACAAAGATTTGAACATTGCAAAAGTGCAAAGACAGACACATACTGGCAAACCAACAAAATGACAACAACTTGACTGGACCAGGATAGGTAGTGTGCCATTGTAATGAAATCTAGGCAAATGTCTAAGGGCAAGCCTACTCTGTGATCATACACACATCGTCATTTGTTCATAAAAATGAACACTCTTGAATGTCTAATGACAGTGTCCCAGTAAACCCACACACCTGATGATGTTACCCCAAAACCTAATATAGGCCATTTTGAATTGATTAGCAGGAATAAATCTGGTCATTTAAATTGGCCTACATTTGTACATAGACAGATAGATAGCTGCGGTCTTTCAATTCACAAGAGTGGGCTTGCTCAGGCTCACCCCAGAGAATGTTACATAATCTACCGAATTTGTTAATCTACCACATTTTATATTCACGGTTTGTGGTGCATTAAAGCCTCACACTCCAAACATACACATGTAAATAGATGCATGCATATGCGTATGTATACTGTAATGTGTTCCTATGCTTGATTGCAACAGTAAAATTATATTATAATTCATATTGCACAGAAAGATGGGTGATTTTGAAATGCCAAAGATTAGAAATTGGGCTAAAAGTTGAGCTCAAAGGCTTCACCAAACGTAATATCTTCAGTGAAAGTTCTTTTGGCCCTGAAAGACACACCCCAGTAATTAGAGCAAGGGGTGGCTGCCCACAAGTTTCCTACTTCTAATTACTTGTTTCTTTGATCTTTTAGAGAACCTGGATACAAGAGTTCATACCTTATGCTTCATATGTGAGAGGAATGAGAACCATGCCACTTGGACCAGGTTGATGTAGATGATTCTCAAATGGGGAGGGACGAAGTAGAAGTTGACAAGCTGCACTGCCGGCCACACAGCCAGGTCAACCTACAGTGAACAACACCACAGATGTACAAAGTAGACACCGGGGACATACGAAGTAGACACCGGGGACATACGAAGTCGACAACGGGGATGTACAATGGAGACACCGGGGACATACGAAGTCGACACCGGGGATGTACAATGGAGACACCGGGGACATACGAAGTCGACAACGGGGATGTACAATGGAGACACCGGGGACATACGAAGTCGACACCGGGGATGTACAATGGAGACACCGGGGATACACAAAATAGTACGCATATTATTGTATAGCACCCAGAATTGGGATATTCATATGTCTTTGGATTAATTACTTTCGACAACCCTATTAATAAACTTTGTACCATGGGACTTCCACAGTAAGCACTCTGTTAGTACATACTCCTGGTTAATACATACAGTTCACTCAGTCCCTAGTACACAATGTCAACCAGAACTGATAGCTAACTGATAAGAATGTCCACACCTATTGAAGCAAACAGGCAAAGCTATGCAGGCAGTCATTCATGTTATTCAATAAGGTAATCGGATCTATTGCTTGAACAGGATTTCCCAACATTCTACATCACTTTTGTAGGTGAATCCTGTATAGTGTATAGGCCTATGAGGTGCTGTATGTACAGGGAAGAGAGATGCGTACACCAATGTGCTCATCTCCAGTAGTATGGTGTGATAATAGGGCATGCATAGGGGTCAGACATTATTCAAACAGAAATAGAATAGATTCTTGCAAAAAATCCAAGCACCATACACACATACAGGTACATGTGTTGAAAGGTACATTGAGATGTGTACGTACATACGTACGTATGTATGCATACACACATGTACTATGGACATATGAGTGTACATGTGTATCTGCTGTCATTGCATGTATGTATGTACATATGTCTGCATAATATGCATACATACATGCAGGAATATTGAATGGCACATAGAATAAAGTGTGCAAGCACATAATAAATGTGATACATGTGCCATCACTGCAAAATAATTCTACATTTATAACAATTTCATTGGAACTCAACCTGCTCAGGGAGAAAGGAGAATAGAGAAAACACGGCAACTGCGGGACTCGAACCCAGGGTATCTGACTGTAGCCACCATAACCACTGAGCCACGAAGACACCACAGCAACCAGCCCTCCCAATTTTCCTTTCATATTCAATTAGACTAAATGTGGGAATGAAGATAATTAACACAATTAGTAAATAATTCTACATTTACTCAATAATTCTCAATCATATTTTAGTGTCTAATTTTGCCACATCATTACGTGTATTGACATCAGGTTTATGTTGTGGATATAAGCACATTTTCCCCTTTGATTCTCCTACACAACATGCTAAACGTATAAGTATTTATTGTCATATTCTATACACTATACAAAAACTGTACATGTAATCAAACACACACCATGCTAGCACAAGTCGTACAATAATATATGTATCCTGGTTGAAGGTAACGTCAAAGGAACTGACCTATGTACATTTCCCATGTACTAGCTCAGAACAGGTCAAGTTGATGTCTTTTTTGACAAAACCTGATTAATTTTGATACACTTCTTGGTTGCCAGGATACATAATAGATAAATCCCTCCTTGGGTTGGTACATGGGAAATTGTACTCACCACAAAAGACTAATTTACGTACCTTGGGGTGCGCCCTTGGTCTTAGTCTTCTGTAGTGAGTACATTTCCCGTGTACCAACCAAAGGAGGGATTTATCTACTACATGGATGCATATCATTCCACAGATGTCTACTATGAACTACTGTAACCCCTGGAGAACTAACCCTATCAAAAGGGTTTGTTCCATAGTAGTATGGATTCAGGTATGCCAGGCACATTCACACACAAGTATGTGTGTGATATCTATGCACTAAATTCATACATCTATATATGAATGCCTATGTGTATTGTGTTGACACAACATGGTACTGTCAATTCACATTACGAGTCCGAATTACCCGCCCTACGGGCGTATTCGTCCGTAACGTGTCATAAAAAGGCGCCTTTCAAGTACGGGGATAGTACGGTTTCGTTCGAATTCTAGAAGAAAGGCCTAAAACGAAACGCCAACCCCCTTAGTATACTTCACGGGTGCCGCTGAGAAGGATTGGGGAGTTTGACGTCGATCGCATGCGAACTGAAGGAGGAGTTCACGAACAAACAAACAAACAAACAAACAGAGACCCCGTAAATTATAGTAAGATTAATTTTCACGAAGACTTTGTACTAGTTGATATTGAACTTACATATTAAAGGGGGGGGGGGCTTCTTTCACTTCTAAGGATTGGATAGTGTTAAGGTGCTAGCAATTACATAAAAATGCAGGTGTTAAGAGGTTAACATTCCCCATCCTGATAGTTCTATGTGACATAACATATATAGGATGATTATAGGTAAATTGGGGGTCAGCAGTTAGTGATGCAACACACACATCTTGGGTTACTAGCATGATGCAATTAGCACCCCTGATCTTTGATATAGGGTGCAGTACATTGGTGTGTTGTGTGTGTGCATGTGCGTGTGTGTGTGTGTATGTGTGTGTGTGTGTGTGTGTGTGTGCGTGTGCGTGCTTGGGTGTGTGAGTGGGTGTGGGTGTTATGCAACGAAATGTGTGCATACTTGTGTGTAAAAGAGTATCATAATATGTATTCATAGATAGAATTAGGGCACTAAATTGAAACTGCAATAATCGAACTTCCTATACAAGTTCAGAGTTTGATAAACACAAAACTCTGAAAGAAAACAATTATAAAATATTTCAACTTCCAAAGCCAAATATTACACTAGAGGACCTCTATATAAGGACTGTCTGTTCACAAAGACAGTCTCCTGTGGTCACTTGGGTGGTCTGTATAGACAAGTTCCCACTAAGCATGCTAAAGTACCTCCAAGAGTCAAGATTATTTGACTACAAAAAAGATGGAAATTAACACAAGGCATTTTCATTTTATTCTACAGTGGAACCTCTTTATAAAGGACACATTGGGAACAGCAAGTTTGTCCACTCTTCAGAGGTGAAAAATGTACCAACACTATAGGGAAGTTCATTTTTGGGGCCTAAGAAAGTGTCCTTTGTAGGGAGGTAATTTCTATGGTGTCCTTTATTGGGAGAGTCCTTTAATAGAGGTTCCACTGTATTTCCTTTAATTTCTTACCTGTAATGAAATAAATTTCTTTATCGTGACCAACAACTCTTATAATATTACTAATTATGTTTTACTCTGTGCATGTTCTCTTATGTACTGTATATATTTTTGTACTATGTATGTTCTTTGTACTGGATGCCTTAATAGTAGCCCCGGCTATAGGCCTCCCAGTTCAAATAAGTTCCCTGATCCCTGATC
Organism: Chondrilla cf. caribensis; assembly: GCA_964020155.1. NCBI lineage: Eukaryota > Metazoa > Porifera > Demospongiae > Chondrillida > Chondrillidae > Chondrilla > Chondrilla cf. caribensis. The sequence continues at coordinate 1,832,604 of OZ026562.1, forward strand.
CCTGACTTTATACTCAATACCAGCTGATAATTGATTCTTTTTAATTCAATGACAACAAATAGTCAACTGTCCTAGACCTAGTGTCTCCGTAATAAATGGGACAACCGGTCTCTTGTAGTGTGCAGCTAGCATAGCTAGTCAGCACGGCTAGTTGCCATAATTTCAAACTGTGTTACTAACACAGTAACTCACTTTCATTGTGGGCCATAGCTTCCTCTTGAGCTCGCCAGAAGCTTCTCTCCACGTCTTTCCTTCCATTAGTGACAAACTGGGATAAAACAAAATGTAGAAGAAGGGTGTTATCACCAGTTCGTCCATAGTCGTCTTCATAAGTACAGCCTTATGACTTCTTCCCGGATGTTTCCAGTCGAGGTACTTGTACCAGTAATGTTCCATTGGTCCTAAGAGCAGGGCAATAACCGCTATCCTCCCCGATCTTTTCCAGTCATGAGGCGTCACGCGCTCTATCCTCTGTGCGATATAATCTCCCAGTGCATCTATAACAACAGAAGCGACTACATTCGTCAGCAACAGATATTCTTTGAACGCCTTTCTATGGATCAGCATCAGCCATTTTCTCGACATAATGTATTATACATGTATATACGCGTTTTTACAATAATAATTATAGACACTTATAACACATTAGTCTCGCGGTGCCAGATTCATTACCCCAAGGGCTCATTATAAAATCGCAGATAAATCTTAATCATAAAACAACAAAGCACTGTAGGCCTACAGGGATATGATAGTATAATAGAGATACACTATGGTCTATATACGCAGCGGGATGTTTTATGACACCGGGGCGTGTCATTATCCCCGTACGCCCACTCTCTGAACTTTCATAATCGACCTTTTTGAAGGTGTGAGACAGCCGCTCGGCGAAGAAGTGGAGGCGCGCGTTAAAGTTGTACTCGAGATTTCGATCTGGTTGTCTCGTAGCCGTTTTAGAGAAGGATTCACGTACTAGACAAGATATTTATCTTGTGTTTACAGGGCCAACAGATGTCCTTTGAATTTTCATATTCTGCGGATACACACGTGTTTGGATCAATAGTATATTTGGGAAAGATTTTACCAAGCATTTCGAAGGAAAACCGCGAATTCAACTCCACCGATACAGCTATTGACACGACCTATCTTTTCTTCATCAAACTACCCAGTAAATATTGAAGCAACCCCAGTTGTTTCATTGGCACGCCCGGGTTTCAAATCTTAGCCATGCCGACATCCGTACCGCATCTGTTGCGCCGAGTCTCCACTGTAATGAGACTCAGCGTGGTACCTCCGCTTGTGAGGCTCGTTCAAAAGGGCGGGCTCCTCTTTGTGAACACGGCAACTTGTAGCGCGTTGTACACTGTCGGGGACGTCTGCTGTCAGAAATTAGAAGGACAAAAGAAATTCGACTGGGGCAGAACAGCCAGGATGGCTGCGTTGGGATTTGTATTCGGTCCACTGAACCACTTCTGGTACGTCTTTCTTGACAAGAGACTTCCCGGGAACACGCTGAAGATTGTGCTGAAGAAAGTCGCATGTGATCAGTTCATTATGGGCCCCTTCTGCTCTGGAGCCTTTTTCATTGGTTAGAGACATTGTCGATAGTGTTGTGTTATGTGTCTGTATTGGGTGGGCTCGTGTATGTGGACATTTGGTTGCTAGCTAGAACTCCACACACACACACACACACACACACACACACACACACACACACACACACACACACACACACACACATACCATAAAACATTTGTACTCTATACATATGCACACCCACCTGCACACATCCTTGATACTGTGTTTGTAGTATCTGCACAACACACGCACGCACACGCACACACACACACACACACACACACACACACACACACATACCATAGAACATTTGTACTATCTACGTACATATGCACACCCACTCGCACACATCCTTGATACTGTGTTTGTAGTATCTACACACACACACACACACACACACACACACACACACACACACACACACATACACACACACACACACACACACACACACACACACACACACACACACACACACACACATAGAACATTTACAAATTTCGTTTGTTTCTGCATGACAACTTTGAGTGTATACATGTCAGTATTTTAAATGCATTCTTGAAGAAAATGTCACTAAAGCACTGATCCTCTCCCTTGTGAATACAGTGAGACCTCGCTTATCCGCACCTCAGATAACCGGTTCCCTCACCATCCGCATAATTTGCTGTTGAAACGAATCTGCACAATACATTTTTACCTCCATTAACCGGAAACCTCGCTATCCGCATCCGGTCACACTCTTTGTATACTGTTGTATACCAATCTGTATAATTTGCCCTCGGATATCCGCAAGAATTAAGTCGAGTCCGTCGTTGGGTAGACTTTTTGTTCTTTTCGAGTTCTATTTGCCTGAAATGGCCTTTAGCTTACCCTCTAAACGACCAAGAAACGCCCTGAAACCAACCATACTGAAACTTCCAAAATGGCCGACTGTAGACTATGTGAATATTTCGGTCTGAAACTTTCAAACGGATCAATTTAAAAGCTTCAAACTGACAGCGAAGGTAGATTAGAGCTTATTCATGGTTATTTTGAAGTTTTGGTCGGTTCTACTCTGACAGATTTGACGAGCGTCGCATGAATAACAAAACTAGCAGAATTAGCACTATTAATTTTATATATATTTCAACTACCCCTACATTTCCATATAAATTTGCCTGTTATATATAATATATTTAAGGCATAGGCTTGTGTACAAGTTTACAGAGGCTATTAGGTAGTACATGTCTTATATTGCAGATAGCTGCAAACAGCAGCAGGAAGAAGCAAATCTGTCCTTATGTACAAACAAGTGCATCCCGATAATATACGCCCATGATAAATGCATGCAATGCTGCACCCTCCCTTATCCAGTTCCCTCACTTTATCCGCAAATCCACCTGAAACGGATGTGTGCGGATAAGTGAGGTCTGACTGTATACCTATTACGTGTAATCATAAACTGTTTAATATGTTTGCTCATTTATAAACTGTATTACCACTAAACCAATGGCCTATAACTGTTGCATTGTTGAAAAATTCCCACGTATGCTCTGTCACCTTCTGATTGGACCCTAAGAGTGTGATGAAAAAGCCTCTCTGCCTACATCTGGACTTACCCTACAGGTCCAGAAGCGGGCATTTGGTATGTACCTGTATGTATGCTGGTTTCTTCCAAACCACACTGGTGTACGTACGTACGTATATTACCCTATACCATACCTTTGCGTAGAGAACTTCAACATTATATGTATAAGCACTATCCATTTCATTTTCACTATCCATTTCAGCACTTTGTATGTTTTATCCTTGATATTTGTCAGTTAGGCATGTACGTACGTAAGTTATTTAATTTATTTGACCTCGATTGATTGATTGGAGTCAACATCAAAATGTTGACTATAAAATAAGCATGTTCGATGTTATTGAGTGTTTTAGACAATGTAATTTCCATGTAAAACATAATATTTTCTGTATTAGACTAGATGTGGAAATGAAGATAATTAACACTATTAGTAAATATCACCATGTTTAAGTCCACACAGTTGTGTGGTCTCACTGGTGTGAGACTGCAGCTTAGCTGTACCACCGGTGCAGTATGAAGGGAGAATTGGGAGGTCTGGTTGCTGTGGTGGCTTTGTGGCTCAGTGGTTATGGCTGCTACAGTCAAACACCCTGGGTTTGAGTCCTGCTGTTGCTGTTTTTCCTCGTTTCTCCTTTCTCCCTAAGCATGTTGGTTTTCAATGAAACTTCTATAATTATCGCACACTGTTTATATAATATGATCGTCTGATTAAAAATTGGATGCAGTGATCACATTGACTAGACTAGACGTGGAAATGAAGATAATTAACACAAGTAGTAAACAGCCTCCAAATAGGGAAAGTGTACTCACATCTTTGTCCAGTAGGTTATTCTCCTATGCTCTGACATATGCCCCATTGTGCTCTCTACAATTACCTTCAATTCCTGAAATACTTTGATTTGGACCATTTACACTCAATTCCAATTTCAGCTGTTTCATTATCACCATTATCACCAACTGTATGCTCCAAGAATGCTGCTACTCTTGCTGGTCAATAGATGAAATTTGAAGTAACATTAACAGTAACAACATACCTACATAATTATGTTGTGATGTGTATAGGTAGTGGCCAGTAGGCTGTTGTGTCTTACGTACTGTATGAAATTGTATGTGCAATTATATTCCTCTCTTGCTGTACACCAGTTAGGAGATTGGTCATTTGTATTACGTATCTATCAGGTCCACGTGGTACTGCTCTATTACAAACCTCTGTAATGAGGGCACCATTATCTGTCTCAGTGTAGTACTGTGATGAGGTCATGATATCGAGAATCGTGAATATCCTTGATAGCGGTTCCGCTGTATATGTACTGTATACACATTTGTGCCACCCTTTCCACCATGAAGACTGGGGATCCTGAGCCTACTTGTGTGCTGCACTGTACTCTTATGTGTTCTGTCTTCCTGCCTGTCAGGTATGGGCTTACTGGAAGGGAAGAACTTACAGGGCTGCAAGGAAGAACTGAAGGTGAAATTCTGGCCAACCTACATGGTAAGCAAGTGGAAGCACTCCTTTGATGTTATCTCTGTCCTGGTCAGCATAATATTATGGTGTCTGTGTACATACATATATTCATACAAGTACAGTGGTTCAACACAGTGACTATATATACAGATGTCTATGTACATAGTTGTACACCCCACCTTTCATCAGGGTACATGGGAAATAGACAAATTGGCTAGTTCGTGAGGGCAGAGTGCAATACGGGTGCTTATGTACATACGTAAATATGCTTGTATGTATGTATATAGCACTTTATTTGTGTACTTATAAACATGTGCATTTTCATTTTTAGATGGACTGGAAAGTCTGGCCAGCAGCTCAAGTTAGTAATGTATTTGTGCATGCACGTATGTACGTACATACATACATATGTATGTGCGTATTGCCTAAGTGCAGTTTACAACTTGGCATTTGTACGTATGTACATCATGTGTCTACGTATTATGCGTATGTTATTACATGGACCTGCCACAGTGACGGTCACGGTGATACTCCATCTCCCATGCACAGGTGCTTAACTTTTTATTCGTGCCTTCTCATCTTCGTGTGACGTATGTCAACGTTGTCACCCTGTGTTGGACTGTCTTTCTGTCATACATGAAGCATAAGGTACTGTGTATACACAAATCATACATACATAAAGTACTGATAGTTACAATGTGGAAATCACTGACCCTAGCACTAGGCTAACATGATTGACACACATAATTGTAGTGTGAAATTTATATTGATTTACTCAGATATTAATGCTCTACTAATTGTGCCTAATTTGGTGTCCATAATTCTCAATTTGAAACTCTACATATGTAATTATTCATCTTCATCTTTAAGATGTAGTGTGTGTGTGCACGTGCCACGTTAAATGCCCCAAATATTTTATGCACCCTAACGTCTCCTCTGAATGAAACCATATCCACCAGCAGTAGTAGTAAAGACTTTTTAAAGAAATAGTAGCAAATCTTTTCTATTTTGAAGCTTTTGAAATTTATTCACAAAAATGGACCAGTTACTGTCTGTTTATGCAGTTGTAACGAAATCACAGACTGCAGACCCCAGGGCAGTGTAGGGCAGTGAATTCATTGTTACTTGTAAACACACAAAAACGTACGTATATACACACTTTATCACTTGTCTTATTCACACTTCCTCATTTCTTTGTGCAGGAATACAAAGTTGTCAATGCGCCGAACACTTGAAATGTTTTTATGCTAGCCCATTTTCACATGTACGTGGTATACGAGTATTGATTTTAATGTTATATTGTGTATAATATATTACATTGTGATCTTGCTGTATTATATGTTATTTATGATTAATATGCAGGCTTCCAATAATTATTCTGTTTTATTCTGTGCATGTTGCGTGATACTGTATGTTTACTAGTTTTCTTGAACATGTGTTTTTAAATTATTCATATCTGGATATTGCAATTCGTTTTTCGTTAAAACTGTCAATTTGGATCATATGATAGAATTATATATTATGATAATATACATGTTAGTAACAAGTTACAACCACAGTGATATATAATTATTGTACTGCATCATAATGTAAAATAATATTTTATTGTATTGTACATGTAATATGGAAGTTGCATGATAGAACAAACTTAACCGTAACTAGAAAATACAATAACATGACATGATGTTTGTGATATATATTATGTGTTATTGATAATAATATGGCAATCCTTTATCATGTCTAAATGCACACAATATAAACACCATAATATTATAATATTATATGTGATTGACATAATGAATTCGAAGTCAATTATGATTGAATATATTTCCACTATTGATGTGGAGTGTATGTGATGTACAGTATATGTAGTGTGCATGTGATGTGCATGTGATGTTCACATGTTTGTGTATGGCCAAAAGTTTGTAAACATTATCACGGTTCATTCCATTATGTCACTTTCATTCCAATCCATTCTCCTCATCAGTAGTTGAGCCTAAAAGTGGCACCATAACACTTGTCGTAGCTGTCCAACGGAGGTGGGAAGACGGGGCCAGGACAAATGGTTTTGGTAACATCATTGGAGCCGAGGAGAATATAGCTGCGATCGGCAGTGCTGTACAGCATCACGGGGTCACCAGCGTAGACAGGATTACCGATTGTCTTGTTGTAGGCAGTTATCCTGAAGGAGGACCCACTACATTCACACCACTTTCCGCTGTCTTCAAACCCATCCTGAATGGAAGGCCGTCCGCCACAGTTAGACAGGCCACATCTGCGGGAATCACAGTCCATCCACTGGTAAGTCTTGTACTGGATCAGAGAAATGTAGTCTCCAACACGAACCACCCCTAGTCCATCCCGGCGGTATATCTTGTACACCTGTCCATGGCATGCTCTCCACTCATCAAAGTCCAGCAAACGTCCTCCACATCTTCCCCTGTTGCAACCTTTAGTGGTGCATTGCAGCCAGCTCTCAGAATCGGCAATGGATTGGAGAGCCAAGAATCGTCCACTTTCAACGACAGGCGGTCGATCACGGAACGGATCGTATCCATGAAGGTCTGGGGGACCATTTAGACTTTGTTCTGCATGGAATGAAGAAGAGCAGTGAACGAGAAACCTCACATTTTGTTAACCACTACTTGTGTGAATTTTATTATTCACATATATGGTGGGGTGATTAGTCAATAGTCGTAAAATTACATAATTACCTCAACACCGGTGCATATTAATCATGCGGCTCATTTATGATATCTGTAGAACTAGCCTCCTGCGATTGCTGGCGATTGGAAACTCTTCCAAGTCAATTTACAACTGTACATACTGTTCATACTGTAGATACTATTTGAACTAAACTAGCACTGTCCTGCTAACAGGTACCAGTATGTATACAGGTGCACAAGTCGAGCAATATGTCACACACTTATGCATGTACATACAGTACATATCTCCTCTACCTTCCACTCTTCCATAGCCCTGAGCCAAGGCCACAGAAGATACAAAGAGAAGAAGGGAAGCAACCACTTTGGCCATTGTCCTTGAAAGAGTTCTGTCCGTACAATGCTTGACCTTCAGACTGTTTACCGAAGTTGTGGAATACTGCTATGTGAAGTGCTTTTATAGCCTCAGAATACAGCTGTCTCAGAGGTGGACACATGATGTCCGACCCCCCCCCCCGTGTTATTCACTCGATCAATAACACACTGCATCACAGGTTAAAATGTTGTCATGTTACGAACAAGACAATCCAAACAAGTTGGGAGGATCTGTGGTCCACTCACTTACATACCGATACATCTGTAGTGCTGGTACACATGCACACACAATTGTATTAGCATGTATGTAATATAGCATAATACACCATAGTAATTGTATAAATGCGATATATATTGCACCAATTTTAGGTATATATGATTATACACTGTAACTGTACATTGAAATAATACACATACATACATGTATGTGTGTATACACCTAAATACATAATGCTGTGATGTGTATATAGTACAATGTGTCTATGGATGCAGTGAAGTTGATATTATGTGTTGTAGCTCTGTTTTTTTTTGCTACAGGAAAAGGATCACACATCACTGAACACCAACGGGATATGTTCTTACTTAGCAGCCCACACAGCGCACACCTACAAGAGAACATGGGAAATTAGTTTTCGTTGTTGGACCATAGAACCATGGTTGGATTCACACACAAAGGATGTGCCACAAGAACACATCTACACACAACATACAAGGAAATGAGATCAGACAGTCTACAGGGAATTCTTCACAGGAACATGTCCTTAAAATAATCATCAAACTGTTCCTCTCGTGGTTTCTCTTGACAGACTGGAACAGGTTCTTTCCAAATGTCCTCTGTACTCTGTGTTTCACCACTGGTAGGAGCCGATCGCTCAGTATCTGAACTACTACCAGAATCAGTCAACACCCCTTTGGGGTCCTTAGATTGTTTTGCATGTTTCCGCTTCTTGCCACTATGCTTTTCTTTTTTTCTCTTTCTACCCTTTTCTTTCTTTCTGTTTGCACGACGGCATTTACGACAGGAGTTTAGTTTTTTGGAACAGCCATCACACAGACGTACTTTAACAAGTGTGTTCTTCTTTTCCCCATGCTCGACGTAGCCAAAGTTTACTTCCCAGCTGGTGAGATCCCCCCTCTCCTCACAATGCTTACTGCCACAAATAAACTGCCCTTTACCAACAACAACTTCCTTCTCGGTTCTCCAACGAAGGGCTAGCAATCTCTCCTTGTACCTTGACAAGTCGGCTATTGCATACTCCTTGAACAATTTGTCATAGTAAGATTTTGCTAAACTCTTCTCCCATGAGTTTGGTTGGTCCCTTGTATCCCAAACAAACTTGTGTTCTTCCATTAGTACGGCATAGTCATTCTTGTCTTGGGATGTATCCCGTGTAAAATGCTCGATGCCTTGTCCGTTACTCAACAGATAATGATTCACCAAAAGCTTGTGTCTGGAATAGGCATCTAATGACAGCAAATGGAAGCGTCTTGTCTTCCAGTCTTCTTTGTCTCTCTCTTGTTCAAAGAATGCCTTTGAAGGGAGACTGGAGGAAGAAGAAGGGGTCTTAGATGAAGAAAGGTACGAAATTTCGTCTCTCTTTGACTTTTTCAGTGATTCCTGATCTCCTTCGAATTCCGAATCGAGTTCGTCCAAATGTTTAGCTGCCATTTTATTGATGTGAGGAGAACCCTAAAATTTTCTCCGATATTGCATCTGGCGGAACAAAGAAGAAAATGGCGATGTCCATGGGCAACGGTGTTGGTAAAGGGTTCACTCGTTTAAAGTCGATGGATACTTTAGAAAGCGAAACTGACGGCGAATATGACGAATCTGTACCTCTTTATAAGTGAGTACGTTGTTTCGGCTGAACAAGATGATGAGCCTGGGAAGCTTTCGTGACAGAATGCCAACCAGTTCCTCATGTATGAGTGAGAAATATCTCCAAAATGAGTGAGATTGTATGGTGTAGGAGTGAGGCATGTCGGTGCCCAGTACTTGAAGTGGCATACAAGCGCACACACTGATAAATTATAAATCTCAGGATAACATTTTGAATGGCCTATGAACATTACAATGGAAGTATACAAAGTACAATATGTAGGTTATATGAGTTAGTAGCTTGCAATAAATGCAAAAGTTTTACCAATAATTCTTAGTACTGTGTGCCCTGTTATAACTCATAGTGGCATTTTTTGCTGTGTCAACACTATACACTCAACCAGGAACAACTTACCAGCAGATTGAGGAAACCACATGATATCATGATCTGCATCTCAATTTGAAAGTGTACTACTCATTAATAATGAATAATATCAAAGGGCAGTGTGTCAGATAATGCTTATGCTTGTATGAGAGCGTGACATCAGCACTGAATGTGTGAATTTCACCATAGATACTCATGGGGTATAGGGTATCTATGGTTTCATGTATTATGCGTGAGAGTTGGCTTGTTCTGTGTACTGTATATGCTTTAACTTTCGCGGGGTTAAACTTTCGCAGATTGCCAGTTTTTGCAATTTTGCATTTTGTGAAGTAACCACACACCCGTTGCATGTATAGTCCAAACTTGCAGATGGCTACTGATCTTTGAAAACTGTGAAAGTTAAAGCGTGTGCGGTATGTAGTTTCTGTGTGGAACCATAGGCAGCCTACCATGTACATAAATGGTGAACTGTAGCATGTAGCTATGTATCCAATCATGAACACAATTCCACATACAACTATAGAAAGCTTCTCATTGTGTATCAGTCTAGAGTTGCTGTGTACTTCATAATCATGGACTATTGATACTGTAAATGTGCAGGAAATGTAGATTCTCCGTATTGGAGGATCTCTGTTGTGAGTGTGAGTGATCTACACTACACAGTATGGTGTGATGGTCTACACTCACTGTCTCTGTATCACCAAGCAAAGGTGGTTAAGAAGGGAGACACTGCGTAATATTACATTGTTTCGTGGTTGATTGGTACTGTATGCATGCCACAACACTCCCGTGTGCTAGTGTGATCATGTGATTCTCACCCTTCCTCAATTATTGATTCTGCAAGTGCGGATATTGTACAAATTGTGACATGATTTGTACCGTTCTCCATTATGTGCAGGACCACGTTTGCTGGATATTGCTTCAAGGTTTGCTATCACAGCACGATCATATTCACAATACTCGTGTTAGTGGTGGCAGTCCTGTTTGGTGGGTACATGGTGTTCGAGATGCAGTCGGAGATCTCGCAGTTGAAGGAGTCACTTCAGAAGCTCCAGACCAACAAAAACGGATCAGACAGCCACAACGACAAACTGTACGACGAGTTGCGGGAATCTCAATCCAAATTCCACGCCGCCATTCTTGCCAATGTCAGTAAAGTGGTAGAAAAGTCAAATCTTGGTAGGAACAGTATTATGAGTCAACTTCAGGACACTGTGAGCAAAGGTAGGCTACCACACCAAGAATGTATATACATATGCACTTACATACGTATGTGAGCACAAAGGGTTTGAGTACACCTACGCACAAGCACACAAGAGCACTCGGGAGTGCCCCGCGAGTTTTGGTATGGTAACTGACGAAGACCTTCGCGGTCAAAACGTCTTACATTTCAACCATTTTAATCTGTTCAACTGCTACGTGATTGCTCAAGAATTACCCGTTTTCCCCTATCAACGCCGTAGCAATCATGAGCCTCTACCAAATAATTGAGTTTTGGTATCACTACTTTTGATCACAACTGTATTATGTGTACGTACCTACACATGTATCAATGTCACCTCTTATAACTAACATGAATGTATGCACATGCATATGTGTATGCATGTATGTCCGTATGTATCCACATGTATGGTCATACTTACACACGATGTATGAAGCCTGAGTTATTAACAGTATAACGTTGTTAGTAGTAGTTGGTATTGGATATACACTGCAGGGGACATTTATCATACGTACATACACTGTGTACAATTGCAGACTTCTACAGGTATCTCACTACTTTCACATGTGTACTTGAGTGTGTCACAGTGTGTCAGCTAGTGAGGTACGTACTTATGCCCTTTCGCTGTAGCTCTCGCTGACCTGAAGGCGGGGTCAGATCAACTCTCCGATCACAACAAGAGGTTGAGGGAGCTGGGTTATGCCGTGCAACTTGTCAGGGATGTAATCGCAGTGAACTTCACAGCAGAAGTATCGAAGTTGACAGAAGATGTGAGTACGTACGTACATACGTATGCAATGCGTATGTACAGTAATTGTGTCCATATGTATGTGTACATGCTTTGTAGCATGTGTACCCGTACATGCACATGTTCCATAGTACATATGTCATATGTATACCCATATATGTATGTAGTACAGTATGTGTACGTACGTACCTGTCTCAGTATGGGTCATGCAGTATTGTATGTGTATATGTGTACTGCACATATGTATGTATGTGGTATGTTAGCACTGTTTGTTTAGGCCTACCTGTGTATATACGTAGTTCCTCTAGTAAACTTGTACTGTTTGTATCATGTACATGTTCATATTGTATGTACATACTATACCATGTGTGTGATAGTACAACCATCCATTGAGGGAGTGGACTAGTCGAAATGGTGGTGGTTTGGCATTGGAGTTGGCGATCTGGTATTTACAGATCATTGTCGGAGAATTACATAATTTAATAGTTTAACCACCACTTCCAGATGTTGTAGACATGTGGACATACTTTGAATGTCGGCACATTGGTTTGGTTTCCTTCATTTCCTTTTGCTGAGTGAATTTTTATTCTCTTCCTCTCGTACTGGTGCAGTGTGTGTGTGTGTGTGTGTGTGTGCGTGTGTGTGTGTGTGTGTGTGTGTGTGTGTGCGTGTGCGTGTGTGTGTGTGTGTGTGTGTGTGTGTGTGTGTGTGTGTGTGTGTGTCCATTTTTTAATGAGTATTTATGTACCATTACAGTTTATTGGTGAATATAGGTAATACTCCTTTGATGGATACGTACGTACCTGCCCATGTGCATGTACATATGCATCACATGCTACCAATCTATAAGGTGTGAACTCTCTCACGATCTGAATTGCGAGGTTAATTGTGTTTTTACTTGCTAATTGTCAACAGTGGAAAATGAAAGTACCCACATTTCAAGTAATTTTCCACACTGTTTGTTCAGGTGTACTTCAAGTTTCTGCCCAGTCAAGTGATTTTTGGACCTACATACGTATAAATACTTTGTTTCTGTATGAACACTTCTTTCCAAGTGTGTGTGTGTGTGTGTGTGTGTGTGTGTGTGTGTGTGTGTGTGTGTGTGTGTGTGTACACTGTTGTGAACCGATGTACGTACATCCTAGCATATACATTCATATGTACGTATATAGTTTGTACTATCAATGTATTGTTATGGGCCTTACTGTTTCTATAATACGTATATATATATGTGCAGTGGAAACTGTGTATAAAGACCACCCAGGAGACCGAGAAAATGTGGTCACTGTAGACAGGTGGTCTTCATATAGAGGTGTATCAGTGTAGTTGAGATTATGTACATGTTGGATAATTCGATAGGAGTCACTTAGGACAGGTGGTCCTGGTATGGAGATGGTCTTAAATATGAGTTCCACTGTAATATTATACAGTAACGCGCTATGGTGTACTGTGTGTACTAGTATGCCAGTGGTATAATGTACCTACGTACATCTGTGAGTGGTGGTATGTACAGTACAGTAGACCCTCAGTAATTTGCACTGGCCTGTACCAGACTTCAGACAAACTCTTCAGATTGCTGAATTTGTTTGGATTAACGAATGTACACTTTGAAAAGGCTCATTCAGATTAGAGAGGATATGAATCGAGGGAATTCAGATTTGCGGAACACGTGTACTTCTTAACATCTGTATTAGAAACCAAGTTGTATTTTCACCTGTCTGTGGTGATTCTCTTCTTCAGTTGAAGAGGACCCAGTCTCGAGTTGTGGATGTGGAGAAGGTGATGGATGCCATCAAGAATAGCACCGAGGATGGGGTACAAGCCATTCAGGAGATGTCACGAAGTAGAGGGGACCTCATTCAGGACATCTACCTGCTGAAACGCAGCAACTATAGCATGACTGTGAGTATGCATGAGGTGTGAGGATGCCGGTGTAGGTAGTGTAGTGGGTGTATTGTGTGAGGCTGCTGAAGGTAGTGTGGTGGGTGTATTGTGTGAGGATGCCGGTGTAGGTAGTGTAGTGGGTGTATTGTGTGAGGCTGCTGGAGGTAGTGTAGTGGGTGTATTGTGTGAGGCTGCTGGAGGTAGTGTGGTGGGTGTATTGTGTGAGGCTGCTGGAGGTAGTGTGGTGGGTGTATTGTGTGAGGCTGCTGGAGGTAGTGTGGTGGGTGTATTGTGTGAGGCGGCTGGAGGTAGTGTGGTGGGTGTATTGTGTGAGGCTGCTGGAGGTAGTGGTGGGTGTATTGTGTGAGGCTGCTGGAGGTAGTGTAGTGGGTGTATTGTGTGAGGCGGCTGGAGGTAGTGTGGTGGGTGTATTGTAAGAGGCTGCTGGAGGTAGTGTGGTGGGTGTATTGTGTGAGGCTGCTGGAGGTAGTGTGTCGGGTGTATTGTGTGAGGCTGCTGGAGGTAGCGTGGTGGGTGTATTGTGTGAGGCTGCTGGAGGTAGTGTGGTGGGTGTATTGTGGGAGGCTGCTGGAGGCAGTGTGTCGGGTGTATTGTGTGAGGCTGCACACACTGAATATTAACAATGCCCAGTTCAGGTACATGTACGTATTAAGGATTTATATGTTTCTCTTTTACCATATAGTGGGAAAATTTCGCAAGGTTAAAATGTCGCGATTTGACCCAATTCGCAAAAGTTTATTCATGAAATTATTACAAGTGAAAATATCACAACACGAATGTAGAATATCAGCACACAAATTGTGAAATTAAACCCGGGAAATTGTGAAATTTTCTTCTGTAAACTTTTCTGCTGTACAGTACTATTGGGAGTGCAACAAGGTAGCATTGGGCGATAATACGATAATCGTATTTATCGTGATAATTAGCAGCAATGATAAATTATCGTATTCATTCCCACCTTAAACGATTATCGAAATTATCGACTTTGCTAATTAAGTATGGCTGCTCAACTAAGTTTGGTGAAAAAGAAGAATACCAAGAGTCCTGTATGGAACCATTTCAGCCTTAGAGCTGATGATAAGGGATTGCCCATAGCTGGAGATGAGGACAAGCCTGTGTATCAAAAGTGTTTGAAACAGTACCAGCTTCAGATATTACATAAATTCTAACCAATATTCCGTTATTGCTAATGATTAACTGATTACTGGGTAACCGACAAAAACGTTACCTTTTCCATGATCTGTACCGTATAATGTGATAAATGATGAGTTGATTGTACAATAATCGTGATAATCGTGATATTATTTGCTACAATAATCGTGGATAAATTCCTCTCTTATCGCCCAATGCTACAACAAGGTGCTGTACCCTGTTTGAGGTATACTAGGTGAAACATGAGTATAGTACTGTGTTATTCCTTTTTGGGGATATTGAGAGGGAGTTCTTGTGGTACTTGTATCCTGTGCGTTACCCTCGCAGCTATTCCTCAAGGTCACGTACTCTGTGTAGTACTCTATGCATGTGTGCACTCCTTTTCAACTTTATAACTCCTTTTCATGTAATCCCGTGCCTCTGCGGCTTTTTGGCGGTGTGCAACGCATGTCTGCTTGTCTGTGTGGACCATGTAAGATCATTGAGACATAAACAATCCTTGTTGTTCAGGTCTTGTGTGTTCTTGTGCAAGCTGTAATTGCATATGCAGATATGTATGTAGTGTGTACATCCCTTGGATTCATCGGTCACACTAAACTGTGTTGTCTGTGGGAGATATCACTGTATGGTACTGGTTTGATGCTCTGTGATGCTCTGATACAAATTGCGTTGTTTACAGCTGGAGATGACCAAACTCAAGAAGAACGTTACAGAGTTCATGGACGGTTGGATGGAGGCTAACAAGAAACTGCTGCTTCTCAACTCTAGTCTGGAGTCCTGTCTGACAGCCGTTGATGAGCTGAGAGCATGGCATGTAGCATCCAAAGGTGCCCACGTCCCTGATGCTGTACTATCATCGATGGTGGTTCCTTCGACCACAACAAGCAGCATTCTCATCATCACAACTCCTGTAACATCGGGAATCCCTTCTGTGGTGCCATCAGCTTCCTCTACTGAAACCGTCATGTTAACATCTATTACTGATGAATTCTTCAAGCCATCATCTCCCTCTCCAACGAAACCAACCTTGGATTCATCAACTGTCTTAGCAGAAGTCACACCGAGTGCAGTTCCCGCTATTTCAACTTTTGCTATTGTTCCACAGTCCTCAAAGAATCCCAGTGTTAACAGATCAGTTGGACTCACGATAGAGAGCCCAGAGCAGACATTGCTGCATTCGACAGTACATGCCAAGGCTTCTATTGAAGGACACATGACAACCTTATCTGATGTTGTACTGTCAACATTGTGGTCACCTTCCAGTGACTATGTATCAAGTGGTACCACCTCACTGCTGGCAGGCCTGGATGAGCTTGTAGCCCCAGCAACCCTCTCCATCATGTTACCATCACAAACACCGTTCCCATCCGCTACATCACACCCTGATCATCCCGGACAGAAGTCTTTCCTAAAATTGAAATCCGTGCTGCGAGGTACACATGTACATACGTTGTTATGTGTATCTATTGATTTTGTGTTGGTGGGTGTAGGGTAAGCATATAGGTACACATATACTCACATATCCTATTGTGCTATTTTTCACAAAGTATATACTATTTTTGTGTTTTTCCTGGATGAGACTACAACTGGAGCTTGGGATCATCAAAAATTTAGATTTTGGGTACAATATTGTATTCAATGCTAAAGATGCATACATGGGATTTATTCTTGTGAAATCTTGGTAACAATTTGAGCGCGTTAGTGAAACTGTACTCTACAGGATGTTAGCCCGTAGGGTATCCAGTACACTTGCATGCATGTACTTGATGCACGTATGTACATTGTACATGCACTGTATATTGTATGCAGGTCTTGTGTGTACTCAGCTACTTGTTTGTTGTCCCCTACTAGAAATACTGAACAGGTTCAATGAGGTGGATCGAGATGAAGATGGTAAATTGTCATATGAAGAATTTCAGGAAATCAAAGTTCCAACTTCACAGAGATTTTTTGATCTTGTTGATTCATCTGATGATGACTTTATTACATTATCAGAAGTGAACCGCGTATTAGAGCAATTAGAGCAAAGACCAGGTGAAGACTCCAAGGAAACTGAATGACAATTATAACAATTTGTGCAATTCTGGACAGTTGATTTTATTATAATATTTCGCTATTATTGAACCATTTCTTTACTTGTATATTCTATGAATGTATCAAAATTAAATTCAAATCATAATTAATTTTGTTATAGTAATGTACTGCTTAATACACCAATATACGAATGAGGAATTACTTGAAAAATATGTGCTTATTAATATAGTCAATTTTATAACTAGTAATGTATGATAATAAATATACATTATTTTTAAATGTACATGTATCAATGCTAATATAATAAACTTATAATACAGACACGTTCCATGTACCTTTTTGCTGACCAATTTTCATTTTTCTATGTTACACACAAAAACATTTCAGACATATAATATATCCATAGGGTATACAGACCACATACCACTAAATATATATTTCAGTGAGCAAATTGCAAGTTATAATTAATTAGATGTAATATTTGGGCATTGTGGACTTAGAATTAAATTAAAAATCTGTTATATAATTAGCTTGAATATATTCTGAACGCAATACGTCTTTCTTCTTATTATACGTACATTAAATATAACATCAAGTCGTATAAACGAGGGAAATTATTTCAAGTCCGAGGTGTATATAATAAGTTATAAACATCAGTTTGAGAGCGGCTTGCATGTCAAAAATACGACGGTCAGGAGGTCAAAATTTTCATTGAACCCTTATTAACGTTGGAGCGGAAGTCGGATTATCGTCAAGCACCGCTGTCTTCCTTGCAGCGTTTATCTCTCCCGTTCTCCTGTCGGTGTCGTACCATTTCGTGTGGATGAGAGCCTGAGTGAATTCTCGAACGGAGAAAGAGGACGAGAACGTATCGCCAATGGCGAAAAATGGCGTGTACACCTTACAGCTGTTCCCCTCGAAGGACTTCGAGTACAAGTTGTTCAAATTGAAAATAGGTTCGTAGCGTTGTCATTCTAGTGCCTTGTATGATTGTGTTGTTACTAACGAGGGTATGTATCACACCCTTGTTGTACTGGGCATGTTAACCCAACGCTGATACAAATTTCAGCAGATGTCCTCCTACATGAGAAAAAACATTAACTCGTGTAGACACGTCAGTGCCTGGTCTATGTTCAATATGTGGCAAAACATCGTGTTATCTTGTCCACAGATACGTGGGTTTCACGGTGGGCTTGTGCCTAATGGATGGGTTCGAATTTCACGCACTCGTCGTGTACACACAGAGAGAGACCAGTGTATCTGTTTATCAAACGAGTCTCTTTTGTTCAGTAAACTTATGGACGTGTTCTTCTTGTGTTCCACAACAGGAGAGACCTTGAGGTTCACACTAGCACCGGAGATTGCTGCCGAAGACATAGACCTGTATAGTGATTACCCAGCCAAAGACAAGCAGTACAAAAGAGACAATTATGCTGTTTTGAAGTGGACCTGTAAGGGAAAGTGCACACACTGGGACCCGGACCGATTCGTTGATGTTGGAATTGATAGGGCTGGCACATTCAAGTTTTACTTCTGCAAAGCTGGAGAGAATAAAAGGTGGGTGTGTCGTGGGTGTATCACATGACAAGTGGGAGTGTATATGTATGTAGTGAATTGAACAGTTCAACAGCTGATCTAGCAAGACAGACAGTAAAGTACCTGGTCCTGAGTGTATTAGGTCGGAGAAGATTATGATACCGGATTTGGTTACCCAGACTAAGAAATGGAATGACTGTGAAATATTCACTGTTTTGTACGGTTGGAGTGTTATTGTCACACAACTCCCTGAACACAAGGAAGGCCCTTAGAAATGCAAGTATGCATTCTGTAGTAACCTTAGTAGAGACTCACTCGAGTTGTTAGTGGGTTCGTCTTCAATAGTGGTCCAGTCACAATTATGGACATGTGACTAGTCACGTGTCATGATGAAGCCTTTACAAGCACAAACAATATAAGCACACTTCTTACAAGCACCTCTTGCTGCGGTAGGTTTGCTTGTAGCCTAACAGACCATGAGCCTCTCTCTGTGTGTGTTGTTGTGTCTCTGGTTGACCTCTACGAGACCCAGTCATGACCTTGGTGGTGGGATAATTGGATTCCCTATTAAAGTGGATCCACACACTCAACAAGGTTAGGAATTTGGGAGCAGTTTCATGGTGTCCCATTCAAGGGGTGTTAGCTGGAAGCCAGGAAGCAGATTAAACATTTAATTGTGGTTGCTGGTAGTCAGTAGTGTTCATCGCAGAGGAGAACACAGGCTCCTATCTCATGATTGGGACATGTGTACATACATTCATAGGGGCTAAATAGTATTCCAATGTATGGGAGTGAATAGGAAAATATACGCTAAGCACCTAATATTGTAGCTCATGAGAGGGGGTGTGTCCATTTGATATTTTTACCAGACCTACGTAGCTACCAGTCATACACCTTGGGTTCAAGTCCCGCAAATGCCGGTTTTTCTCTTTTCACCTTTCTCCCTGAGCACATTGAGTTCCAATGAAACATCTATAATCATAGTGTATACCATCGTATGTACCATGTGTACGTAACTATGACCATTCAGTACATATGCACATATGTACATACATACTTGAGTATAAAATTATGTTAATGTTTTCATAATAAGGTATTTTCATTGTCTGATTTTACAACACCTAGATTGTACATACGTACATACAATATATACGTAATTATACAGTATAAACATACATACGTATATGTACCTTTACATGTGTGTATGTATGTATGTATTAGAGTATATAGCTCCATACTCTGGGGAAGTAGTCTTGTGTTGGCAGGTTACATCCAAAGTCACACATACATACTTATCTACGTATGTATGTAGTTATCTGATTGTCTGCAATTTCCAGCCCTGGTCAGCCACAGTTTAAATCTGTTTCCACGGCTTCACAAATGGGATGCCGTAATGTGCTGTGCGCCATTTTATCCTGTTACATTAGTATGTAGGGAGCGTAGGCATGAATTCAACTGAACTAGGTAGACGGAATCTAATTAGACTCACACAAAGGTCATGTTTATTCACCATGAGGTCACCAGTGTAACGGTGGTCAGCAATCAGGAGGACAGTCTAGACCTTGTGGTAAGGTGGTTTTTACATGCTATGAATAATTCATGTATGTACATATGTACATGAATATATTACGTCTACATATATGTACATGTACACTCCAGCTTGCTTAGTAAGTACATTGAAGGGTACACCGAATCTGGACTTCTTATCAGAGGTACGTACTTACTATCAATACTGGTTGACATGGTGTACATGAGCTAGGGACTGAGTGAAGTGTACTCACTAACCGGGAGTATGTACTAACCCAGGTACTTACTAAGCAAGTTGCACTGTACATGTACGTAGTATGGATATGAATTAGAAATGTTTAAATCTCTATATTGCGACACTGTTCTGTGTCACAAGATACGTAGTTTTGTAGTGTGTTACGTATATGATCCCTGAAATGAAAATGTGTGTACTTGGATATGCACCGGTCCCCTCTGCCCTTCAATGGGCCTCGGCTCTGAAGTCATACAGTTCACAGCTTGTACACCTTGCATTGTATAGGTGTTCACTGCTCCACTCCCAACACTGTGTGTTGTGTTGTCGGAGTGTATCCTTTCCTACTTGAGGGAGAGATGGCATCTCCCTCACCGATTTCTGTGTATCCTTTTCAGTAAATAACTGACGATAACAAGTTCACTCGTATCCACTGGTGATGTAGTCATGCTCCGATACACGCGGAGGAGCGAGAGTAGATACATTACATGCAAGTACACTACAATTGCAGTCCAACTCTCCCAGGGAATAAGTGAGTACACCCATTGTAGGGCAGGTCAATTCTGTGCTTCTAATCAGAGATACATACAATACAGTGAATTCCAGTTAATCTGCTACAACTCCTTTTCGAAAGTATTGCGGATTAACGAGTTTGGCAGATCAACTGGAACTTTATTTGTACCTGTGTGTTGTATTGGTACTGGGAATTGTGGTGGACAACAGTAGTGACAGATTAAGGGGAATTCCCATTACTTACAATCGTAACTGATTGGAACAGTGTACAGTACATGAGTTAGGCACTGAATACACAGGTACATGTATTCAACAAGAAAGGCTAACCAACCAGAGTGCACAACACACACTGCACGCATTACACTGTACAGACATATGTAGGATGTGCTGTGTTGCAATTGCATGATGTATGTGGCATGCATGTATGTATGCATGTGACAGGTTTGAATGCGAATCGTTTTTTGCACATACATGCATAGTACATGTGCATGGTTTTACTGTACTGTACGTACTTGTATGTTTTGCTGTGTAAATCAAAACCCACAACTGTGGGGGCTAAATGTTATCTTGCACATTTCAAGTGGTTTGTGGTTCAATGAGCATGATCACTTGAAGGGCTTGAAGCCTTCCAGCTAGTGTGAATGCCTTGTGTTACATAGTGTCACTAAGAGGACAGTGGTATGTGTGTCTGTGTGTCTATCTGTGTGTGCGAGTCTGTGTGTGTGTTTGTGTGTGTGTGTATGTGTGTGTGTGTGTGTGTGTGTGTGTTGTGTGTGTGTGTGTGTGTGTGTGTGTGTGTGTGTGTGTGTGTGCCTGTGTGTGTGTGTGTGTCTGTGGGTCTCTCTCTCTGTGTGTGTGTGTGTGTGTGTGTGTGTGTGTGTGTGTGTGTGTGTAGAATTATGATGTTTATGTTTGTATACTTGAAAAGTTCATTTTTTGTGTCAGCATTTTGTATGTGTGCAAAGTGTCTGGATATAAATAATGGCATATTTTTACATTTGAAAAAAGTGTCATATTCTCAGTGAATTTCTTCCTCTCTTGAAATGTACATAGTACCTGCCTACACATACAGCACATAGTACCTACCTACACATACAATACATAGTACCTGCCTACACATACAGCACATAGTACCTACCTACACATACAATACATAGTACCTGCCTACACATACAGCACATAGTACCTGCCTACACATACAATACATAGTACCTGCCTACACATACAGCACATAGTACCTTCCTACACATACAATACATAGTACCTGCCTACACATACAGCACATAGTACCTGCCTACACATACAGCACATAGTACCTGCCTACACATACAGCACATAGTACCTGCCTACACATACAAAACATTGTACCTGCCTACACATACAGCACATTGTACCTGCCTACACATACAGCACATAGTACCTGCCTACACATACAGCACATAGTACCTGCCTACACATACAATACATAGTACCTGCCTACACATACAATACATAGTACCTGCCTACACATACAGCAC
Organism: Chondrilla cf. caribensis; assembly: GCA_964020155.1. Lineage (NCBI taxonomy): Eukaryota > Metazoa > Porifera > Demospongiae > Chondrillida > Chondrillidae > Chondrilla > Chondrilla cf. caribensis. The sequence goes on from OZ026562.1 coordinate 1,854,836, forward strand.
ATAGTACCTGCCTACATACGTACGTATACAGCACATTCGTAATGAATGTTGCAGGACTTAGTTTCTGACTGCAAATTTCCTCACAATGCGCATACATAGTTTGAGGTCACACATTAAACAATTAGACATAGTGGTCTCTATTGAACCTGATTGTCAACTCAATTATTATGTAACAGTAATCCAATTTCCTCATTAAACTGTAATTGAATTTCTCACCAAGCCATGAGTCACCAGGTACAGTATAATACTATGAAACCATTTCCTATACAAATAATGTGATTGTTGTAATACTAAGGGGGCGGATTACAATTGCTTCGTTAATGGGATATGATGTGAGTATGTACGTACGTCCATTCTGTGTCCATACATGTGTTCTCTGTGTACATGTCTTTACCCATATGTACACATGTGTACATACTGTGCATACATATGAACAGATACTGCGCGTATGTACACACTGTATGTATGGAATAATTTACCAACATTTGTGTTGACCTGATAGTTTGGCCACTTCCTGTTTCTTCCACTAAACAGTGTACATACAGTGGCTCTATAGTCGTCAATGGGGCTCCAAAGAATCGTGAGTAGAAGGTAGTCGGGTTATGTGTGTGGACCACTGTGTATTGCAGTGTAGAAGGAAAAAAAGGGGTGAAGCATGTGGGTTTAGGGGTAATAAATACCCTCCCACACCCCTCCTAGCAGGGGCGATAACTACTGCAGCATTAAAGCGAATAAAGGGTGTGTGTGAAGGATTAGGAGGATTACCCCTCCCATTTTGCCTTTTTCTAGAGGTAGCAATAACTACTGCAGTGTGAAAGAGGAATAAGGGGTGTGGTCTGAAGGTTCAAGGGTTTGCCACTCCCCTCTAAATCAAAGTCTATTTTAATCTAATACCTCATTCTTGTCTGGTCTACCCACTGCAGTGCTGCTCTTGGACAGGGGTTTTTCCTGGTGGATCCCCAGCTGCACCGCCACCTTGACAGCATCACATGCCAAACACACCTCACAAAGCTGCTTGGACCCCTCGACGAATGGAAAGACCGACTTCGGGTGGCTAAGGAGGCAGGCTACAACATGGTCCACTTGACTCCCGTGCAGCAGCTGGGCAGCTCGGACTCCGCCTACTCCATTGCAGATCAGTTGAAGTTGGATCCTCGCTATCTCAGTGCAGGCTACAAGCCCACTGCTGTGAAGATCTCCTACCACGATGCCACAGGGACCAAACACAGCTTCGAGGTAGACAAATCGCTAGTCCATTTGAAGGAGGTCCTCGATGGAATGAAGAGGGATTGGGACATTGACGTGATCACTGACGTGGTGTGGAACCACACCTCTTTTGACACTCCCTGGTTACAGGACCACCCTGATGCAGGCTACAATCTGATCAATTCCCCCCATCTCCGCCCAGCGTATGCCTTGGATGTCACCTTGGCCCAGTTCAGTCAGGAGGTTGCGGAAGGAAAGTGGCAAAATGCTGGGATTTCCCCGTACATCTCGTCTGAAAACGATATCAGAATAATCCAGTCCAGACTACAGGATACAGTTCTACCTAAAGCACGCCTGTGGGAATACTTCGGTTTGGACAAGCAGGCCATCGTCGAGAAGTTTCGGCACTCTGTCTACAAGAAGCAAGCCGTTCAGGACGCTCCACCTTTTGGCAAGGAATTGACCATCATTCAGGACTCGGAGTACAGGAGACTGGGGAGTTACGTTGATGCCAATCTCACAATGCAGTTGTTTAATGTTGAACAGTGAGTACAATGTGTATCTTCATTGTTGTTGTTGTTGTTGTTGTTGTTGTTGGTGGTGGTGGTGGTGTGTGTGTGTGTGTGTGTGTATGCGCGCGTGTGTGTACATGTACGCATAGTTGCATATGATTGTGTACGCACTTGTGTGTATGTGTGTGTATATATACGTATGTACGTATGGGTATGTGTGTGTACTGTTATTACTTGTTGTTTACTGTTTGTTGTTTTTCTTCGTTGTTTTCCTCCACCTCAGTCCTGTTGCAGTGTGTTTCGAGGATAGAATAGAGCGTTGCTGCCTTGAGCTAGCTTCTGCCCTGGAGAACCTCAACAACCAGCTGAAGAAGAAGGTAGAAGACCAACTCAACAAGGCCGTGGATAACCTGTCAGGGTACATCAGATATCAGTTCTTCGAATCGCATGGTCCAAAGTGGGGGAGGGTCACAAAGGACCACCCCCTTTTCCCGAGGTTCATTTAATATTTGTACCCGTTATGTATGTATCTCCATCGTCTGTGTGTTGATCGCTGTCATCAGCGTGTTGATCCCTATCATCAGTGTGTTGATGTCTGTTATCAGTGTGTTGATCTCAACTCTCTGTGCAGACGTGTGTGTGTGTGTGTGTGTGTGTGTGTGTGTGTGTGTGTGTGTGTGTGTGTTTAGTACAAAAAGCAATATTATATGTATGTATGCACTTACGTACATACGTACATGTCTTCACGTTTACCATATTTCTGTGATGTACGTACGTATGTAGGTACTTCACTGTCATTGGTGGTGGTGCAGACCTACAGTGGAACGAGATTGAAAGTGACAAAGGAGAGTTCGTGGTGGCCCACAACGGTTGGGTGATGAACGCTGATCCCTTGAAGAACTTTGCTGACCCCGATTCACAGGTGTATTTTCAACGTGAGCTGATAGTGTGGGGCGATTCGGTGAAGCTGCGATATGGGAAGGAACCTACAGACAACCCATGGCTGTGGGAGCACATGATACGCTATACCAAGATCAGTGCTTGGTTGTTCCAGGGATTTAGGCTGGACAACTGCCACAATACTCCTATTGCTGTAGCCGAGGTGTGTGTGTGTGTGTGTGTGTGTGTGTGTGTGTGTGTGTGTGTGTGTGTGTGTGTGTGTATGTGCGTGTGTGTGCGTGTGTGCGTGCATGTGTACGTGCGCATGTGTGTGTGTGTACGTGCGTGCGTGCGTGCGTGCATGTGTGTGTGTGTGTGTGTGTGTGTGTGTGTGTGTGTGTGTGTGTGTGTGTGTGCGTGCAAGCTATGTGCTCCTCCCATCTTCCTTCCAGATGCTGCTCGACGTTGCCCGCTGTGTGAAGTCCAACCTGTACATCATGGCCGAGTTGTTTACGGGCTCAGAGGGAACAGACAACTATTTTGTGAACAGATTGGGCATCCATTCTCTTGTGAGAGGTATGTTAGGTTTGTGTGAATAACGGACTAGGTGCAGTGTCGTACAGACATGTATGTATGTAGGAACATACAATATGTACGTACATTCATAGGGATGCACAAATGCATGTTAGCTGGGAGGTGTCTACATGTGTACAAGTGACTGGTGCAAATATTCTTGTACGTACTTGACATCATGTGCGTAAATTTCTTACAATGGCTTGTTGTTTCACATGCCCTCGAGGACTTCACTGATTAGGGACCTTGTGTGTATATTCACTATTTCCCAGAGAGTGTCAGATTATCAGACCTTGTGTGTATATTCACTATTTCCAAAGAGTGACATACAGTATTATAAAGGTTCCATCGTATAGAAAACTTAGTTTTATACATTACTTACGTACTTTTCCCAAGATTATAAAGTTTCCTCTTTGTATGTTGCACTTATGTACATATACAGTGAATACTCGTTATACTGATAAATAAGCTTTCCTATCCTATCCTATCCTACTGCCGAAATTGGTTTTCAAAGAATATGGTGGATTAACGAGTTTAGCGGATTAACTCGATATTCATTGGTGTTTGTACATTATATTGGTACTGGAAAATTATGGCGGATAAAGTGGTGGTGGATTAACGAGAATTCACTGTATGTACGTACATATTGTGCGCATCAACATATAGGAGGTTTAAGTGGTTCACCTAGAGCTTACATAACAGATGGTCAGTTTTACCGTTGATCAACGTGTGAAATGCATAATATGTGTGTATTGCTTTCTGTTTCAGAGGCTATGTTTGCTCCCATCCCCTTCGAGTTGGGTCGTCTGGTCTACAAGTACGGCGGAACGCCAGTGGCCTCCTTCATGATGCCACCACGGCTGAGACCCAACACGGCTCATGCCATATTCTACGACGTAACGCATGACAATGAACCAGGACACATCCTGGTGAGAGCTCACAACCGCAACAGAACCTCCTCAACCCAACACCTCCACAGTGCAGCACCTCTGTAGTCCTACACCTCTTTAATCCAACACTTCTTTAACGTAACCCCACTTTAATCCTGTCTGTCTGTTATCCAGCCCCTCTATATTCCAACATTACTATAATCCAACATCTCTGCTATCCAGTCACACTATAATCCGGTGTCTCTGTTATGCAATATCTCTTTAATCCAACTGTATGAACGTTGTCTCCATTCTGCTGACATTAGCAGTAATGTATGTGTAATGTACGTATGTAGGTAGCTTCACTGCAATCATATCTTTCAAAACCATCACTGTTGGGATCATCTGTATACTGTGTGTAGTGTTGTAAGGTTTTAGTGAGAAATTCGTACATATGTACGTGGTCCTAAATTACGACCCCCAGTATGAAGTGATTTTCACAGTGTGTTCAAATCGTTCTGTAGACTCGCTCAGTGTACGACACCCTCCCCAACAGTGCTCTGGTGAACATTGCTTCTTGTGCCAGCGGCAGCACTCGTGGCTACGATGAACTGGTCCCCCACAAGGTGTGTTTAATGGTATATGTAGCTCCATCAGTACCAGTCTGTGATGACCAAGATCGTTGTTATTGGTGTGTGTGTGTGTGTGTGTGTGTGTGTGTGTGTGTGTGTGTGTGTGTGTGTGTGTGTGTATTGTAGTCTGAAACACCGTCATAATTCATAAAACATCCTAGAGACCACCAGACAAGGTGGCACTATTATTGAAGTGGTGCTAATTTTAATGTACATACATACGGGTGTGGCAGGTGTCCTGTTACTGAGGTGGTTTGGGTTGTCTATGGTTGTGCTACCTTTTTGCTATTTAAATGGAGTTCTACTGTGTAAATATGTACATACGTAAGCACACAAGTAAGTTTTTGTTACTGCACAGTCACTGTGGCTCCCATGTACTTGCTGTACTGGCATGTTTTTATCCGTCTGAGGTGCTCTGTTCTCTCCTGAACTTATTTTCAGATTGATGTTGTGTCCGAGAAGCGACTCTACGTCAAGTGGTCTGAAGAGGACCACAACAAGGGGATCATTAAAGCAAAGGCAATTTTGAACAAGCTTCACCAGAAACTTGCTGAAGATGGCTATTCTGAGGTATGTGCATACCTACGAATGTGACATGTACAGTGTACTGTATGTACGTATGTGTACATTTATGTACTATTTATGCTGTGTGTGTACATTTGTACATGTACTGTATGTAATAGTTGTACCCTGGCGTAGTTAATGATAGACAATTTGTACTGCATAAATATGTATGTATACTCATACGTAGTCCACTATTTTATATGCAATACAAGTGCATTTACTAATATCGTGCCCGGCTCTCCATCAATTGATCATAACAATGAAACCTCCTGGTGACCTATGCTATATGGCTTATGTGTGCTGAGTTTTTCCTTCGATCCATCCCTTAATCAGAATATAAGTACGTACGTATGTTCAACGGGATAATACTGTCTTATGTACACACTGCAGATATTCGTGGACCAGGTAACTGATGACATAGTAGCAGTGACCAGACACTGTCCAGACACCCACGAGTCCGTCATTGTCATGGCTCACACTTCATTCCGCCACCCTCCTGGAGGGGCTTTCCCCACTGAAGATAATCCCATGACATCATTCTGTGATGTGCCAAACTTGACAGTGCAAGGTAAGCCAGTCTCCATCAACCTTGGAATGCCTTTCAGTAAACAAGTCTGCATCAACCTTAGAGTATGTACCTTTCTGTATGTATGGTTGAGAGCATGAAATCTGGTGTATTTAGTTCATGCGGTGATCGTTTTGATCACACGAATGTCATGTGAGCCTGGTTACATGTATCAAAATGAATGATTCAGTATACACGTCTACGTATGTATGTACCTCGTACGTATGTATACAAGTTTCAATACATAGTAAGAATGAAATACAATTGGCACATTCATACCGAATATACATATATATATACAGTCGACTCCACTTATAACGAACTTGCTTACAAAGAATTTCGCTTTATAATGAATCACCTTTAAGGAACACGTTCCAGACCATAGAAAACCTTCTGTTTATAGCGTACCAGTTTCTGTTACAACGAACCACAACCACGAGATGTTACAACTGAGTCGCCTAAAAATCTGACAAAAGAACTGGGTATTGACTATTGGGAAGCTTCAGAGGGTTTAGAAGAACCTTCACCGCCAATATTACGTTCGGCAAAGCCGCCACAATCGAATTGTAGCCCAATTTCTGGTTCTAGCCGTTTCCAAATCAGCCATTTTTTGCGCAATATATTCTACTCAGTATTATACTGATCACACGTCACTATTGAGTAGCTTTATAGCAGTTAGGGATGTTATGACTGTACTTTGCATGTACAATGAATTCTTATTATATTGAAAAGATGCAATGTGGTTATAAAGAACTTCTTTTATTAAGAACTTTTTCATGTGGATATTTGGGTTTGTTATATCCAGAGTCAACTGTATATACATGTACTGTAGATGCGCATCTTTTCATGCATTATATACGTATGTACATATGTGTGTACACTAATCCTCTGCACTTAATGAGTACTATGTATCCCACACTGCATGTACTGCATGTACTGCGTGTATGTCCTGTATATCCTTGCAGGTCGCATTGAGCACATCATCTACGAGGCCCGGCTGCTGGAGAAACAGGACGCACAGCCCTTTGTCAAGGCAGAGCAGGGACACGTGAACGGCATGACCAGTCACAGCTTGTACATGAAGGAGAACCTCCCTCTGTCTTCCTCCCTGATGTGCGTTCATCATGCCGAAGAAGGGGGCAACACTGAAGTCAGGTTCACGGACTTTTGTCCTGGGAGCATCATTGCCTTCAAGTGAGTGCATGTATGGTACATGTGTGCATATGCAGAGTACAGAGTGTGTATAATGGCTGTGGAGAGGAGTGGTATTCTTTGAGAAGGTCTTCTAGGACAGTGTTCGGTCATGAGTGTTGGACTTTTATGTAGATCAATCTTGATATTTATGTATAATATGCATAATAACATACATAGAGTATGTACGTATGTATGTATGTATGATGGATGGAATGCACAGTATATGCGTACATACATACATATCTATTTCAATGAAATCTCTATCCCCTCTCCCCCTCTCTCCCTCTGTCTCCCCCTCTCTCCCCTCTCTTTCCTCTCTCCCCTCTCTCCCCCTCTCTCCCCTCTCTCCCCCTCTCTCCCCCTCTCTCCCCTCTCTCCCCCTCTCTCTCCCCCTCTCTCCCCTCTCTCCCCTCTCTCTCCCTCTCCCCCTCTCTCCCCCTCTCCCCTCTCTCCCCTCTCTCCCCCTCTCTCCCCTCTCTCCCTCCCTCCCTCTCAGGGTCATGTTGTTCCCCGATGCAACAGAAGCAGCTGCTAGACTGAGGGCCTTTCTTGATCTCCCCTGTCCCTTGAAGACAACAGCTGCTGTTCAAAGAGAAGGGAGGGATCTTGCAAACCAGCTCAAGAAGCTCGTTGTCCCCAAGCTCTCCCTGAGTGATCTGAACTATGCTCTGTATCGCTGTGATGCGGAGGAGAGGGACGATGGACAGGGGGGCGGAGTCTACGACATACCCAGATATGGAAGACTGGTGTATTGTGGACTACAAGGTGGGCATTCGTACGTACAGTCAGTGTATATGCCTCTGCTTTATCCACCAAACACTTGCCTCCACTATTACAAATGTGAATAGATTGAAGTATTTGAGTATGACAGGCAGCCACCCCACTTTATTACCAATAACTTTCACTAAATTAGTTCAATTTTGTAAATTGAGAGCACCTGAAGTGTGAAATGTCAGTCTCAAGACCTTATGGCAAGTCTATTGGAAGACTAAAATTGGAGTGGCTTTTGGTTACTCCCACGTATTTACTTCCGGTGATTAATCGACTAATCAATATATTACTATGTGCCGATAGTCACTTTGACTATTTTATTGAAGCCAACTCCCTGCACTAGTATAGACTAGACTGCATGTCTTTGAGCAGTTTGTTTTGTTGGGTAGGTTTTGTGTCTGTGCTGGAGACAATCCGGGACAACAATGACCTCGGTCACCCTGTGTGTGAGAACCTCAGGGGAGGGGATTGGATGGCCGGGTATACTGCCAACAGATTGAAGCTCTGTCCAGGAACCAAGGAGGTCTGTTGTGTGTGTGTGTGTGTGTGTGTGTGTGCATGCATGCATGTGTGTATGTGTTCTTGTGTGTGTGTTTGTGTGTGCGTGCGTGCGCGCGCGTGTGTGTGTGTGCGTGTGCAAATTGATTTCACATATCCATTTACTCCACCTCCAGCTTGGTAGTATCCTCTCAGATGTGTTCTCTTCAATGTCCCTACTTCCTCGATATCTCGTTCCTTGTTACTTTGAAGCTATTGTGTCTGCCGTACACAGCCAATTAGTCAATATGGCCTACCAGAAACTTGGACAGTGAGTACCATGGACTGTATGTGAAGTGAATTGCTACTTAAACATCACCTCAGTAACAAGACTTCCTCAGTAATGGGACCACCTCAGTAATGAGACCACTTCAGTAATGAGACCACTTCAGTAATGAGACCACCTCATTAATAGGACCTCTATTCCCCAGTCCCAGGAATTCCACTACTGTCTACACATCTAGCATCAGCATTATGACCATCTTACAATTGGGGCCACAATTGGGGCCACCTTGACTAGCCCCATAAGTGGTCTCAATTGTGAGGTTTTACTGTGCATACGTACATACACATGTACTGTCCGTTTGTGTAAATCCATTCATGCATTTACATGTATGTACATATATACATACAGTATATATAGTAAGTATTCCAAACATTCCAGGAGGTGGTATGGGTTTGGGGTACAATTACATGCAGAAACGCATACTGTAGGTAACATACATAATATTTTATATGTGTGTATGTGTGGGTATTGTACCATATATGTGAATGCAAACCTTTAACAAACGTACAATGACACTGACTCACATACAGTGCTTGTCTATGTGTAAGGAAACCACCTCAGTAATAGGACCACAATTCCCCAGTCCCAGTTAATTGTTTTAATTATTGCATTATTATCACTGATTCACGTACAGTACTTGTCTGAACTGTTGTTCCGCAGGGGTATCGAGTCCGGGTCCACCCTCATGAGGTTCCTGGCCTTAGGGTCTGTGCAGTTCGTAGGGAGCAGTCGATCGGCACCACTCCCCCCTCATCACCCCACTGCCCCTAAGAGCCTCCCCTCAATGGCTGCTGGCTTGCCACACTTCACCACCGGCCCCATGCGGTGCTGGGGAAGAGACACGTTCATCGCTTTCAGGGGTCTCCTCCTGGTGACACAGCGATACGAGTTGGCCAGGTACACCATCCTCTCCTTTGCCTCCACCATTCGTCATGGTCTCATTCCGAACCTCCTTGGAGGTGGCATGGGTGCCAGGTACAACTGCAGGGATGCAGTTTGGTGGTGGCTGCAGGCCATTCAGGACTACTGTATGATGTCCCCCAACGGACTGGACATCCTGGGGGCTCCAGTTAGGAAGATATTTGCAGACGAGGAAGATAAAGGATCATTGAAAGATGGGAAGGTGTGTGTACAACATATGCACACTCGCACTCGCACACACACACACGCACGCATGCACGCACGCACACACACACACACACACACACACACACACAAACACACACACACACACACACACACACACACACAGCACACACACACACACAGCACACACAGCACACACAGCACACACACACACACACACACACATACTGTAAGTACATTGGAATACACACAAACATGTACCTACCTACGTACGTATGTACCTGTTTTGTACACATTCTTACGTACTTCTCTTTCCAAACAGACATTCCCTCTATACGACCTGATGCAAGAGGTTCTTCAGTGTCACATCAGTGGGATCTCGTTCAGAGAGAGAGGAGCTGGACCTGGTCTAGACCATGACATGTCTCCTCCTGGTTTCAATGTGTCTGCAGGTGTTGACATGACAACGGGATTCCCCTATGGAGGTAGTGTACACAACTGTGGTACTTGGATGGACAAAATGGGCGGGTCCACTTGGGCGGGGAACAAGGGTGTTCCTGCCACACCAAGGTGAGTAAGGCATGCAGTGTGTATTGTATTGTATGTACACGTATGCACATATGTAAGTACTTATACATGTTTGTACGTATAATATTATACGTATATATAATATGTGCATACAGCTATATAATTTGCATATCTACGTAGTATGCTTATTACCTACGTACTGCACTATGTATGGACATACTATATACATACGTATGTATGCACTATGCAGGTACACTATGTGTCACATGTGTATGCATACAGTATACAAAGCCTCCATTACTATAGTTCTCTTCATCCATCTATATACGTACATGCATGTACATTTATACGTATGTACATAAATGTACCCACATGTATGTACAGTACACATGTACATTGAAGAAGGCTTCTGTCACTCACTCTCTCTTAGGGATGGCTCTGCTGTGGAGATAGTGGGGCTGTGCAAGTCTGCGGTACGCTGGTTAGCCAAACTGTACAACAAAGGGGCATATCCCTATTCGGGGGTCTCCATGACAAAGAACGGAGGGAATGGGTCACCCAAGAAGCATCTCAGCTTTGCTGAGTGGAACAAACTGATCTACCAGTCCTTTGAGGCCAAGTTCTGGATTCCCGAAGATCCCGAGGAAGGTGCTCGAAAGGAGGGGAGCGACAGCGGCTACATCCACAGGAGAGGGGTTTATAAAGACTCGTGCAATGCAACCCAGAGATATGCCGATTTCCAGTTGAGGCCTAACTTCCCCATAGCAATGGTTGTGGTGAGTTTGTACGTGGGAAAAGGTACAATACGTTTTGCTCAGCAAGTACTCAGTACCACATGTTCATAGCTGTGATGTTGTCCTGTACATACATAGCTGTGATGTCGTCCTGTTTGTACATAGCTGTGATGTTGTCCTGTATGTACATAGCTGTGATGTTGTCCTGTACATACATAGCTGTGATGTTGTCCTGTACATACATAACTGTGATGTTGTCCTGTATGTACATACATAGTTGTGATGTTGTCCTGTATGTACATGGCTGTGATGTTGTCCTGTTTGTACATAGCTGTGATGTTGTCCTGTATGTACATAGCTGTGATGTCCTGTATGTACATAGCTGTGATGTTGTCCTGTACATACATAGCTGTGATGTTGTCCTGTATGTACATACATAGTTGTGACGTTGTCCTGTTTGTACATAGCTGTGATGTTGTCCTGTATGTACATAGCTGTGTGTCCTGTATGTACATAGCTGTGATGCCCTGTATGTACATAGCTGTGATGTCCTGTATGCCTGCTATCTTCACAGGCTCCGGAATTGTTTGACCCGAGTCATGCTTGGACAGCTCTCGAGAACGCCAACTCCATCCTGCAGGGTCCCCTCGGTATTGCTACGTTGGATCCAAAGTGAGTGTGCGTGTCAACAACACTGTAGCCTCCTCCAATAATGTGCTGAGTGTCAATAACAATGACGGTGAATACATATTGCATGATGTGCGTATATGGTGTACCATGTGCTGTACTGTGGTTTGAGTACTCATACACGTACAAATGTTAGAGTATGTGTATGTGGTTGTCTTGTGGTGTACTGTGTTGTTGTTGTAGTTGTCTTGTGGTGTACTGTGTTGTTGTTGTAGTTGTCTTGTGGTGTACTTGTGCACAGGAACAAGTGTACATATTTGTCCTAGAGGACCATGGTATGAATAATTATTGTGTGTTCACACATGGATATACATGTGTGTGTGTAAGTATTCATCTTGTGGTGTATTATGTGATTAGGGATTGGGCCTATGATGGGTTCTACAACAATTCTATTGACTCTGATAAATTCAAAACAGCTAAAGGATTCAACTATCATCAGGGACCAGTGAGTTATTTGAGTCTTGATATGGAAGTACCTATGTATGTAGTTGTGTGCATGACTGAATGTCTGTTTGGACCTTCAGTGTGTGTGTGTGTGTGTGTGTGTGTGTGTGTGTGTGTGTGTGTGTGTGTGTGTGTGTGTGTGTGCGCAGGTGTGTGTGTGTGCGTGTGTTGAAAACATACGTATGTGTAAGGTACAGCACATAGCTTGTATCCATTTGATCTTCTGATGCTACACTTACTGTGCATATGTACATACATACCAAAGGTATACTGCATCTACTGTACATACACACATATTATAGATGTACCTATGTACGTATGTACCTCCACAGGAGTGGCTGTGGGTATCGGCCTACTATCTCCGAGCCAAGCTCATCGTAGCCCAGCTGTGCAAAGACAACCAAAGAGTGAAGGGGACCATCGATTACATTCACAAGAAGATGTCCAACCACTTGAAAGTTTTGACCGAGTCACCATGGCGATCTCTACCGGAGCTGACCAATCAGAATGGTTCTGAATGTCAAGATGGCTGCCCTGCACAGGCCTGGTCAATGGCATGCTTCTTGGATGTGTTGTTTGACATTGCGAAATTGTAAGATACGTACGTACAGTAGTGTAGTTTAAATTATATATACCCTACTGAGTGGATTGATTGGGAGGACTGGTTCTGATACTGCCCAGTACAGCATTTCACACAATTCAAATTAGTATTAATAGTCCATTAAACTGAATTTCTTATAATTATTATATAGGCAATGTTTATTCCTATTCTGTATATATTCCCTAATACTCTCAGCTTGCCCAATGTGGCATGCTTGCTAGTTAGGTTCTTTTTCTGTTAATTAATTTAATAAAACAGCTATTATTGTGAATTTGTGTTCATTCCTTCATTATATTGATGCACATAATAAATAAAACATATAGTAATATACATACACTGTTTGAACATAGTATATAAAATGTACATTATAGTCTATAATTAGTAGTTATAATATGTACTCTCGAGCATATATAACTGGATATATATTTAAATAATCTTCATACAGAAACATTAGAATGTACGTATATATATTGTATAAAATGAATAATTATTATTGAGCAACCATATAATATATGACATAATAAGTATAGTTAATGTGACAGGTGATACAAAGGACTGCGCGACAGTGTAGAATGTCTGGAAGCTGCAGGATTGGGATTGGAAGTGGGACTCTCTTGAGGAGGTTGGGAATTGGAACCGAACTGAATATTGTCACTACCTTCAATTACACTCAAATCTCGATCACTCTGTTCGATTCCATGTTCATTGAGTGAGGAAGTCTCCACATCCTGGGTAGTAACAGCTAACGAATCGTCTTCAATCTCATTCTCAAAAGTGTTGTCATAAGTACCTGGCAGTGGCCTCTCCTCTCTTTGTCCCCCACCCCCAAGTTCCCTATCCCCGAGTCCCTCATCCCCGAGTCCCTCATCCCTGTGACCCCCATCCCCATGTCCTCCATTTTGTAAGATGTGCTCGAGCCACCCCACTGCAGGCATGTGTCTGAAGAAGGTCACAATGTGAATTCCAAAGTCATTTACTCCTTGAAACAACGGCTCCTCCCAGTCATTTCGATCCTCGTACCTCGGAAGCTCGTAGTGATGAAAGAAGTGTAGCATGGAGTGCTGGAGTGGAGTGGAACAATGAAGATTGGTAGAAAACGTTATTCAATTCTTACTTCAACCACCTATGTATATTATAGTACACAGAATTGTGTACTTCAACTATGTATGTATGTAGGTACACATCACATATGTGTACACACTTCAACCACCACACACACACACACACTAACCTGAAGTAGACACCAGTGGACTACAAAGGGCAGCATCCAGAATATTCCATTCATTCTGACATAAAACGCATATGGTATGAAATGGTACAGGAAAAAGAACCTATCGGAGAGGAAGCAGAATCAAATGAGATGAACAATTAAACATCATTCATAGGCAATGTATGTAGACACATACCAATAAATACACATGCTTGCACACACAGTACATACATATGTACTGTAAGTACTAATGTATACATTCATAAATCCATACATATGTACGTACATGTATACGTATGTACGTATGCACATGTACATGCACAAGTATACCAACACCCACAACCACCATACCAACCAACCCCCCCCCCCCACCTGTGTTGTGGTAATAGTAATTAGTAATGTAATTAGCTGTAATTAAGTAATCATAATTTAATCGGAATTGACATTCCTTTAGCTGGAGTAATGGTAATGGTAGTTGATATCAGTCCAATTTCTTGTGCAATTGTGCATCAATTACACAATTACACAATTACATTCACTATCTCTTCCCTAAACAACACACACTGCAATTGTAATTTGTAATTGCTAGTAGCAGTTGTAATGGAAATAATTGATTACATGAAGCAATGATTACAATGGTATTGATGATCGGTTCTTGAAATATCCAAGTAATTGTAATGGTAATTGATAACTTATAAGCTGTACGTAATTCCCACAACACTGCCCCCCCACACACTCACACAGGGGACATACTCACATACCTTGGCCAGTACTTCTTTGAAGTGTCAGAGTTACAGAAAATGGCATAATACTGGTCCGATATCCACACAGTAAACAACATGAACATACAGAATAAGCCACTATCCGTTAGAACCTCACTCATGACCACCATTAGACCTAAAACAAACAAAAGTAAACAACGATGAACAACACTTAATCAACACATGTACATATGCTGTATGCTGTACACATACCCTGCTCACCAGCACAGGCAACCCAATATACTAGTGCTAGGAATTGGCTATAATTTTTGAATCAATTATCATCACATACACAGGAACCAATGGATTAATCAACTAGTCATTGAAAGTAATAAAGTTGGCACAACTGGAAACCACTCCCATTTTATTTGATTAATGCAATAATTGTCCCAACATTAGTACATACACTCCCTAACACAGGCAAACTGCATATACAATGTACACACTGTACATATGTACATCCACTCACCAACACAGGCAAACTGCATATACAATACACACAGTGTACGCATATCCACTCACCAACACAGGCAAACTGTATATACATGCACACACTGTATGTACGTATATCCACTCACCAACAAAGGTAAACTGTATATACAATACACAAAGTGTATGTACGTACGTACATCCACTCACCAACACAGGCAAAATGCATATACAATACACATAGTGTACGCATATCCACTCACCAACACAGGCGAATTGCATATACAATACACACAGTGTATGTACGTACATCCACTCACCAACACAGGCAAACTGCATATACAATACACACAGTGTATGTACGTACGTACATCCACTCACCAACACAGGCATAGGTCATTGTCAGTAGTGGCATGTGTCCTATGGCTGACATGGCGAAGGGAAGCTCCTCATGCATGGCAACATGACGGAAAACGACTGCTTGAGCCAACAACGGAGGGTGAACAAGACCAGGCGGACAAAAGAGAAGACAGCAACACAGGTAACGAAAGGTAAACAGAAGAAGATAACTGTGAATGTGTACATACGTATGTTACAAAGAGACAACAACACGGCGATTATGTATGTATGTGTACAGGATTCCCAAGACTACGTACAAGATCAATGTCATACGTACATATTTTATGTAAACATACGTATGTACGTGAGTAGGAAGTATGTGATACAAGGTAACTCACATATCAACTTGAATATTTGATACTGAGACTGTCGGAATAATGCAGATGCTATCATTGTCTATGGGGACAAGCAGACATGCTCGAATATGTCATAAATCATATAATACGTATGCAGTAGCAAATAAATGCACGTATCTGTATGTATACAGCGTATGCACATACGTATATACTGTACTGTCAATAATTATTGTACTGTAAGTATGTCATATAGTACAATAATATTATGTATGTATGTATGTATATGTATAGCAAATGATACATGCATATACGTACGTGTAATAAACTCTATAGAGCACACACAGCTTGTATGTGGAACTCATTCAAGCAAGTATGTATTCCTACTATTCATTGAGATTTGGGCTACTAGGGGAGTTTTGCACCTTTTTGAATATATGTACATTCATGAAGTAATTGTCTCCTGTACCTATGTATGTATTATGTATAGGATTCATGAACTTATCATTGACATTGCACGAAGTATACATATTTCTTGAGGGTCAGAATGAGGTGAAGCTGGTAGTACAAATACTGTCGCCTACTGTTAGAACTTACGAAAAACAGCAGTGGCATTAGAGCCAGTATGTATCGTGTTCGACCAAGCCACATCACCTTCAGGTGGTAGTACTCACCAGTGAGAGCATTGCGCACATAAGCTGTAGAGAATACATAAGTATGTATGTACTGTACATGGTTGTGTGTGTGTGTGTGTGTGTGTGTGTGTGTGTGTGTGTGTGTGTGTGTGTGTGTGTGTGTGCGTGCGTGCGTGTGCTCATGTATGATATGTAAAGTACTTGTGCATGTGTGGGCACGCATACGTATGTTCCCCCATGTGGGTGGGTGATGTAGCATGAATTGAGAAATTACCAAGATACATAGGAAATGAAGGTTCTTTCACAAGCACCCACACAAGACCACACACCTTTCTGTGAGCTGTTGTCCATGATGTACGTGAAGCTGTTGATGAGGGTGGTCTCAAATCCGAGCAGGTAGTAGTGGAGGAACTGCCCAAAGGTACCTCCAAAACAAGTGACATTGTTCAAATCTGAAGGACCCAACATATTATGTACAGTGCAAAGTGAACTCACATCACAGCCACCTACAGCACATTCAGTACTAGTGAAATACAGAATAATAGCAAACCTACATAATATGTAGGTATGCTAGTATGCTAGTATGTATGTACGTACGTACGTAGGTACATTATGTAGAATATGAAGATGAAAAGGAAATTCAGTAATCCTGAAACAAACACACAGCACACACCCCACACACAACATAAACTAGCACACACACACACACACACACACACACACACACACACACACACACACAGTACACACATACCGTACACCAACACACACAATGCAGTGTCCACCCACTCACACCTTGAGATGGACTGACCTACAGTGTACATCTTGTTAGTGATGTTGAACTTGTACCTGTCCACTTTGGACAAACTGAGGTAGCCAGGTTGTTGAGAGAACTCCATCAACATGTATTCCGGTAAGGCATACAACAATCCTGGAATTGAAAAGCATAATATGTTATGTATTGTAAGTGTGTACGTATGTGCACATAGAATGTACTGTAGATACGAAGTACAAGCGTGTGTACGTGTGTGTGGGTGCGTGTGTGTGTATTGTCCATCACGTGTGTGCATTGTGTACATATGTGTACGTATTTACGTATATACAGTATGCATATTTAGTGGCCATTTCATGTGGCATGTCAAGACAAAGAACAGTTAGATCACCACTAAGCATCACCCCTGGTTCCTCACTTTACCTGCCATTGTAACCACATTGCTACTGTAATCATTACAATTACTGTGTACAAGTGCAAATATGTACATCTGTGCCCACAACACATTATGCTGTAAAAGTACTCCCATCATGAACAGTCCTGTTGTCAAGAGGTCGATCATAGTCTACACTGTACTATTGCTAGAATACAGCATAAGTATACACACATCACATGTATACTATACATATGTACGTATATACGTACATACAGTATGTATATACACATGTATATACGTATGTATAATATACACATTCGTACTTAATGCATAAACTGTACATACGTACGTATGTGTGTGGATACTTAAGTACCGTATTTTACAGGTTATAAGTCCCAACTTTCACGCTTAAAACCAGCACTATATACGTACAATGGGTGTGACTTATACACCAGTGAGTCATGTGACAAATTAGGCTATAAATAATAATGAGGCCATTGGCGGGTACAGGAAACTACAAGTTACCGATAATGTCCAGTTTGAAGTGTTAAAGCTATGAAGCCAAATTTAAGCTTCAGGTAATAGCGTTTGCTGAAAATAAAGGTAATAGGGCAGCAGGTCGTGTATTTTCAGTCAGTGAAAAAATCGTAAGAGACTGGAGCATACAGAAATCAAAACTCGAAAAATGCCTAATGTTTATAGGGTTATAACTTTCATGACTAAGAATTAATGGTGCGACTGATAACCCATAAAATATGGTATGTATACACTTACTATTCTGACCAACTTCATCCAACAGATTTGTCTCCACATGTAATGTAGATTGGTCACTGTCCTTACTTCTCTTGTTCTTTTCGTTTCGTTTCTCTTCAAACGTCTCCAACACGGAGCCAGCTCCTGTGGATCCACTGTCGTGGGAGTTCTCTTCTGGTGTTACACACTTGTTGTATGGTGATACCAGCCTCTCTCTATGTGGAATGTCAACTTTATTACACTGTTCGAAACCTTCAACTGGAATAGTAGAATTAATTCCATAAATAGTTGCCTTTTCTGATACATCTGATTGAGTTGTAACTTGAGCAGTACTGTCAGGAGATATATCTGTGTTGGGAACACCTTCTCTGCATTCAGCTGTACCAGACTCACCACCGCGAGGCTCCCTCGTACCAGACTCACCACCGCGAGGCTCCCTCGTACCAGACTCACCACCGCGAGGCTCCCTCGTACCAGACTCACCACCGTGAGACTCCCTCGTACCAGACTCACCACCGTGAGACTCCCTCGTACCAGACTCACCACCGTGAGACTCCCTAACACCAGATTCACCACCATGAGGCTCCCTCGTACCGGACTCACCACCATGAGGTTCACCCACATTAAGTACAAAGTATGGTCGCTTGCGAGAAGGGGTGGTCTTCATCTTCTGTAGCATGGCCCAGGTTTCAGTAGAGTTCCAGAACATCTGAATACTCACAATCTGACTCAGTGGAGGTCCTTCAGGTATGTCCAGTTCCTGAAAACAGTTTCCGGCTGATTTGAAGAATGCCAGGTGTACATACATCCATACAAACATCATTGTAAGTGCCTACAATATACAGAAAAAGTGTAATAAGAGAAGGTCGTACACATACGTACATGCATGCATGCACACACACACACACACACACACACACACACACACACACACACACACACACATGGGGGGTGACTTGGAAAACTGTGGTAACTTGGAATTGAGAGTGTCGAGCACCCTTTACACTGAGTCATTGATATGTGTTCATGTCAGTGGTTCCTTCACAGATAGGAGATTCTATATCAGACAGCACCTGTCCTTAGATCAACATGAACCATATCATGAGATGTCTATTCCAAGTCACCCAGCCATTCCAAGTGACCCTCGCTACCCTACCAACAACCTGGAGTTAATACAGTATCACTGTTAGCCTGACAGCCCACTCAGGGATCTACAGGTAACTTCCATGATAGATACAGTGCAAATCAAACTAGAGTGACCTAAGCACAAGTAATTCTAATGAAACTCGAGACCACAGATGTACATCAAAGTGCAGTACCTGGACCAGCTATAGACTAATCAATATACGTAAGTAACCTCAACCCCTACCCTAGCCCTTACCCCTACCCTAGTCCCTACCCCCACCCTAACCCCTACCCCTACCCTAGCCCCTACCCTTGCCTAACCTGTTAGGATTAGGGTTAAGATTAATTATACATTGAATGATGGCTGGTCCAGGTGCTGGACTTGATCCGATTAGAGTACCTATGATCAAACCGATCGTTATCTTCTCTTCACCACAAGCCTTCTATATTTCTCGGGTTTATCGTACCCACAATCCTTCTAATGATATGTATGGCACAGTATGTGGGACTATTTCGACCACACGATACTTCAATACCACAGACATTCTGTGTTTATAGTATTCATCTAGAATTTGAGGGATGGCTAAAACTCACACTTGCCAAGAGGCAGAATTCTATAGGAGTCCTCAAGTAGCGTGGGATGATACGCGAATACAGGTAACATGTTCTCTCGTGAACAGCTCCCAACGTGTGGTTCCTCAAGTGGACAACAGGATCCATTTATCTGAATAACACTGCGACAGAATAGTAAATATGAGTCATGAGGGAATTGTGTACATTTGAGGATACAAATGTTATTATATGTGACAATATTGCTAATTGGACGTATGTATAAGTATGCATACAGTGTTGTATTTGGAATATTCTAAAAAACTTTGGCTACTTTTATACGCATTTATATTGATTCTAACCTCCCGGCTTAGAAAGTTCACCGCTATCGAAAAATATGGCGCAAGGTGTAAAACTATTCGTGTAACGATTTGCTTTCAAACTGTACACCCATTCTTTGCAAATTTCATTCTAAAACGAGAAAGGAGCTATGGAAGAAAGAAAAGAAGATGCTCCGATAGAAGTGAAAGAGGAAGCGGCGGATGCATATGTGTTTGTGAGTATCGTTTGCTTGCCGTTCAATTTTTTACATTTTTCAGATACAAGCCCTGTTCTACCATTCAGCCTCCCAATGATGTCGAGCTAGATGGAGAAGAACTGGAAGAATTCGATATGCTAAGAAGGGAACATCATCTTGTCCCGAAAGATCCATCCCAGGTGTGTGTGTCCGTATCACGTGTACAGTACGTGGTGTTGTCTGACGTAGCGTGTTTTGCACCGGTTTATCCCGACAGTCGGCAGTTCATTGACCGCTTAGTTTCGTGGTGCCACGTACACACTGACCAGAGCGCGCGTTAAAGCATTAATCCACTCTATTCCGCGGGATGTCACGTGGGAGTACATACTCACTATTCGTCGCCACCAATGCTTGATTGATTTTAAAATGAAGTTTGGTACACTCATGTGCATCTTTTGTCATTTAAAGAAAAAAATCTGAAGTGTGTGTACAGGTGGGAATGGAGTTTGTCACTTTTTCTCTCCCCTTAGGCACCAGTAGATTTTCGGTTGAAGTCGTACGTGATAGAATGCAAGCTTTGCAGCAAGCACTTCTCGTCACTTAAGTCTGTAATCGTGCACGTGAAGCAAGATGTCAAGCACAAGAAGAGACTCAAAGTTAGTTTCACTGCCTTTCACCAGGATATGTACGCGACAGGTATACGTATACATGTATTCCGATGGACTTTGTTGTACTGCAGTTGCATAGTTGCCCTAGCTAAGACCAGGTAAATACGTATGTACATATACACATACAGTATGATATGTATGTATACGTATGTGATTCACTTGTACTGCGCTTGGTACATATTTACGTACATACGTATGTACATGATTGAGATGTATGAATGTACATATGTACTGTACATGATTCAGCTATACTGTATGCAGTATGTGTTAATGTTCACAAATATCGTATCCATACATACTTAGGCTAGGCTGAGCGAGGAGAAGCTCAGTGAGGCCTCTTCTAGAGTGCTCTCGCCCGACCACATTGAAAGCTTGACCAAGTTCGTTGAACGGTCGTACGCTGACAGTGCAGCAGAGGCCGGCGAACCACCAGGATTGAGGGAAGATGTAGTCACCGAACTCAAAGAATTGTTAGCTCCAGTACTACCAGGTACATACGTATGTATGTACGTACATGTACCATATGTACAGTGTGTGGAGTTCATTTGTACAATTGTATGCATGCATGCACCGATATACATACGTATGTATTTGCTTACTTGCGTAGCCAAGTCTACGTACATACACATGAGCAAATGTACGTACATACATACACTTACATATATGTATGTGCATATGTATGTACTGTACATATTATGTACGTATATGTATGCGTACATGTGTTCTATTGTACATCTATGTGGACTCTGATTATGTATTGTACATGTAATACGTTGGTAGTTGCTACGTACGTACGTATGTTCACGTGTACCTACTGTACATTTGAAAACTGTATAATATGTAAATGTTTATGGATAAGTATGCACACAGTATGTGTACTATGTGATTGTAGGCATTTCAGTGGAATTCTTTGGCTCTTCGAGAAGTGGCTTAGCTCTGATGGACAGTGATGTCAATATTAACCTGAATTATGAGGAGAAAGAAGAAGATGTCATATTTGTATGTGAGACTGTATAATGTTAATATTACGTATACTGACGTGCACGTACTTCAGTGAATGGACACATATGTAGGTACTCGTTATTTCATTGTCTTTTAGTCCAGAACACCTGAGCTGCTCCGTAAAACGTTAGAAGTCCTCAAGACCCACGGTAAGCTTGAGTTGATGTTGTTTTGTGTTTTGTACCTGCCAATGTTGTACATACGTACATATGTACCTGTATTATTGTGTGTTGTACGTACGTATGTAAATATGTATGTATGTACGTATATGTACTTGTACATACGTATGTGGTGTGTGCTGTATGTGCACTGTGTTGTGGATCTTACATACCGCTCTGTACTAAAATTGTGACCCCTCCTCTTTTTTACATACTACTGAGTGCAAATACTATTCACAAGGGAATTGTAATTGCTGTGCGTACAGTATGTACACCCATACATATGCTTATTCTTCCTGAGGGATTGGCTTCATATACACATACATTTTATACATATTTATGTACAATGAGACATACGTATGCATATGTACGTATGTACATGTGTGCATACAGTGTACTATGGGTAGTTTTGTCATTCTTATAACTGACCAGGATTGAGCGGTTGTTTATCAGGCCTGTCAGTTGTATAATAGGACTGACTGTTATTTCATCCCTGAATTACGTACTTGAAACATGACAACACCTCTATGGCTTAAACTATGTACTGTACATACGTACCTATGTGACAGTGTACGTATGTACGTATGGTCCATATGAGTTGCTGTTACAGTGAAACCTTGCTACTCCGACACCTCTATATTCCAACATTCTCTCTAATCCGACCTTTATATGAGGTACAGTCACCATACATAAGTATGATAAGAGGCACTCCATAATCCAACAACCTCCTAATCCAACATTATTCTCAGGTCCCATTGAGTGTCGGATTAGAGAGGTTTCACTGTACAATTTAACTGGTACCTCAAGTGCGGACACGTTGATGTATTGCTCACTCCTTCAGGTTCAGTTTACGGTGAAATCCAACCCGAATTTTACTGCCACATACCATGTATCGAGTGTAAACATATACAGAGGTAGGTACTGACTGTAAGTATGGACCGCATGTTGCATACACGGATGTCCATTTGGCATATCTCTTATATACTGATTGCTGTATGTTGTACATACGTATGTCCCCACACTGTGGATTTGCATACAGTGTATATGCACGTACATATGGTATTCATATACGTATATACTTACGTAAGTACATCATATTGTACTTATGCATACGTATCTATATATGGTTATTCTGCATGAGACACATGTACAGTACAAACACGTACGTACATATGTACATATGTATGTACAGTACACTACAACAAAACTCCTGTATGTACGTATGTATATTCAAGATAGCGAATGGCACACACTCAAGCACACAGAGTACACATGGACATTTACACACATGTACGTACATACTGTACACACAAACATGCATACATGTACTATATGTATGTATATGTGTATATTAGGATGACAAATGAACTTTACCCACATACGTACAAGTACACAGGGTATACACGTACCTGGTCACATAAGTACAATACATATGTACAAACATCTACTTATGTACATACGTACGTACATACGTACAAGCATGCACTCATGTACATGCATACGTAGATACAACCATATACACAATAACATGCATATTACATAAATTTACTCATCATATTCTCTTCATGCACGTGTTGCAGTAACTTGAGATTGAACATCAGAGCTGGGCATCACAGCCAGGTGAGATTGTTGTATACATGCTTACATATATTGTGCATACGTACGTAAACAGACGTTTTGTTTTAGTTTACGTATGTAAATATGCATGTGTTTGTATATGTGTCTTATGTACGTATGCTGAATAACCATGTATGGATATATTACTATACATACGTATATGTATGTATACGTATGATGCACGTATGTACGTATACGTATGCATACACATAAATACATGTACATGTATGTATGTATGTACGTATGTACTTTTTACAACAAAAGACTAACTAGTGGTGTATACATGTTGTATGTACTTTATGTACTGTACGTACCGATGCTTCCTTGCATTGCACTTTGCATATTGCACAACAGTGTACTACCCCAATGTCTTTGCTTGATATTGGATTCTTCCAGGCTGTTGCAGTAAGCAGGCTACTCGGAGTATACAGACAGATTGACAGGAGGTTTCAAGTACTGGCAGTGACCTTCCACAACTGGGCAAAGGTAGTGTGCTATGTAGAGTGCATTACGTACTTGTGTGCAATCAGCCCATACATACATACATACATGAGTGTGTGCTTGTGTACGTACATATGAACATGCATACAATACATTGATGCATACTGTGTGTAGAGGACATTAGCCCACCCCTCAAGCTTCCTCCCCAAACTTATAGCTATGTGTATTGTTTGTACATACGTATGTGTGTAACTGATATCAAATTTTACATTTGTCTGTAATGTGTATATTCTTGCATTCATATGTACGTACGTATGCAATACAGTACATATTTATGTATGTACGTAGGTATAAGTGTAACCGTTTATACTGTAAGTACATACGTATGTATTCTGTTTTATGTGCAAACACATACTGTGTATGTACAAAACTTGAGTACATAGGTACATACATACATGCAGTTTGTATGTACGTATGTACCTACTGTACGTACATACTGTGGCATACATACGTACATACGTATGTATATACTGTATATGTACCTACTGCACACACAGTGGCATACATACGTATATACATATGTAGTAGTTATACCCCGCTTTCGGTGTGTACTGTGCGGATGTACTAAGTGTTAGGAATAGATTGGCCGAGGGCCTGCCGCGTATCAGGGTATATGTATGTGTATCCTGTATATGTACCTACTGTACATGTGTACGTACATACATAATTATGTTGATATACAATGTTAGTACGTATTTATGTACTTCATGTGTGCACATGTAGTCATATCACATTATCATCCATTCTCCAGCTGTGTAAGCTGAATGAACAGGACAGCGGTTACTATTGTTCCTTGATGTTCCATATGATGGTCCTGTACTTCCTACAACAGAGGGATAGGCCTGTCCTGCCGGTGTTGCACGAGGTAAGGTGTACAGAGGTGTCCTCATGAAGAGAACTTGTCTTCTACTGTATACGATCATGTGTGTGTACAGTGAATTCTCGTTAATCTGTCACCACTTTATCTGCCAAACCTTTTAATCGCCACAAATTCCCAGTACCAATATAATGTACGAGTACCAATGGATATCCAGTTAATCTGCCAAACTCGTTAATCCACCATATTCTTTGAAAATGAATTGCGATAGTTTAGCGAGAATTCACTGTAAACAGTCTATTTGTTTGATGGGTAGTACGTATATCAGTTTTAGATACAATGGCCACCTTTTACAGGGGAGCGAAATTGCCTATTGAGTAGCAATACGGTACTCTCAATGCAGATGTTGGTATTCATTATTGTAGTATGATGTTGTACAGGGTTCTTTCAATGGGATAAATTGAATTGTGTTTAGAAACTGAAAAATCTCCTCAATTCAAAGGGTTGCAAGTGGCCAATGACAGTCTTTACAATTCAACAATACGTAGTTTTCTCCTGAATGGATTTCACAACTCCTTACATGCTCAATAACAACCTTGGACTGATATAGTTTTAATTTCAAATCCTACGTATACGTGCATGGTCAGACCATATATATGTACATAAGTACATATGTATGTATGTACAAATACAATATGTGCATATTATACAGTGTGAGTACCATTTGTATCCCACAGTTTGGAATTAACATTGTATGTATGGAAGTACATACGTACTTACATATTATGTGCATATGGTATACTTACATACATATTATGTATTAGTAGGGAATTTCAATATAAGAAAGTTGTGTATACGTATGTACGTACGTAAGTGTACGTATACTGTGTGTAGTATACTAGTTGTTTATATGTTTGACGGCCTGTTGCCTTGTTCGATCCTGTGTGGGATGCAGTACTCCTTTTTACTCGTACTCCTGGTCCCCGTTGCTGGTTTCTCCTCGGCTCTACTGATACAACAAGAGGACCAACTGGAGAAATGTCCAACCGGCACCAGAGAATCTGGCAGCTGTGCCACCTGGAATCAGTACTTGGAGAAGGGTGCTTTTAATCAGTCGAATGTCGAATTGAGATTTGCTGAAGGCGCTCACAATATCACCGGGGGACCATTTCTCTTCCAGAACGCCAGTAACATCTCTTTCACTTGTGCAAGTGGAGTTTGTCATATTTCATGTGCTACCCAGAGGAACTGTGTGTTTTATTTTTCAAGAGTAACCAATGTGACAATATCCTCCCTCACGTTTAATTTCAGTACTGTCAGTTTCGGAAATCTCTCATCCCCTCTATCGCAAAAGTGTATCCAACAGGAATCATCAATATCGAACATTTCCGCTGCCATTTTTCACTCCTCGTATGATTGTTTGACAAACAGATCTTGGGTTTTCATTGACAGTACCAACATCAACATGTCTGGTGTACATTTCATTGGTCCTCAGAATAGTTGGGCTGTAGTGAGACCTAGAGGGAGATTTACCGTCAAAAACTGTTCTTTCACTGAACTATCCTCAGGATTGTGGGAGTATGATCAATTGCACACTTCAACCCATCAGTATCACATTGTGGTGATTGTAGAACCCCCAGCAAGCCACAATGCTACAAGTGAAACATCTGGTAACCCTACCACAAGTGAACTGGCGACTTTGAATGAGCGGCTGCTTTTCAATGTTGAAAATAACCACTTCAGTGGTCACTATCTGCCTTCCAATTCAGGCAATGACAGTAACTATCCAGTCATTCTCCTGGTTTCAACAATGCAGTTGGATGGCTGGTTGGTGAATTTTACCATCAGGAACTCTAGTTTCATCCAGTGTCCCGTCCTACAAGTTTTTGCAGTGGAGGATCCCGGATTGCACATTGATTTAGAGCATTTGTATATCGATGGTCGTATTGAGGATGAAACTGCCTTCAAATGGCTCATAAAATACAATGCTAGTTTCAATGGGACTGCTGTTCGCATACATCTTTACCACAGCAATGAAGCCCGCAATTCGTACCCTGCCAGCTCACAAGGAGTGCATCCGTTGGGTCTTGTGAGAATTGCATCAAACAATTTCACACACCTGGGGAGTGACACTGCCAGTGCCATCTTTGTCAACTTCACTATCACAGAGGGCCAACTGCATGTCATGTCGGTTCTGCTGTACAATAATACTTTTGTGGGCAACCACGGTTTCCAGCACAGAAACCTACTCTACGCTCGACACAACACTCAGAAGTATAGCAATATCACTGCATGTGGAGATCTACCACTTGAAGTCCCAACTTACCCTTTGCGGATTCAGCTGAATCGATTTCAAAACAACTTCGAAGAAAGCAAAATAGACTATCACTGTGCAATCCTCACCAGGTGGGACAATAGGTTCATCATTGTCCATGCTGACACGAAAGACCACAACAGCCAATACAAAATGAGATTTGCTTGCTATCGGTTGGGGGCCGTCTATCTTAGCGGACTGAGGAACAGGTACAGAGTTCAGCTCGTGGATAATCGCTTTGTGGGAAATAAGGTGGCAGGGATGACCCTGTACGATTCTCATGCTGAGATGCATGGTACTAATGTCTTTGAAGCTAACCTGGGGTACTATGGTGCTGGGATACGAATGATCGCGGATTCCTTGATTCTGTTCAGAAATGACACATACATTAAACTGGTTAGAAATCAAGCTTACTTTAGCGGAGGAGGATTCTATATACTAGACGAATGTACTTTCAACATTACTGCTACTAATTGTCCTTGCTTCTTTCAGTTTATACACAACAACGGGTCTTATGTTGAGCATCTTTCATTCAACGATCTAAGGGTACGGGTGAATCTCACGGGCAATAAGGCCTTCAACAAGGGCAAGGGAACAGCCAGTATGATTTTCAATAGCAACATTGATCAGTGTGTCATGAAGACTAAAGTAAATAAGACTGGTGCTGAAAGTAATTCCAGGATCTTGAGGAAGGTGTTCAACATAACGAAACCTGTGGACCATTTCCAGATATCCTCCATTCCAAGAAAGATCTATATTTCGTGCCTACACAATCAAGAAAACAACACATACACAAATTTAATGTTGGAATACTATCATGGTCAGCAACTGAGGATTTGTATTTCTCTACTGGGTGATATGGATATACCCCTAAGTGGTGTACTGTATGTTGACCTTGTACACGAAGCGTATCGCAACAGCACGAGGGAGTTCTTCCTGCCAGAATTGCATTCGACACACGTGTTGAAAGGTGAGAAGAACGTAGTGGATATCCCTGCCTTGCCTAGACTTCCGCATCACTTTCACAACTCTGAATTCGCACTCCAGCTACGAGTGCCTCTCTTCAGTGGCACTACTGTCGTAGGGGAAGGAAGGTATTTATACACTTCAATAAAAACGAAACTGCTTGAAGGGTGTCCGAACGGCTTTCACAAGAATGAATCCAATTCTCAGTACCCAATGTGCCAGTGCAACCAGCGTTTGGAGGATGCAGGATTGGTTTGCTCGCTGGATACTCTAACCATTGAGATGCCTGCTAAAACAAGCTGTTGGATTGGAGGTGAAAATGAGAACATTTTGTGGAGTTTCCACTGCCCCCATATCTACTGCAACACCACTGTACGTGACATTCCCATCAACAACACGGATAGGCAGTGTAGATACGGGAGAACAGGACGTCTCTGTGGACGCTGTCCTGACAAGCTCAGTGTCATCCTTGGATCCAGTGAATGTAGGGAATGTACCAACTGGTCCTTACTACTTCTTCTTGTGGTGCTTATAGTGGGTCCTCTAGCTATCATCATCATTGGTGCTCTCAACCTCACCATCACAGTGGGAGCCATCAACGGATTTATGTTCTACTCCACAATCGTCCTCGTCATGTTTGAAACTCTGAGTTCTGGTGAAGGAACAGTTTCGAGATCGGTGTTTGCCATCTTTACAATTTCTTCCATGCCTCCTACATGCCTGTATGATGGGATGGGTGAGTTTACTAAGACTCTATTTGCCTACTTTTTCCCTCTCTACCTTCTCCTACTGGTTGGTATAGCATGCTGTCTTCCAAGGTGTAGATGCATCAACATGCACAAGATCAACAGGAAAATAGGACCTCGCATCACCCCAGTTCTAGCTACTGTCATCACTATTTCTTATCTTTTGATTTCTGGTAATGTTATCCGGAGTTTATCATACGCTACTGTGTACAGTACAAATGGAAGCACAACTGTGGTTTGGTTGTTTGATGGGAGTCTGACTTACTTCCAACGTCCTCAACACATCATACTTGGATGTATTGCCATTGTCATGTTCCTCTTCTTCATTCTTCCTGCTGCTCTCACTGCTACATTCGGAGATCTCCTCAGAAGATTCATCAAGACACCCTGGTACTTGAACTTCCTGGATACATTTCATGGAGCGTTCCAATTTGGATTTGGTTTCTGGTTTGGAGTGCGACTTTTGATACTCACGGCGATCATCATCTTTAAGTTCACTCTCAAGACCGACAGCACCCATGTTGCTATAGTGTACCTAGCAATCTTTATACTAACCTTCCAGATGATAGCCAAACCCTACAGAGGAATGAGAATCAAAGAGTGTGTTACTGCTAGCATCAAAGAGAAGTACTTTTCCAATACAACTCAGAGGAACATTGTAAATTTGCTTGATAACACATTCCAGATCAACCTGATCGGACTATTTGCTTACAGAGCGAGTGTCCACCAGAAGAAAGAGATTGAGCATGTTCTTCAGCTTTCTGTCATCATTGCTTCAATACAGTTTATACTCATATTCCTCTACCACCTCCTGGAATACACTCCATTGGGTCAGCACCTGATTGAGCTCAAGAGACGAGCTCAGATGAGGTACAACAAATGGAAGGAAGAAAGAATGCTCAGAGCAATAGAAGAGAGGAATAGACCTTGCGAAGAACCCATTCAGATAATAGAGATGGAGCTTCGATTGGAAGACTGCTGGAAGAGTGACAATGAAGAGGAGGATACCAGCGACAGCGAGGGTGATCGTAGTGACTGTGATGACGATGATATGAGCCACTCTGACCAGAAGTCCACTGCAGGTGAAGGGAAAGTTGATGATCAAGACTCTCCTGACAGAAACGGTCTCCCTCAGAAATACTACTTGGGTGATGTTGGCCAGGACTTGTCCACTCCATTGTTGATGGAGGCCTTGCTTTAGGTATTTTGTAGCCTTTTTTGTTAACAAATTTGTCAGTTTCTTTCATTTTTGTTGGATTTACTTTGCGATTTGCACATTCGTGGCTGTGGCGTATGTACGTACATGGTGTAGGCCTCAACTTGGTTGTTACAGTTGTATGCACCCATGTGGGCAAAATACTTTTGTCGCATGCTATCCACTTGTTCATTACTTATCGATAAGCATTAATGTATGGAATTATTATTAATATTCAATTATTGTGCGAATACTTCTCAATTGCATATATGTAGTTATGAATTTTACTCAGCGCTTATTAATTTATTATACTGTATGTTTTCTTATTAATTACATACGTACGTATGCATATATCAGCATGGAATATCAGTTAAGATGTGTGTTGATACACACATATCTACTGTATGTGTAATCTAGAATGTTTTATACATAGGTTGGGTATGTATATGTATTTATTATAGAGCTATGCATATACATTGTACTGAGAGCATAAGTGAATGCATGTATGTATACTTACATACACAGTGTGTCTTTGTCCGTGTGTGTGTGTGTGTGTGTGTGTGTGTGTGTGTGTGCGTGTGCGTACCTTTTAGTGTACCATATCCATCAATTGTCTATTGTGTCAGTTATAACAACTACAGTAACTGTATGCCCATACAATGTCATATCTATACACAGTATGTCATATTCTTGTTAAATATCTATTTTACATGTTTACTTTTTCCTTTCTGTTCTGCTGTGTGATTACTTAATTCACTAAGTATTTATTATTTATTTAATATATATTATACATATTTACATTTGTCTCTTCAATTACAGCATTAAATTTATCACTGAATTTTTTGGCTTATTTTTATCTTAGTTTTTGTACTTATTATCCATTACTGGGTGCCGTGTGAAGTAGCCTCTGGCTAAAGGCCTTCCCAGCTTAAAATAGTCTCCATAACCATAACCATGAACCACTGTACCTGAGCCTGGTGTACCATGAACCACTGTACCTGAGCCTGGTGTACCATGAACCACTGTACCTGAGCCTGGTGTGCCATGAACCACTGTACCTGAATCTGGTGTGCCATGAACCACTGTACCTGAGCCTGGTGTACCATGAACCACTGTACCTGAGTCTGGTGTACCATGCACCACTGTACCTGAACCTGGTGTGCCATGAACCACTTACTGGGTGCCTTGTGGAGTAGCCTCTGGCTAAAGGCCTTCCAGTTTAAATAAATTCCCATAACCATAACCGTAACCATACACATGACCTTTTGGTGTATGTTCACAACGTGACCTGTTATTTTTTGGTACATGCTTACCTGACTCTTGACATTCAGTGTCTGAAGCGAACAACGTTTGCTTCCATATTTACTTACTCCATTTTGCATTGCACGTCAAATACTATACCTCTGTGTGTGTATGTGTGTATGTGTATAATGTGTACGTATGTGTATGTATATGTGTGTTACAGTTGTCCTCTCTACTGTGCTTTTGCTGTGTGTATGTAGATTGATGTTGGCACCGAGGAAGCTACTTGCCTGGCTAAAGATGAGGAGAGCAGCATGGTGAATGCGGTGTACTTTGACAAGCCTTCACTGCTTGATGCAAAGTGGAAGTGTGACAATACAGAACCCTTGGGAGTGCTATGGATGGAAATGCTGAGGTTCTACACAGTTGAGCTCAAGTACTCTGAGGTCATTGTGTGTGTCCGACAGAGGAGTCCGATGAAGAGGACCAAAGAGTGGCCAGGGAACAGGCTCGCCATAGAACGTGAGGTGGAACTGTACCGAGGAAAGCTTGTGTTCAGTCCTAAACCCCAGGAGTAGCTTATATGCAGTACTAAACCCCAGGAGTAGCTTATATGCAGTTCTTAACCCCAGGAGTAGCTTATATGCAGTACTAAACCCCAGGAGTAGCTTATATGCAGTACTTAACCCCAGGAGTAGCTTATATGCAGTTCTTAACCCCAGGAGTAGCTTATATGCAGTACTAAACCCCAGGAGTAGCTTATATGCAGTTCTAAACCCCAGGAGTAGCTTATATGCAGTACTAAACCCCAGGAGTAGCTTATATGCAGTACTAAACCCCAGGAGTAGCTTATATGCAGTTCTTAACCCCAGGAGTAGCTTATATGCAGTACTAAACCCCAGGAGTAGCTTATATGCAGTTCTAAACCCCAGGAGTAGCTTATATGCAGTACTTAACCCCAGGAGTAGCTTATATGCAGTTCTTAACCCCAGGAGTAGCTTATATGCAGTACTAAACCCCAGGAGTAGCTTATATGCAGTTCTAAACCCCAGGAGTAGCTTATATGCAGTACTAAACCCCAGGAGTAGCTTATATGCAGTACTATACCCCAGGAGTAGCTTATATGCGGAACTAAACCCCAGGAGTAGCTTACATGCAGTACTAAACCCCAGGAGTAGCTTATATGCAGTACTAAACCCCAGGAGTAGCTTATATGCGGAACTAAACCCCAGGAGTAGCTTATATGCAGTACTAAACCCCAGGAGTAGCTTATATGCGGAACTGAACCCCAGGAGTACCTTATATGCAGTTCTAAACCCCAGGAGTAGCTTATATGCGGAACTAAACCCCAGGAGTAGCTTATATGCGGAACTGAACCCCAGGAGTACCTTATATGCAGTCCTAAACCCCAGGAGTAGCTTATATGCAGTACTATACCCCAGGAGTAGCTTATATGTAGTACTATTAGTAGTATTAACTACTTAACAACCCAGAAAAAGAATATATTCAGTTCGATTACTGTAGAAGCCAGTTGTTTAGCACATATGCTCGTAGAAGTCCTAACAAGAAGTACGTATGTACTTGTAGCAAATGGTCCTCAAGTTTTTCTTCCCTTGTGTAACTCAGTCTCTGTGCTTTCTGAACTATTCCTTCAAGTGTCAGTTGTTCCACTATTGTGGGCTTGTGTGCCCAACAGTGGATATGTATGTACCTAATAACATATGCGCCAAACAACCAGGTTCTACAGTACCCATAGGGTGTAGTTTATTGTTTAATTTGTGGAAGCCATATTTATTAGTCATGTGTGTGATATTTGTATGGCTTCATCTCCACACAGACCCTTTCATGCAGAAGTTTGACTTGGCCAGAGCAATAGGCAGTCAGCAGGGTCAGTTTCACTGTCCTCCTTGTTGGAATGTGGTGATAGTAGTCCCTACACTGTCCTCCTTGTTGGAATGTGGTGATAGTAGTCCCTACACTGTCCTCCTTGTTGGAATGTGGTGATAGTAGTCCCTACACTGTCCTCCTTGTTGGAATGTGGTGATAGTAGTCCCTACACTGTCCTCCTTGTTGGAATGTGGTGATAGTAGTCCCTACACTGTCCTCCTTGTTGGAATGGGGTGATAGTATGCTGTACGTAGTCTCTACTTATGTTCATTCTTTCCACCAAAGACTTATTTTTATCTCTTCTGCACTTATGTACTAACCCTGTACCCGACTATCTACTGGAGTCTAGTCAACAATGTACTGTAGCTATGCCTTATTTTTGCCCATTTCTGTACCCGATTCTGTTGCTCTTTACGTAGCACAAGACTACTTCAAATCGTGTTTGAGAAGTGCTCTCATCTACTTCGGAGACCTTCCCGTGCAGACCAGTCCCATCCACACCTTGTCGTCCAGTCTTGCCAAAGACGAGGAGGGCATGACTGTTCAGGATGTGGAAGAGAGTGATCTCGTAGGGGACCTAGTTAGTACCGAAGAAAACGACAGTATTACTTCTGACAAGCAGATGGAAAGGGTGGTGGACAATACAGATGCTCGATTTTCGTTCTCGTATGTTACTGATGACCCAGCAACAAAGAAGAGACCATTAGCTTGCTATGTGTGCAAACAAAATGGACATGTTGCAAAGGTTAATTTTATAGGGTGCATGGCATTGTGTGTGTGTGTGCGCGTGTGTGTATGTGTATTGTGTATATGTGGTGTGTGTATGTGGTGTGTGTGCGTGTGTGTGTGTGTGTGTGTGTGTGTGTATCTACTGCATGTATGTATTTCTCCTTCCACACAGAAGTGTACCAATGACTGCAGAGTCGGTGAGGGCTGGAATCTAGAAGGCACCTGTAGCAAAAGTGTAAAGAAGTATGTACTGAACCTGATGGAGGGCTATCTCGGTTAGCCAATGGAGTACTGTATAGTTTGTATGTGTTTCCTCTATGTAGCCTGTACGTATGTGTATAGCCTGTGTGGGTGTGTGTGTGTCCTGTGTCCTGTATGTGTATGTCCTGTATGTGTATCCTCTATGTATGTCCTGTTTGTAGTCTGTTTTTGTGTCCAATACATATGTGGCTTTAATATGTACTTTGTATGTAGTCTGCATATATATCCTGTATGTACGTATGTACATATGTCTTGTCTACAATTGAAATCCACTGGGGAGCAGTTTATCCATGGGTGGGTGCCACTTTAAATAGCCTACGTATGGCTAACAGTTCCCCACGATAAATAAGAATACCTGATACCTGATCCAAATTGAAGTTGTCCTTGATATGAAAGCTTCCTACAGGATGTAGGCATTGTATACTGTGTGTACGTATGTACCCTTAATGTACACAAATGTCATACAGGATGTATGTATGTACGTATGTACCATATCCCCAATGTGAACGTCCCATATACGTAGGATGTACCAAGTGTATACGTATGTATCCCCAATGTGTATGTATGTATGTAAGTGTTTGGTGCATGATGTATTGTACTCAATGTCTCCTATGCTGTGTAGAATGGAAAGGGCTTAATGAAAGTGAATGTGACCTGAGAAGACAAATAAGAGATGATGTTGCTGCTGACATTGCCACTGTGTATCCCTGTAAGTACTGTGATCCACATACTTCATGTGGAGCATCACTGTATGTACGTATGTATGATGTGTGTGTACAGCATACACACTTATTGATGTGATTGTGTATGTACGTACATAAGCCTACTCAGCAGACTTGCATGCACATATGCATACACACACACACACACACACACACACACACACACACACACACACACACACACACACACACACACACACACACACACGTACATTTTATATTCACTGCCTATTCAATACCTTTGGCATTTGCTTTGCATAGCGGCCATCTTGGAGATATTTGGATCCTCAGGTAATGGTTTTGGGACTGTTGATAGTG
The DNA here is from genome assembly GCA_964020155.1 of Chondrilla cf. caribensis. Taxonomy (NCBI): domain Eukaryota; kingdom Metazoa; phylum Porifera; class Demospongiae; order Chondrillida; family Chondrillidae; genus Chondrilla; species Chondrilla cf. caribensis. The sequence goes on from OZ026562.1 coordinate 1,890,466, forward strand.
ATCTGGACTTGTGTTTGGTGCTGAATGAGGTGAACACGGTAAGTTTATGCAACATTTATGTACGTACATACGTATGTGTACTACACATTAATATTTATGGTTAAACCTGCCTGTAAATCTAGTAATGAATACTGACCAAATTTGTGGAAATACAAATGTCCATAATTCTACCCTCATTCACTTGCATTACATACGTAAATAAGTACGTATATGTACTATGTGTACTATATTTGTTGTATGTACATATGTTTACGTATGGAGGACCCCTACAACAATTGTATGTGCACAGGAGCTGTTGTCTGTTTCCACTGTAGGCCAAGGAGAAAGCAGCTGTCATTGAACGTCTATTTCATCTGATGAAGGAACATCCTCAAAGAAGTAAGTAAAAGTTAAACAGCAACGCTTTCATACGGTACATCCATTCATAATGCATGTACATACATACATACGTATGTGTATGTGGATCAGAGCCTACATTGACCACTGCTATGAAGATATATACCTTTCTAGAGACTAGTGCTTTACACAGGATATAGTATGCATAATGTACACATTGCATCTCCACTGTCGAATACTTCTACTGCATGACTGTTCTACTCTTTGGTCCTTCCACTGTCTGCATGGTCCATGTACTGTCTGGTCCATGTCTGGTCCACTGTCTGGTCCATGTACTGTCTGGTCCATGTCTGGTCCACTGTCTGGTCCATGTACTGTCTGGTCCATGTCTGGTCCACTGTCTGGTCCATGTACTGTCTGGTCCACTACCTGGTAACTATACTGGTGTATCCTCTTACACTAATCCAGAGTACAGCAAACTAGTGCCTATAACTCAAGCGCGAGTCCCAATAATAAAGTTTCTTTATAAGCACAGGAGGTGAGTTGCCATTTGTCACTTGTGCATGTTTCAGCACCTGAACGTGATTTCCACATCACAGTCATGTGATATGCCTGCCATATTATGTACACCGCATGCAGGTTTCAGCTGGTCACTCATGCGGCATGTAGTTGGTCTTCTTCCATGTTAGCCACATCCACCTGAAAATGGTTTGATCACAATGTTATCACAACATTCATGTAAACATCTCAACATAGTACATTTGTTCCGGCATGAGTAGATCTTGTAAAATGACATTTGAAACTTTTTTGTGATCACCTCATCGTTGACATGTGGCAGCCAAAGGATACGGGGACAATAATTACTGTAGTATCAGAAAATGGTGCTGTACAGTACGTACATATATGTTGTCCATTTTGCGACAATAACTGCAGATAATCCCTATTTTCCCCTGATGTACTGAAACACCTATACCACACACACACACACACACACACACACACACACACACACACACACACACACACACACATGCACGCGCACACACACACATGCACGCACGCACGCACACACACACACACACACACATATGCACGCACACACGCACGCACACACACACACACACACACACACACACACACACACACACACACACACAGGATGCAATTTATGGAGTGTGACATCAGCTGTGGTAACTACCTGGTGAGTCCAGTGCATTAACTTAACTACAGAAATGTTGCATGTCTACCTGTTATACATACATACATACTCCTAGTACATACAGTACATTCAGTATAGTGTTATAGTGTACAGTGTAGCTAATGCATACTGTACAGTGTTACAGTGAACTTCAGGCACACATGGCATATGTACAGTGCTGGGTGACATATACATACGTACATATACAGTGAATTCTTATTAATCCACCAGCGCTGTATCTGGCAAACCCTTTTATCCATCATAATTTCCCAGTACCAATATAACATAATATGCAATTACTTATGTATGTTCAGTTAACCTGCCAATTGTATATTTGTTAATTCGATTTAATTATTATCACTTATTTCAGTTTCTTCCTTTTGTACATTTTCTATTCTTGTTTGTCTCTGGGTGCCTTTGCAGTAGCCTCAACCTATTGGTTTCCCAGATTAAATAAGATATCCAATCCAATTCAATCTCGTTAATCCACCATACTGTACCTTTTTAAAACAATTTGTGAAGGATTAATGAGAATTCCCTGTATAGCATGTGTATTACCAGGATCTTATGTAGACTATTATTATTTATGCATACGTACGTACGTACATACGTGTACATGTATCCTGAACTAACATCAAAGAGACCATCAGGACCCTAGCTGAGGTCATCAGATGTGATGGATGAGTACACAATTAGCTACCAAAGGTCAACAAGTGGTTAATAAGGATACGTACATGTTATATATATATATATACATATATATATATATATATATATATGTATCACCTTTGGGAAGGAGGCACAGGGAATGGATCATTGTATGAACACCTCGGTTTCCCCTCAGTATCTCATACAAAGGATCCATTCTCTGTGTATCCTAGCTGAGTGTTATATAACATTTACATGCAATATGTGTACATGCATGCAATACACAATTGTCTGTTATTGTTTGTGAATGAGTTTATCCTATTCTATACAGGCTGTCCACAACACTAGGATGCTAGCAACATACTCGAGAATTGACTACAGAGTCAAGATAATGGGACATGCTTTGAAGTGCCTAATGAAGGTCAGTGAAATGACAGGCAGTGGTCCTGTTTTATCAGAAAATGTACATAATGTAACAGTAATTGGGTGTAAGTGCCTCCCATTTTGAATCGCCTTTCCACACCCATGTACGTATATCTTGACAGCTTCATCACGACTCACTCCCTACTATATGGTACTCTCAAACCCCTTGCAGGGTTGTGGGGTTGCAGATGCTTCTCAGCAATCACTCTCCTCCTATGCGTACATTCTCATGTTGATACACTACCTACAAAGAACAGCGCCTCCTGTCCTCCCAGTGCTGCAAAAGGTGAAGGATCATTGTTTCCTTCTTGTCTGTGTACTGTGAATGAGTATGTATGGATGTATACACTTGTATACTATTTATACATTGCATGTGGGACTGTATGCACGATGTTGTATACATACGTAATTTATGCTCTTTGTTTTTTGAACACTTATCATTACTCCAATCAAAAATTAACAATAAGATACAAAAAATTCAGTTAGGAAGTAACTACAATGTAAAAAAAATACTTGCCTTTTAAATATATACATAATATGTACACATGTTTGTATGCAGTTGTGCTTTCACTTAGTGGTGTGTGTTTATTGTTGTTGAATGGTGCCATCCCTTCCTCTTTCCGAAGCTGTTTCCAGCGGGCAAGGAATCGGAGAAAAGGCATGTCGGAAGATGGAACTGTTACTTTTATGACTTTCAGGAGATCAAAGATCTGGTTAGTCATGCAGAGCCTCAGAGACGTGTGTATGTAATAGTTGTATCCTGCCTGTACCGTGTATCGAACCTTACATGTTATAGACCTTAGACTGCAGTGTACATATAAATGACTTTCACGATGTGTAGATTATGTGTATTTTTACTGTTCGTATGTATTTTGCCCTAGAAATCAGTATGGCCTCACGCACAGAAGAACAAAGAACACATTGTGGATCTGTTTGTGGACATGTTAAGGTAATATGTACGTAGATGCATAGTTAGTGCTCAGTAATCTTTCTCTCTCTGTGCATGTGTGTATGTGTGAGTCTGGTTCGGTTCACAGTAGACCAGGTAACCAATGATTTAGAGGTTCATATACAGTATGTACGGGATTCAGTGTATGCATTGTGTTTTTGTGATACAAGTTAATCAACATGTTTGATATGTGTAAATAAACAATGTCATGCAGGCACATAATGTACAGGATGGTAGACTCACCACATGCTGCATGCATATGTACTGTACATCATATACATGGGTGATGATAGTGGTACGTACGTATGTACATGGACATGCTGAATATAGTAGGCATTTGATCTCAATCATATCACATCACATCGCACACACACACACACACACACACACACACACACACACACACACACACACACACACACACACACACACACACACACTCACACACACACACACACACACACACACACACACACACACACACACACACACACACACATACACACACACACATACACACACCCTAACCTGAAGTAGACACCAGTGGACTACAAAGGGCAGCATCCAGAATATTACATTCATTCTGACATAAAACGCATATGGTATGAAATGGTACAAAAAGTACCTGCACATGCACACTCACATGCAGATAGTGGGCTATAGAGTGGTAGTGGTACATTGATTTTGATGAGACAACATGCATTGCATAAACTTACAGTGTACGTATTTATGTGCATATTCATCAATTGTATTAGTATATTATACACTACTTATGGTCACTTGAAGGTATTTTTCTGTTGACTTTGACTGGAGGCACAAAGTTATCAGCATCAGACAGGACCCAAAGGAGGAGTGCATAGACAAGTTTGACAAGATGTGGAGTGGCAAGGTGGCCTGCGTTGAAGGTACGGTGACCAGGCACACACTGGAGGACTGTGTTATTAATATGCTTCACGTTGGCAACTCTTTGATGAATGATAGGGTTGTTTTATCCTGTGTCATTGAATTCTAACAATATAGATCCGTTTGATCTCAGTCATAACTTGGGGACTGTTGTCACACAGAGAAGTAAGGGATGATTTGTTTGTTTGTGGTGAACACATGTACATATGTACATACATAAGCTTATATGTATACATACATGCACACAAACACAAAACAACACACACACACACACACACACACACACACACACACACACACACACACACACACACACACACACACACACACACACATACACACACACACACACACACACACACACACACACACACACACACACACACACACACACACACACACACATACACACACACACACACACACACACACACACACACACACACACACACACACACACGCACATGTATTATCTTATAAATCTCAACCCTTTTCTTAATCTTCTACCTCTGATTTTTTTTAGTGTTCAAGTTTATTCACTGTGTTTTCCTAAACACAGCCAGATATCTTGTGGGGAATGGAAAGCCATTAAATGGCGAAAATGTCAAGTACATCAGAAACCTGGTACGTACGTACATGTGTACACACAGCATGGTTAGTCTGGCTAAGCCAACCCTTCCAACTGTAGCCATTGGCGTAGAGGTACGGTTGGTTAGGTCAGGGTCCTGCATTGTGGGGTTTGAGTATCAATAGTCAGTTCTGTGTCAAGCAGCTGAGAGAAAACTGTACTGTGAGTGTCTTTTGCATGAACACGGCAACACATTTTGTGACTGTCATGTAAACATATTGACAATGTAGAAATGCTGACTCATTCGCAGTGAGTGGCCTCTATACAGTAATTTCATGCTTTATTACAAAGTCAACATCTTCACAGTAGCCTTGGTGAAGGACCACACTGTGTTTTCATTTATGTAGGAACATTTGTTTGATCAAAAAAATTTGATGGGTGACAAGAGAGCACCTGTTGACCCGAAATATTGGGACAGGATTAACAGAGGAGAAGACTCAACTGACAACCCTCCAAAAAGTGGGCAATCCCCCGTATTGTACTTCATTTGATTTGCATGCGTGCACGTGCGTGTGTGTAGTGTGTGTGTGTGTGTGTGTGTGTGTGTGTGTGTGTGTGTGTGTGTGTGTGTGTGTGTGTGTGTGTGTGTGTGTGTGTGTGTGTACTCCTGTATGAACTTTGCCTGTTTTTATGATCACTGTTATCTATGTATAGTCATATCACCTTAGGGAGGATACACTAGAAAATTGATCATTAATTTGTATGGAATATTGAAGGCAATGCCTGAGGTGTTTTGTAAAAGGATCTATTTCCTGTGTCCTTCCTAAAGGTGATATAAATAACATGTATCCTGGTTGGCAATGTGCTGACCTTTTGGTAGCCAATTGATCAATCAATTATCACATCTGGGGATCTTGGGTTATTATGTTTCCCTGTCTGTATCTTTGATGTTACCAGAAATCAAAATAAATAACTATTGATGTTGTTTCTATGGAAAGTTATTGTTGATATTGTATGACAACAGTTCTTTTTCATTTGGTCTTGATCAGAGAAATGGAAGAAGAATGAAGGTAGGGGTAAAAGAAAAGAAAAGTACTCAAAAGAAGGAGATAGCCCAAAACTCAATAACATAACGAAAAAAGGTTGGTAATACGTGTGTACAGTGTTTCTGAATGAAGTGACTGTAGAATCTATTGGAGCATCTCTGAATTGTACTGACCCTTCATCCCTCCATATGACATACCCCTTACTATAAATTGTATATATTATGCTGTATGTTGCAAAGTGAATACATATTTATTAGTTTAATATTACATATCAATACATATATTATGTAATCCTTTTATGCAGGACCGCAGGAAGTCCTTGATCATCAGCATCAACACCACCATCCCCAACCTCTGCTAAATGTACCTTCAAGTGTCAATCAACTCCCGTCATTGCACTTTACCAACCAAAGAGTGCAGATGGATGGTCCACTACCTACTCCATATCCCTCTCCGTATGTAGTTGCCCAGGTGCGTCCACCACTCATCAGGCCCCCACCCCTGCAGCAAGAAGTACTGAGATCACAATCTCCGCTTTTGAGTCCCCAGAATGTACCTACTGTCAACTACCCATACATGTTGAATTTTCAAGATGGAGTACGTTCACCACCATTCGAAACCACAGCACGCCATCATTCTGGATTGCAGTTTCCTAATGTTTCCCACTCGCCATCTCCAATGGATGATGCTGATATTCAGCCAGTGAAGAAGACCAGAGATGACAAAGAACCTACAGGAGCTAAAAAGGAATGCATAGCTGTCACTAAACCTGCCACATTGGATACGTCTGATTCGTTAGAGTCTTCTTGTTATAGATTTGTTCAAGGGCAAATTAGCAAGCACAATTCCAAAAGCTCATCTGTAGAGCCCAAACAGCAACAATCACATAAAGACAAATCATCACCAAAAGTACCAGGTCCTAGCAAAGTGACTCAGGCAAAAATGCAAAGCAGTTCTATCACAGAGAAGCCATATAGCCCCAGTGTACCATCATCCAAGGTAACGAACCATAATAGCTCAACACATCAACCACCGTTGAAGACTAGGGGGCAATTGCACAGGGAAACTCAGCCAGCCAACTCTAAGAATACGATGCCATCGTATCCCCCCGGTGTACGCCAAGGTTGGCAGTCGTCTGATGTACGATATGGACAGGATACTACTACTCAACCAGGAGCTAATAGTGCTAGGGGAAGGGGGCGTGGCAGAGGGCGTGGCAGAGGCAAACCAAAGGGTAATCAAAGAGGTGGATTAAGACCCAGTTTGCCCAGAGATAAGCAATAGGTACACTTTTCTCGTTTGTATCTGTATATCCACTATGTGAAGTAAATTAGTATTTCCACCTACGTAAAGTGACCTTTCTAAAGTAGAACTGTATATTTAATGTACGAGCTAATTCAACCCAGCCAGTTCAAAACAAGCTAAATGTCAGTTAACCATTATCTGCCATTTTATGATGCAAATGAGAGTGGTTATATTGTTCCCGTCTACTTGGAATTGACGTCAACTATAATTTGTCTTCCCATGATTGATATATTTCCCAGCCTGACGGCCCTGTTTATACCATTTTAAAGTTCTTGAATATGACATGATGTATCCCTTCTCACTCATTCCTATGACTGGGATAGAGGGTATGCATTGAACCTTCATACTGTTGAATCCTTTCTCACTTTAGGCTGAATTGCCGGAGCCAACATATGACGCTATCTGTGTATTTGGTAACTTACGTACGTGCTGTCAATACTTGGACGTTTGCTCGACTAAACATTTTGTCATTGGACAATAATTTAAAACCACAATATGCTAGTTATTTTTGTTGTTGTTTGTTATTACATTTTGTATACTACTGCTGCCATGTTTGTTTATTTGTTTACTGTCAACAGGTATCAGCTAACATTCTGTACATGTCATATGTACATACATGATTATAGTTCCATATCACGTATTATGTGTACTAGACACTATAGGTAATTTTCTTTCTCGACTTCATAATCATTTTGTTGTACATAGGTATTAGCATTATGATTTTGATAATGACAACAGTGTGTATAGTTTACATTAATAAAATTAATGTGAGCCCAACAAACTTAAAGAATGTAAATAATTACCTATGATGAAAATAATTATCTTGATTATTAATACATATTACAATTATTGCCCATGCATGTGTGGCTAAAAAGGTATATTGCATAATATATGTATATGCAATACATGTAGTGCTGCTGCTGGTTATCAGAGTTTGGGTTCAATTAATAATTGTTGTCAAAACCTTAGTACATGCACATACTTATATGTATATACATATTATACCACTGTTGCTGTTACTATATACTAAAATACAATAGGATAATAATAATTATACTTATCATTCAATTCAATAGTATTATATTATCATTGATATCACCACTTACATCAAATTGAACGGTATGGTATTAAAATGGGGCAAGTGATCCACATCATTATAAATATTGGGCAACATCAGGTCTGGATATCAATGTTGGAACATAGACAGTGCTTGAGGATGTTTAATTTTAATACTAAATCTAACCCAATGAAAGCCCAAAACAGTGGGCACTGTGCAGCAAGCACCCTGCAGACCTTGGAGTAGCTATAGTCTGTTCTTAAGCTTTATAGGAGATGGTCTCAATATATTATACTTATCCAATCATGCAAGAAAATATTATATGGAATAATTAATAATAATAATAATTATCAGCATAATACAATTGCATGCTTAGTAAACTATACATAAACTAATTTAATGTTTCACTGAGTAAATGAGGGTAAATATGCCAGCATGGAAAAAAATGACTGATGGTAATGCCCAAAATAACATGCAATGAAGTACAATTCAGTAATAATGTTAGTGCTCAAACCAACAATGGGATATTGAGATCCGGGTTACTTTCAATATGGCCATTTCTTGGGACTTGTACATTGTATTCAGTTCTGTACAGAGGCAAAACTGTGTCATTGCTGTCATTAAGTCTGGAACGTTCATCATCATGGCTATCATCAGTTTGATTGTCATCACTGTTACCATGGTTATTATCATCATCATCATTGTTATTATATTCATCAGTTTCCCAACAGTCTGCTAATTGTAATTCTAAACCTGTTTCAGAATTTCGTTGTCTGCTTCCCTTCATGGCTCTACCATCCTTCCATTTGTTGTACCATCTCTCAGTTTGCTTGATCAGAAATTTTCCAAATGGAGTGTACTCCAGAAGATGGTAAATGAGGATGAGTATGAATTCCGTATAAGCAACAACAATTGACGAGATTAAAAGAGGTTTAGAGATACTATCCCTTGAATAGATTCTCGACGCAAAAAATACAATGATATTGAAGTGATAGGAGTCATTCAGAAAATTTGCAATGTTTCTCTGTATCCGATCAGAAAAGTACTTTTCTTTAATTGACACAGTAACGCACTCTTTGATTCTAATTCCTATGTAGGGTTTGACAATAATTTGAAATATCAGTATTGCAGTTGACATACACACGGTAATCAAGTTAACCATTTGATCTTGAGATTGTAGAGCAACTTTCAATATCATCATGAGAGTGAGAATCAAGAGTTGGATTCCTAACCAGAAACCAAATCGGAATCGAAATGCTCCATGAAATGTGTCCAGGAAATTGATGTACCACGGTCCCTTGATGAATCTCCTAAGGAGATCTCCGAATGTAGCAGTGAGAGCAGCAGGAAGAATGAAGAGGAGGAACATAATGATGGCAATACATCCAAGTACGATGTGTTGAGGACTTTGGAAGTAAGTCAGACTCCCATCAAACAACCAAACCACAGTTGTGCTTCCATCTGTACTGTACAGAGTAGCATACTGGAGACTCGTGATAACATTGAATGTAATGTAGATATAAGCAATTGTGATGACAGTAGCTAGAACTGGGGTGATGCGAGGTCCTATTTTCCTGTTGATCTTGTGCATGTTGATGCATCTACACTTTGGAAGACAGCATGCTATACCAACCAGTAGGAGAAGGTAGAGAGGGATAATGTACCTAAATAGCATCTCCCCAAAGCCATTAATTCCTGGACCATTGTAAAGGCAAGTCGAAAAGTGAACTAATGGAACTACATCCAAGTTGATAGCCATGATGGTGACATAGTACATGATTCCATTGATGGATCCCACTGTGACTGTGAGGTTAAGGGCTCCAATAACGATGATCAGTAGAGGACCAGCTATTAGTAAAACCAGAGGATATAGCAGAGACCAGTTGGTACACTCTACACAGCTGCCAACCCAAAATCCAGTGCTGTGCCCTTCAGGACACTGTCCACATAGTATACCAGTTCTGCTATGCCTGCATTGTGCGTCATAGTCGTTAATGGGTACTTGGGAGATGTGATTGCAGAAAACAGAAGGGCAACGAAAACTCCAGATGAGAGGAATGCTATTTGCACTCCTCCTTCCTAACCATGTTGATGTATTTTCAGGTGGTTTGATAACAAGGTCATCAAGTGAACATTCAAATCCATGCTCACGGAGCCTTGGATGACACTGACATTCATTCTGTTTTGAATTGAACTCAAAACCATCCGGACAATCGGAATTGTTGTATCGACTTGTTCTGATGAAATCAGTAAGGTAGGTTGTGCCAGTTTCCTGTACAAGTGTGTCACGTAGCAACGGTACCCTCAACTGTAAATAGTAGTTGTAACGTCTGGTGTCACTGATCATTGGCAGTGGTGGGAGGATTATCTCATTGCACTTGCTCTCCAGAAAATTAGTGGAATGTAGATACAATGGTACATAGACATTGGTATCATTAGAGTAAGTACTTTTCTCCAAATCCACATACAACACATTACTGAGGTGGATGTCCATATCTCCCAGAATGGTAATGTTAACCTTCAGTCTCTGTCCAGGGTAGTACTCCAGTGGTGGATGATTCTTCAAATCACATGTCACTATTTGTCCACTCTCTCCACACTTGCAGATCTTTCTTGGGATTGACGAAATCTCACTTGAGTTGTAGGCTTGGTCTGTTCTCAAGTTGAATACTTCTCGGAAAACTTTAATGTTTGCACTTTCATTGCTGTTTCCAGGGTGTGTGAAGTTGGTTCCAAAGATACATCGATCTATGTTACTGTTGAAAATCATTCCGGCTGTCCCCATCTTCCCATCACCTGCTATATTCCCAGTCAATACAACTGACCTCTTCAGGTCATGTGTAGGAGACCTCTTCAACGTTGTTCCATTTTTGTGTACCAGTTGAAAGAAGCATGGACAAGTGTCAGGAAATGTACGATTCAACACACACATGTTCTGTATGTAGAATCCCCCACCAATGACATATGCTCTGTTATTTGTTACTTCCAATAAGGCGTTTTCTTCCATCAGTAATTGTGAATCTCCAACCATGTTAATTCCACCTCCATAATAAGTCCCGCAGTTCTGAATTGTATTTCTTTTTTGTAGTTGGACCACAGAACGGTACAGTTTCAATCCTCCTTCATAATTGTCTTGTAAGGTGTTATTTTCCATAAGGACTCTCCAATGAGAGTATCTGGTAAGATAGATTACTGCTTGCCAAAAGCAAGACTGAAGATGGTTGTAGCGTGATTTTGAATTAAATTCATTCGTATGCAACTCGAATATGTAATTTGGAAAGGTTCTATCATAGACAACGCAACGCTTGTCAGTTCGCGCTTCCTTAAAATTGTCTCTTAGGGTATTTGATCTCAATTTTATTCTGTACTGACCTTTGGCAGTGTGTACTTGTCTTTGTCTATTGCTGATACTTCCTTTGCGTTGAAAAATGATGTAATCTTTACCATAAATGACACTTCTGTAGTAGAGGCCATAGTTGTGCTCGAATGTATTCTTCTGAATTGTCACTGATCGGATGGAGCAATTAACTGAACCTGAGCTGTAGATAACAATAGCACTACCTTGACCACTTGCTACATTGGTAATTGTGTTCTGAGTAATGTCAATTCCACTTTTGCTTTCAATGAACCCTGGTGACACTATGGCACAAGTGTGCCTCTTTTTGGCATTGACATATGCATTGCGGACATATAAGCGGACTGCAGAACCATTGAAAACATTCTGATGGTCATAAAGCCATTTTCGTGCAAACTCTTTTGTCACATTTCCATCTATCAAACATTTGTCTATTTTGATGTCTAGTCCAGGATCTTCCAAGACATCAACCTCTACAGCTGGACATCTCTTAAATACACAACCACTGATAGTAATGTTCACATTTGAGCCTTTTAACTGATACTTTGATCTGATGTAAATCACAGGATAACTGCTACCCTTTTGGGATATTGTAGGAAGGTAGCTAACCCCTTCAAATCTTGTATTGGATATTATAAGCATCAACCCCATTTTGAATTCTTTCCGTCTGAAAAAATCCACAACAACTATTATGTGATTTTGACTGTTAGATGTGTTGTACTGATCATACTCCAACAATCCTGAGGATAGTTCAGTGAAAGAACAGTTTTTGACTGTGAATCTCCCTCTAGGTCTCACTACAGCCCAACTATTCTGAGGACCAATGAAATGTACACCGAATATGTTTATGTTGGTACAGTTGATGAACACCCACGATCTGTTGCCAGCTGTTGAGTTTATAAAAGAACACTGTTTTCTATTTGTGCAGTTTCCCACCATGTTTAACATTCCAGGGATATACTCAAGGATGTTTTGTCTTTGTATTGTAATGGGGTGAGTTGTTTTCACAGTATATCGAATGGTGAACCTGCTGAAGGATACATTGGTGGCTTGGAGAAACAGGAATATGCACATTTGACCTCCAGAAAGAGTACACTCAAGTTGACAGTTATTTGGATATTCACACACCAGGGACACATTGCTGACCTTGTTGAATACATAGAGTCCTCCCGACACCGGGTGAGGGGTGGAACCTGATATGAACTTCCAGAGAACATTGGACCTACTGAGCATGCCTTCATCTCTGTACTGGGAGAGTGTCTTACACGTTTCTGTCCTGTCAGCACACAGCTCCATGCGTGGTGCCACCAACATTGTAGTCTGTTGACTGGATGCACTGTCTGTCAACATTTCTACCATAAGGACCACCAACAGCCATCTGGGTATGTAGGCCATACTGACAACACGAGACTCAAACACTTCTTCACAATATTTCTTGTTCTAAACTGTATGACCTAGCTCGCTACAAACTGGCTACTTGTATGCAACCACAATTACGTATCATACTTTGTTCACTTTCATAATAACTACTATTCTATTGAATAATTTTTGTGATGAAACTTATTCATGGTAAATACTGAACGAGTCACATGATAATACATTGTAGTCCTATTAGTTCACGTGATGATGTATTGTTCGGGAATGCACCAGCAGTATATATGTGCATGGATGGGATGGGAACAGTAAGTACAGTTACGTCAGTGTTCCATTCATACCATTGTGTGCAATTGTATCTTTTGTATACAACTAGACTTTGCCATTTGCAGTCTAGCTGTACACCACATGTAGATACAATAACACATTTATGCATTTGACAATCAAGTAGAAACTGAGTCCTGGACCCAACAATTATTACCTTGTGTATGTATAAGTTAACAATTGCAATAGACAAATTTGGATTCAATTGTGTGTGCTGTGCATTGTGTGTCATGAATGGCCAAATAGTGTCATGTGATTATAAATGCTGAGTTGTAGTCACACAATATAATTGTATGAACTGACAGCGTGTTTCATGTAATAACTGAAGTATCTTTGGCATATTATGACACATTTGAAGTATAATGTTGTTGGACCAGACATGTAAATGGTCATACACTACATGAGTGAATATCATTTTCAGTTAACGAATCCAAAGAATCCCTTTTCCAATTTGCTGCTATGACATCTTACTGTGAAGGCAGTGGTGCCATTTGTAACCAGTGATCACATGACACATACAGGACCTGCTATGGTATAACAAATTCAATAGAACTATCTATTATCAAATCGAATGTGCAATTAGACAATATGCTTTCAGCCATGCTATTGATATGTTATATTACAATCAGTTTTATTTTAAATATCATTGTTCCAATTGTTACCTATTTGTTGATGTGAATGTTGCAGGTACATAGCATCACACATAATATATTTAGTCCCACTAGTTCAATCAGCATCAATTCAGCATAGTATGGAGTTTTCAATTATGATGGCATATGGCAATGGGTGAGGTACGTACATAATATGCACACAAGATACATGGCTAGTTTCATGAGAGCAAACCGGTTTAACCGTTAATATGGTTTTGTGTTATAATGCATATAGCTAAGATTGAACATACAGGTCATTTCATTGACAATGTATAACATTAAAGTGATCAAGGTTACAAATAGAACAGTATTGATACAGTATTATCATATTTTGAACAAACCTATTCTAGTCATCTTCTATATTATTAAATACAGTGAAGCCCCTCTAAATCAAACAACCCCTGGAACAAATGAAAATGTTGGCTTTGGCGGGGTTTTCAGATTAGTGAGGCTCTACATATTTCGCAGATAACAAACATTGCATAACTAAATATTGTTGTAATACATCAACATACAATGCATGGCTAGAAGAATAGTATATAGCCAATACAAACATGTACTACCATCTCCGTGCATAGTCTGTAACAAGGGGAGCATGTATGTGAGCATATGCCACAGGGTTCTTTCTGTGTGATACATGTACAGTGCTAAAAAGCATAATATTTGTATAAATATTAATGTTTATGCAAAGGCATTCTGATAGTGTATGATTTGTTAATAGTATAGTATATACTGTACATCCGTAAGTGTTATAATGTATACTGTGACAGTCCTGATTCACATAAGTTTGTATTTTAACGGCAGGAATTAATGTTATATTGAAACTTAGTGTAGTAATCAATAATAATTGTTTGCTTTTAATATAATATGAAGTCACTTTAATAAATAAGGGTAACTTTAAATGCTGATAATTTGAATTACTACTGACCCAAATTGGATGCACCAAATAATAATACATGAAAAACACTAGTACATGGAATTTGGTATCTACAAAAGCAGTGGGGCATTAAGTTCAGCGTTTCTTTCAGCACGGACTTCTGTGGGTACGTGAACATTATATTCTGTTCTGTACAGAGGTGTGATGGAATTGTCAGCATTGAATCTGGATCGCTGACAGTTGATACCACCATCATTGACATTGTTATCATGGTTACCATCATACTCATCATTTCTGTCATCAATTTCCCAAAGGTCGACTGAATGTAAGTCCATTTGGCAGTTATTTTGTTGTCTGTTTCTCTTGAGGGCTCTGAGGCTACCTTCCTTCCATTTGTTGTACCATCTCTCAGTTCGCGTGATCAGAAATGGGCCCAATGGAGTGTACTCCAGAAGATGGTATATGTTAATGATCACAAGCTCCATATAAGCTACAAACTGAGAAATCACAAAAGGTGATATTACATCATTCTCTGCAAATAATGTGCATATAAACAATATGAGGATATTGAAGTGAAAAGAAGCATCCAGAAAGTTTGCAATGCTTTGTTGTACCCAATCAGAAAAGTATTTTGTTTTAATTGTCTCAGTAACACACACTTTGATTCTAATTCCTCTGTAGGGTTTGACAATAATTTCAAATATCAGTATTGCAGTTGACATAAACACAATGACCATGTAAATCTGTTGAGGTTTAAGAATCACTTTTAGAATCATTATAAGAGTGAGAGCCAATAGTTGGATTCCTAACCAGAAACCAAATTGGAATCGAAATGCTCCATGAAATGTGTCCAGGAAATTGATGTACCACGGTGTCTTGATGAATCTTCTGAGGAGATCTCCGAATGTAGCAGTGAGAGCAGCAGGAAGAATGAAGAGGAGGAACATAATGATGGCAATACATCCAAGTGTGATGTGTTGAGGACTTTGGAAGTAAGTCAGACTCCCATCAAACAACCAAACCACAGTTGTGCTTCCATCTGTACTGTACAGAGTAGCGAACAGGAGACTCGTGATAACATTGAATGCAATAAAGAGATAAGAAACAGCGATGACAGTAGCTAGAACTGGGGTGATGCGAGGTCCTATTATTCTGTTGATCTTGTGCATGTTGATGCATCTACACCTTGGAAGACAGCATGCTATACCAACCAGTGAGAGAAGGTAGAGAGGAGGTAAGTAGGTAAATATGGTCCTTTCAAAGTCTGTCATTCCATTGTAAAAACACAGTTGGATTCTACTCTCTAAAGCATCAATGTTAATAACCAAAATGGTGATGTAGTACATGATTCCATTGATGGATCCCACTGTAACTGTGAGGTTAAGGGCTCCAATAATGATGATCAGCAGAGGACCAGCTATAAGTAAAGCCAGGAGATATAGCAGTGACCAGTTGGTACACACTTCACACCTGTTAGACCACAGTAGAGTGCTGTACCCTTCAGGACACTGTCCACATAGTATACCAGTCCTGTTATGCTTGCACTGTGCGTCATAGTTGTTAATAGGTACTTGGGTGGTATGATTGCACAAAACATGAGGGCATTGAAAACTCCAGATGAGAGGGGTGCTATTTGCACTCCTCCTTCCTAACCATGTTGATGTATTTTCAGGTGGTTTGATAACAAGGTCATCAAGTGAACATTCAAATCCATGCTCACGGAGCCTTTGGTGACACTGACATTCATTCAGTTTTGAATTAAACTCAAAACCATCCGGACAAACAGAATTGTCGTATCGACTTGTTCTGATGAAATCAGTAAGGTAGGTTGTGCCAGTTTCCTGTAAAAGCGCATCAGGTAGCAACGGTACCCTCAACTGTAAATAGTAGTTGTAACGTCTGGTGTCACTGATCATTGGCAGTGGTGGGAGGATTATCTCATTGCACTTGCTCTCCAGAAAATTAGTGGAATGTAGATACAATGGTACATAGACATAGGTATGATTAAAGAAAGTATTTTTCTCCAAATCCACATACAGCACATTACTGAGGTGGATGTCCATATCTCCCAGAATGGCAATGTTAACCTTCAGTCTCTGTCCAGGGTAGTACTCCAGTGGTGGGTGATTCTCCAAATCGCAAGTCACTATTTGTCCACTCTCTCCACACATGCAGATCTTTCTTGGGATTGACGAAATCTCACTTGAGTTGTAGGCATGGTCTGTTCTCAAGTTGAATAATTCTCGAAAAACTTCAATGTTCACGTCTGAATCACTCTCACTGCTGTTTCCCGTCTGCGTGAAGTTGGTTTTGAGGATACACTTATCTATGTTGCTGTTGAAGAGCATAGTAGCTGCCCCCATTTTCCCATTCCTTGCTTTATTCTCACTCAACACAACTGACCTATTGAAGCTGTGCATAGGCGATTTCTCCAATGATGTTCCATTATTGTGTACCAGTTGAAAGAAGCAAAGACAGGTATCGGGTAATCTATTATTCAGCATGCACAGGTCTTGTATGAAGAATCCCCCACCAAGAACATATGCTCTGTTTTCTGTTATCTCCAAGAAGGTGTTTTCTTCCAACAGTAACTGTGAATCTCCAACTATACTAATTCCACCTCCATGGTAATTTGAGCACTTCCGTATTCTGTTTCTTCCTCGTAGTTGTACCACCGAATGGTACAGTTTTAGTCCTCCTTCGTAATTGTCCTCAATTGTGTTGTTATCCAAAAGAACTCTCCAATGTGAGTATCCACTGAGATAGATTACTGCTTGCCAAACGCAGTGGTGATGTTTGGCCTGGCCCCCAAGTGGCTGATTGTTTAACTCGTGTACCTCGCTTATATATTTGGGAATTTCTCTGCTGTAGAGAATGCAGTGTTTGTCAAATTTATCTTCTTTGAAATTCTGTAGTAGTACATTTGATGTCAATATAATTCTGTACATAGTACTCATGTGGAAATGTCCCCGACTCTTTCTACTATAGCTTGTCAAGCCTTTGACACTGTCTTCTGCATCTGCATAAATGACACTTCTGTAGTAGAGTCCATAATTGGACACAAACGTATTGTTTTCAATTGTCACTGATCTGATGGAGCAATTGACTGAACCTGAGCTGTAGATAACAATAGCACTACCTTGACCACTTGCTAATTTTGTAAAGTTGTTCCAAGAAATACCAATTCCACTAATGCTTTCAATGAACTCTGGTGATGCTATGGAACAAGTGTATTTCTTTTTTGTCTTGATAATAGCATTGCGGAGATGTAAGCGGATTGCAGAACCATCGAAAACGGTTTGATGGTCACTAAGCCATTCTCGCGCAAACTTTTTTGTCACATTTCCATCTATCAAACATTTATCTATTTTGATGTCTAGTCCAGGATCTTCCAAGACATCAACCTCTACAGCTGGACATCTCTTAAATACACAACTACTGATAGTAATGTTCACATTTGAGTCTTTTAATTGACATTTTGATCTGATGTAAATCACAGGATGGCTGCTACCCTTTTGGGATGTTGTAGGAAGGTAGCTAACCCCTTCAAATTTTGTATTGTCAATTGTAAGTACTAACTGTGTCTTTTTGGACCATTTTTGACCAGGGAATTCTACAACAACTATTATGTGATTTTGACTGTTTGATGTGTTGTACTGATCATACTCCCACAATCCTGAGGATAGTTCAGTGAAAGAACAGTTTTTGACTGTAAATCTCCCTCTAGGTCTC
Source organism: Chondrilla cf. caribensis (assembly GCA_964020155.1). Taxonomy (NCBI): domain Eukaryota; kingdom Metazoa; phylum Porifera; class Demospongiae; order Chondrillida; family Chondrillidae; genus Chondrilla; species Chondrilla cf. caribensis. The sequence continues at coordinate 1,909,211 of OZ026562.1, forward strand.
ACTACAGCCCAACTATTCTGTGGACCAATGAAATGTACACCGAATATGTTGATGTTGGTACTGTCAACGAAAACCCACGATCTGTTAGTAGTTATAGTGTCTATGAAAGAACACTGTTTTTTATTCGTGCAGTTTCCCTCCATGTTTAATGCTCCAAGGATATGCTCAAGGATGTTTTGTCTTCGTATTGCATTGAGCCAAGTTGTATTTACAGTATATCGGATGGTGAACCTGCTGAAGGATACATTGGTGGCTTGGAGAAACAGGAATATGCACATCTGTCCTCCGGAAAGAGTACACTCAAGTTGACAGTTATTTGGATATTCACACACCAGGGACACATTGCTGACCTTGTTGAATACATAGAGTCCTCCCAACACCGGGTGAGGGGTGGAACCTGATATGAACTTCCAGAGGACATTGGACCTACTGAGCATGCCTTCATCTCTGTACTGGGTGAGTGTCTTACACGTTTCTGTCCTGTTAGCACACAGCTCTGTGTGTGGTGCCACCAACATTGTAGTCTGTTGACTGGATGCGTTGTCTATCACCATTTCTACCATAAGGACCATCAACAGACATCTGGGTATGTAGGCCATACTGACAAATGGTTCTAAACAGTTAAACCCGATGCAGCTCTGGATAGCCTTTTATATACAATCACTGAGTTCTACACATCGAATCTGGTTGAGGGTGAGTTGTTACAACACTTTTATATTTTGTGATAATCATGATATTAAATCAATATGTGATCAATTCTTGATTCTGTTAGGCACAATGGCATGTTATTCAAACTTAAGATGTATAGAGATATCTATGTCAGTGTTCTATTCATACCATTGTGTGCCATGATTGTATCTGTTGTGTATGACTAGGTTGCGTAAACAGCAGTGTTATCCATCCACTTAACAATAGTAGAAAACAAATTCAATCGAATATATTTTCTACATGATATACAATCCAGATTCACCTTCAAATTCTATATCTATTCAAGATCAATATCATATACAACCATAATTTTCGTACCCATGATGATCACCTCTACAAAATCCACGGTCAACAATAAGTATTATTATAGCGAATGTATTTGATTCAATCTCAATACTGTCACCTGTCTAATCCAGCCATGAATTCAGGGACTGAGGTGTCTCGGGTCTCATATAGTTACTGTATTAGGTGATTTCGCATTTCTCTTTGAAAATTCAAATATTGGCCGTAAATTGGTGCACTGGAAATTGTTGTTTCCTGAAAGATGTGTTACCATGTGTTTTGTATGGCCTTCAGACGTATACACTACCAGACTATGTATATGGTGTATGTATATACTGGATAATGCCAAGGGTTCCAAGGTGTGTACTACGTAACACAAATATTATAATTACATATGTATGATTTGCCTTCCAAATTGTATAAGATTGTACACAGCAACTGGACATTGAAGGCTGTATTACTGTATACATAATTGCAATTGTATACTGTCACAGTGATAATTACGAACTATCACCCTACATGGTACAAACATTTACGTTATAGGAATGCTAATTTTGAATTTTCGATGAGTACATTTTTACTAGGTATATCATGCAGTTTAGGGCTCTGTCTCTCCAAATGTATTATACACTGGTATATTATAGTGTTCATTACAGTCCAACTTACTACATACATCCTGGAATATTGATCAATACTTGCATGTAGTGTGGTAAAATTCCGTAGTAATGCTATCTGTCATGACAGTCATGTGTCGTACGATGGCAGTGATCCTGGTATATCTCATGTCAAAGTGAAAACATGATCCAATCCCAGTATAGGGCAGGGTTTACTCAATTTTATGTGCCATGTTTACATTATGATAACATTTACAAAATGTCATGTGTATACACACAAGGGTTCCATTGCACAACTTATATTGTGTACACATATTAATTTCAACATAATTGTGTTTGTTGATCGTCTGGTGAGTCTTGTTGTTACAAATATATCAATTGCAAAATATTAATATGCGATTAGTATATATAGGCCATGCTTTTGTATAGAGATGTTGGCTTTAACATATACTAGCTAGTGTAGGACTATTCACCTTTGATGATATCAGACAGTTGATCAGGATTGTGCTGTAATAGTTTAATCTGAATGTAATACCGAAAGCATTATAATGGAGTAACTGAACGCAATATTGTGTGAAGAGCATTGTTTATTGTTCGTGTCAAACAATAAGACTCAATGACATATAACAACACCAAACACAATACTGAAACATAATAACAGCAGTACTAATCTGATAACAGTAAACACAACCCAATGCCCTGTCCACCATCACCATAAGGGTCATCAACAGCCAATGCAACGTAGGTCATCTGTGACTAATTATATCCAATTTGGGGTAATTTCAGCAGATCAATAGTCTTATATACCATGTACTACAGTCCTGGGTCTATATACTGCATGGATAGACGTGTGAAAGTCTAAATTTGGAAATACTGATCAAAATGTGTTTTAATGTTCCCTTAATTACTTTAATTACTTAGTTACTTAAGTTACTTTAATTATAATATTATTGCAAAAAGGATACTTCCAAATTTTATGATGCATGATGACCCGTTGTCATTTTGCTATTAATGGGATTGCTTGTATAGTTTTCTTTCAACCAAGAGCTTTTTATTCTAGTCTAGTAGTACATTAATGATATGACCATAATATCTTCATAATAATGTGCAAATTAGTTCATTCATTGAGGTATTCTGTCCTTGAGGTACTGGAGAAGGGCTGGAGTTCCCTTCGCTAGAATAGCTGGGCGAGGATTACGGAAGGGATTTCCCCCAAGCTGCAGATATCTGTATTAAAGGAATAGTGAAGAGTAGCATGTAATAGTCAAAATAAAGAGTCATAATGAATACATGTGTGTGCGTGCGTTTGTGTGCATGTGTGTGTGTGTGTGTGTGTGTGTGTGTGTGTGTGTGTGTGTGTGTGTGTGTGTGTGTGTACATGTGTGTGGTGTGTGTGTGGTGTGTGAGTGTGTGTGCATGTGTACGTACGTGTGTGAGTGTGTTTGTGTGTGTGCAATGAGTAAACCAGAATGTGTACAGTTCATGTGTGCGTGGCATGTGGGAGGAAACATACATGTATGTATGCAGGCACTAGTGTGGCCATTAAATATGCACTAAGTACTCATAACATTGCATGCATATCAACTAGTGTACAAACCCAGTCACACACACACACACACACACACACACACACACACACACACACACACACACACACACACACACACACAACACACAACACACACACACACAACACACACAACACACACACAACATAGACACACACACACACACACACACACACACACACACACACACACACACACACATTCTCTCTCTCTCTCTCTCTCTCTCTCTCTCTCTCTCTCTCTCTCTCTCTCTCTCTCTCTCTCTCACACACACACACACACACACACACACACACACACACACACACACACACACACACACACACACAAACACCTCAGGTTTTCAAGTAGCCCCAGCTGAGGAGGCACTTGATCAATATTGTTATTCCCTATATCCAATGTAGAAAGCCTTGGCAGCATCTTCAGACCCTCCACATCGATTGAAGTTAACTGTAACAACAACCAAAAAACATATGCAAGCACTGTATCAAGTATGTACTGTATGATCACTGTACATACAGTACATGCCATATGCACAACTCATATTACATACAGTATACAGTACATATTACATATCAGTATGTACGTACGTACGTATAGCACAGTATTGTCTATTACATAATATTATGTATTTAGCTGTATACTATATGTATGTACACATCATATTTGAGGGTATATACTGGCTTGTGTCATGGTAGGCAGGTAGATGAAAGGAATGAAGTGGCTCATACAACCTCTACAGCACACTTGCAGTTACCAATACAGCACGCTTGTAATCAAGTTACTAAGGACTTATCACCCCTACCATTAACTGATCAGACTAATTTCCTGTCACCATCAACATCAGCAACAGCAAATAATGGAGCAATGACAAAATTGCTAATAACTAATACATATCTACCTGGAACACCATATATGCATCAATGTCCTTACTCTGTTACTGGCGGCCATTATTGTCTCCAGGTTGACCAGACGGTATAGAACAGGTGGAAGAGTAGTGAAGTGATTGAACTCCAAAATCACAACGCGAAGCTGAGCACAAGACGAGAGTTCCTCCGGGAGGGACGTCAGAAGATTGTTCCTTGATCACAAGGAGGAGGACAGCAGCAGGTTAAACACCCTTCTCCACAAAACACACCTGCACATACGCTTCATCACATGCAATGCATACAGACCCTCGGGCAAGTGATTGCATTTGTGCCCTCAAACATAAGCGACCACTGCACACAAGATAGCTTCCACATTGCCAACTCATGTCATTTGGATACTGATAGAGAGCGAGTGAACTTGTGGAGTTGTGTGTTTACAAATTATGTGCGCATTGATAAAATTATACTTGCGTGTGTGTTTGCAAATATGTGACCATGTTTACAAAAGTGCATGTGCTCATGAAAATAAGCGCCTTTGTAATAAACATTTAAATAACCTGATTAGATCAGACTAGATCACTTGTGCACAAAAGCATAAACAATCAACTAAGTACAATGCAATTAATCATATGCATACATACATACATATGTGTGTTTATTTATACAGTACAAGCATGTAATCATATCCATGCATGTACGTAGAAACATATGTATGCAATATGTACGTACGACTGTATATGATGCACATGTGTTACACATACAGTTTTGTACAACATTCAGTACTTTTGATGTAATTGTACAGACAACCACTTTTCCACATCCAATACCTTAGGTCCAGTGTGGTGAGATGGGTCAGCCTTCCTACATCACTTGATATTGCTGTTAGTTTGTTGATTGACAGGTTCAAGTCTTTGACTTGGGACAGCTCAAACACCCTATAAGATACAATGTATATATGTACATAAGTACATATACATAAAAGGTACATACAGTATGTATATATACGTACATGGTATGAGGTACTGTATGTCATGCTTTCATGACACAAGGTACATACGTACACGAAATGAGGTATGTACATGTGTTTACATGATACAAGGTTAAGTATGTAAATATGTACACATGTACTTTGTCAGTGAACAGACAAATCAGCCGAGTTGAGTAATAATGGAAAGCAGAGCTACTGTGACTAGACTACTGTGGCTAGACTGGTGTGACTAGACTGGTGTGGCTAGACTGGTGTGACTAGACTGGTTTGACTAGACTGGTGTGACTAGATTACTGTGACTAGACTACTGTGACTAGACTGGTGTGACTAGACTACTGTGACTAGATTACTGTGACTAGACTACTGTGACTAGACTGGTGTGACTAGACTGGTGTGACTAGACTACTGTGACTAGACTGGTTTGACTAGACTACTGTGACTAGATTACTGTGACTAGACTACTGTGACTAGACTGGTGTGACTAGACTACTGTGACTAGACTGGTTTGACTAGACTACTGTGACTAGATTACTGTGACTAGACTACTGTGACTAGATTACTGTGACTAGACTACTGTGACTAGACTGGTGTGACTAGACTACTGTGACTAGACTGGTGTGACTAGACTACTGTGACTAGACTGGTTTGACTAGACTGGTGTGACTAGACTGGTTTGACTAGACTGGTGTGACTAGACTGGTTTGACTAGACTGGTGTGACTAGACTGGTGTGACTAGGCTACTTCAAAGACAGATTGTACACACATAGACACACGTACCTCGATGGCACCTCTGTCAAGCCACGTTTGCTGAGAGTCACACTCTTGGAATCCAGTGGGAATTCTGGCTCCAAAGTTGCGGGGGAATTTCCCTGCATGTGGGGTTTCCCATCTGTTTCACACTTCTGTGTTGGCCCGGATGATGAGGTCACTTTCTTATGAGGTGTGGTGGTCACTGTTGCCACATCTGGCTCATCTGCAAGTATTTTGAATCAACCACAGAATTCAAAACTACTTCACTGTTAGGTACATGCGAATGAGTGAAACCAACCATATCACTAACTTGGTAGCCATGGCATCACATCAATATCAACATGTCACCAAGTCCCGAATTTCACCCATGTCACCATGGTCACTAATACCACTACTACCACCAAATCACCAATGGCACTATGGTCACTAATGCCACTACTACCACCAAATCACCAAGAGCACCACAGTCACCATATAAACAATGATACTAATCCACATCCTATATCACCAATGTCACCACTGTCATCATTGTCACAATATCATGACTGGGCTTCATGCCGAAGCACACACAAGTATCAGGTACTCACCTACATATCTAAGTACAGTACATGCTGCGGGTACATACAATACATACACACCTACCAACAATCCTTCCTCTGAGATACTTGAGGATTTCGAATGTCCCTTTCTGTATGATTGCCAAGCGAATTGTCTTGAGTGGATTGCCTTCAAGCTGGATGCTTTTCAGATTCAGCATCGTCCCCAGTCTTGGGGGCAAACTGGAAAACATGAGGATTATCTTAAATATGATAAATAACAACACTATGAACAACAACAGAATTAAAAAATAAATACTAAACAATGCACAACAAATAATACTACGGTGAATATTCATTATTCTACAAAAATTCATTTTCAAGAAATGTGGTGGATTAACGAGTTTGGGAGATTAAATGGATATTCATTGGTACTTGTACATTATATTGGTACTGGGAAATTGTGGCGGATTAACGAGAATTCACCGTATTACCCATGCATCAAGGAGCATACAACAATACCTCTACTGTAAACAGAATGAACACACTCAGCATTACCTGCACTGTACACAGAGCAAACATACCCCAACAAATGGTTGTTAGACAAATCCAGTCTCTGGAGGGACTCCATTGCAGCAATTTCCTCAGGAAGTCTTAACGAGGTAAGCACAGATACGTATTGATGTATAATAGAGGCTGCACATCTATTGCAATGCTTCAAACTGCTATTGCAACTCATAAACACTTGAACTATTTCAGTGTGTCACCTCGTTCAATATGCTGCTATATTACATCACAACTCACTGCGTGAGGGAATTTCCCCTGAGGTTCAGTACCACTAGTACTCGGTAGCCTAGGAGCACCTGGGGGTCCAGTTTTTTAATCTGGTTCTCACTCAAGAGCAGCTCCTAAAGTGACAAATATGACAACAACGGAGACCATCTGTGAAGTCTTGTATACAGATCCAGGTGTACAACCTGGTGTACATATTGTAATGTACAGCCTGGCATACAGACCCCAATGTACAGGCTAGTGTACAGATCCCAATGTACAGTCTGGTGTACAGATCCCAATATTCCTTCTGGTGTACAGATCTCAATGTACAGTCTGGTGTACAGATCCTAATATTCCTTCTGGTGTACAGACCCCAATGCACAGTCTGGTGTACAGATCCTAATATTCCTTCTGGTGTACAGATCCTAATATTTCTTCTGGTGTACAGATCCTAATATTCCTTCTGGCGTACAGATCCTACGTAATATTCCTTCTGGTGTACAGATCCTAATATTCCTTCTGGTATACAGATCCTAATATTCCTTCTGGTGTACAGATCCCCATATACAGGCTAGTGTGCAGATCTCAATGTACAGGCTAGTGTGCAGATCTGATGTACATACATATTACCATATTTAGATCCCAATACACTGTATCAGGTGTCTAGTCTGAAGTATACCCAGAGCTGGTACACTTGTCAGTGATGCACATAATCCAAACCTTCAAGTTTTGAGGTTCCTCCACCAAGGGTAGCTCATTCAGTTTATTCTGATTAACATTCAGTACTGCTAAATGTGGTAAAGGTCCCACTATACGGATAGAGAACGTATGTATGTATGTACATAATATACTGTGTAACAATAGGATAGCAATGTTAACATACATACACATACACACACACACACACACACACACACACACACACACACACACACACACACACACACACACACACACACACACACACACACACACACACACATACTTGATGCACTGTACGTATATGAGTGGCATTCTAAATACTTACAAAGTGGTAGTTTCCTCAATTCATTTTCGTTCAATTTTAAGTCTCTCAATTCTAAAAAAAATAAATAGAGCATTTAATTGGCTGTAGTAATTCAGACACATAAATACGTATGTATTCATATACACAGTAGTGCTTGAAAAAAGGTTGTCAATACTATGAAATGGCAAATGTGCGTGTGTGCAAGTGTATGCATGTAAAATATTGAGTGCATGGATGTATGCATGCATACACATCTAAACACACACATACACACACACACACACACACACACACACACACACACACACACACACACACACACACACACACGCACACACCACGTAATCTGCTAATACTGTCTGGTAACTCCTTAAGTGCATTACTGGATACATTCAAATGGAGCAGCTTCTTCAGTTCACCAATTGACTGAGGAAGGCTGACAAGTTTGTTGTGAGAAAGGTCCTGCAGGGTTATAACAAAACAATAAATAGCTCATCAGACACCACACAAAGTGGAACACACGCAGGACTAAATCCAACAGGATATTTAATATAATTATTATATGTTTATAGCAGCATGGTCATGCACTATACTGTAAGTGTGTTGGGAATATGACTATGATACACAGTACATACCGTATAGCGGGAAATTTTTGCGGGACAAAATTTTCGCGGATGGCTCCAAAAATGAAAATTCGCGGATAAAATTTTCGCAGATGCTGGCCAGAGTCACACAACAGAACAGCGAGAACGCCTAGTTCGCGGATAAAATTTTCATGGATGTTAGGCAAACCGCGAAATCCGCGAAAATTTTGTCCCGCGAATATTTCCCGCTATACGGTACGTATGTAAGTACTCTTACTACGCATGCACACTGCACTGAGTAGCTCCTAGTATATCGTGTTTACGTCTACCCTTCTCTCTGTTGATACTGACATTTGAACAAATTGTACTGTAATGGAGGTGTACGCACCAATTCTTCCAGATTTCTCAACTGTCCGATATCTTCAGGGAGCATTCTGAGCTGGTTGTAGTCAAGTTTCAGGCACTGCAAACACGGCAGAGTCCACAGCTCAGGAACCAGCTCCTGCAGACGGTTATGACTGCAAAGGAGAGAACCAACAACATCACATACTGCATGTACATTACCAATAGGCCATGCTCCACTAAGGAGCTAGAGGAAGAATTAATCTTCATTTTTTCACATTTTTTCACATTTCCCTGGGTACTTAGGATAGCAACTATTCTGGATAAGGGCTGAAGGTCTCCCGATAACAATTAGATTTCATTTCATCTCATATCACGAGGAACAGGCTTACAAAGATCACATCTACTTCATGGCAATACTCAAAGTTGAATCTGCCGGCATCGAAGGTTGTCTGAGAGAAGAAGTGAGTATCTTGGATATTCGCAACATGAGTACATGTCGTGTTGAGATAATACTGCCACATACGTATATCCTACATACTGTGTGTATGAATGTGCAGTACATGTGTACCTTACCTCAGGATAAGCCTTGTCAGGTTCTGTAACTGTCCAATGTTGTGAGGTAGGGATACCAGCTCATTGCCATGCACCTGGGGTACACGAGTACATTTTGTCAGTTTTTGCAAAGTAGCAATATATACAGATACAGTACATACACATGCACACACTAGTGTTGCAGCGATAATCACAATATATAATCTCATGAACCCTAAATTCATGACAGACTAATGTACAGTGCACTTCATGTTGTAACACAGTATTTCCATAATGGTTGTCCAAGACCTTTGACCTTTGATTAATGGATTGTCACAAGTCAATCAATCAAATGTGGTAGGTAAAGCCGATGAATAATTACATTCGTTCGGGCCTTCTTTGGACCTTCTGAACATGCTAGTCAACTGATCTTTTTACACACACACACACACACACACACACACACACACACACACACACACACACACACACACACGCACACACACACACACACTGAGTTCCTTACATCCAAATGTGCCAAAGCTGGAAGACAATTAATATCCTCAGAAAGTTCCTTCAATTGGTTGGAGGCCAAGATCAGCTTAGTCAGGTCCACCTGATCCCACCACTGGTCATCAGAGCTCTTGCTAATGTCCACACTCCTGCTGTCACTGGCAGCCTCAGTGTTGATCTTCCACACACTGTCCGGAACAGTAGAGAGCATTCTAAGAGAGAAAAACGAAACACTTTATGTAGTACAATACACAAGCAGTACTACACAGATCAACTAGAAAGAACGTACATCGCTCAAGGGCCTTTAACTTTAATGCTAATATCTAATGCATTTGAACCTCTAAAACCAGTGGGTGCAATGCTAACAAACACCCTGGGGTGGTCTACTCTTTATAGGAGACCCTACATCACTTGGCCAGTCCGCTTAGCCACTGCAGAGAGCAATACTGTGTGCCACGTTGGTGGAACTACAAATAGTCATATATACTGACCGAATTGCCAGTCATATATAGGCAGTTTGCACCTATAACAATAAGCCCGTGTAGTGTAGCGAAGTTATCACATACAGGTCACTTCACGCGAAAACAAACTGGAAAATAATATCTATACTCAGCTGGTTACACCAATACCAATAACATAAACATGAGGACGAACAGGAGGCCGTCAGCCGAATACGAACCTGTTTGAAATGTTCAGTTGTCCCGATTTTTTGGCTTGTTTC